>CM051383.1:9145212-9168003 GCA_028015245.1 Cardamine occulta | reverse complement strand
TGAAATTATAAGCAGAAAATGAAAAAAAAAACATTTTTATTTTGATGTATCATGATTTGGCTTTGGTTATATATATAAAAAAAAAATTCCAACCACAAAAAAAATTACCCTACTCGTAGAAAACTGTTACAGAACAACTTTCTAAAAGAAAGAATCAAGAATGGTCTTGTTGTTTAAATAGAGATAATATCAGATGATGAAGGTCGAAGTGGCTTTTCTGTTCTCTCAGTCTTCTTGTTTGTCATAGCCAAAGGCAAGCTCGAAGATCTTTCCATACTCATCCACAAAGTGAACTTCAAGTCCTTCTTTCACATTCTCCGCCAGCTCATCAAAGTCTCTCCGGTTTGCCTCCGGAAATATGATCGTTTTAATTTGACTCCGCCTCGCTGCTATAGTTTTCTCCTTCACCTATAACGTTTTTGTGTGTAAGAAACTTGCAGAAAATTCTGTAAAAAGGTTGAATAAAGTGACACAAGTCCGGAGTTGCTAACTTACCCCACCAATAGGAAGAATTCTTCCAGTTAGTGTGACTTCTCCGGTCATTGCAAGATCCTTCCTAACGGGTTTCTTCGTGGCAAGTGATAGTAAAGATGTGATCATGGTGCAGCCTGCACTTGGACCGTCCTTAGGTGTGGCTCCTGCAGGAACATGGAGATGAAGCTTGGAGTTTGCAAAGAACTGATTCTCTGGTTCTTTCTCTAGCATGATCTTTCTGGCAACTGTATGAGCAATTTGTGCGCTTTCTTTCATCACATCACCAAGCTGACCCGTTATATTCAGGCCACCCTTACCTTCTCCTTCTTCCACAACAGTTGTCTCTATGTACAATGTTGAACCACCCATTGATGTCCAAGCTAGACCCATCACAACTCCTATCGGTGTTTGCTCATAGAGCTTCTCTGCGTGGAATACCGGTTTGCCTACATAATCTGCAAGGTTTGATTCATCAATCATAACCTTTTCAACCACTATCTTCTCGGTTTCAGCCTCTTCCTTTGATTCTTCAGCTGAGGAGACAGGGTTTTCTTTGACAATATGATTCTCTGGGGACTCGTCGAGCTTGGTCACAATTTCAGCTTCTTCAGGATCAATTGCAGCTGCAGGCTCTTCGGGGACTGCTCCTGCACGCACTAATTTAAGAGCAATCTACAAAAGAAAAGTAAATGATATTAAATTTTGAGGGCTTAGGGAAACAATTCAGAGCCTTGTGCCAAAACTTACCTTCCGGTAAATCTTCTCGATCTGTTTCTGGAGATTTCGAACACCTGCTTCTCTGCAGTAATTTTCTATCAAGGAAAGAAGCGCTGCATCACTTACCTCAACCTGCAAAGAGTACGAACAAATTGAGCAAATCCCAGAAGTGTGTGATTCATTGAGAATTACTCAAACTCTTTCTTATTCCCCCCCCCCCCCCCAAAGTTAAAACCAGAGACAAGTGAAGGATTGGCTGAAAGTGAGACCTGTTCAGGTTTGACGCCACAATCTCCACGTGCAGTTTTTTCCAAATAGTCTCTTGCGATATGAACTTTCTCATCAGTGATATACCCTGCAATAGAAATCACCTCCATTCTGTCTAGCAGAGGATTTGGAATCGTGTCTATCACATTTGCAGTGCAAACAAATAAAACCTGCAGGGCAATGGATCAGCAATTCAAACAGCCTAGAATCACATGAAACAAAATGGTATCCATATCCATAAATTGGTGGATCCGAACATCACAAAGAAATGAAAGAAGAAATTTGGTCATTGACCACATTTATAACCTTTGATAGGTCAATAGTAACGTCGAGATAGTGGTCCAGAAAATTTGCATTTTGCTCTGGATCCAGAAGCTCCAACAAAGCACTGGCTGGGTCACCAGCATGGCCTCTCCCGAGCTGCCGATAAAAAATAAAAAAAAGTTTTAATGTAGGGAAATTTGACTTTGTTAACTAGAGGTTGAACAGTTTTGTTTTGAGGAATACAGGAAGCAAACACATGATGTCTACGAATTTCAAGAAGCTAATACCAGTATTAAAAAGATATTACCTTATCAATCTCATCGATTAGAACAAGAGGATTTGCTGTCCCCACACTCTTTAGACATTGCACCATCTTTCCTGGCATAGCACCAACATATGTTCGACGATGCCCCTAAACATGTTATTACGAGAATGTTTTATAGTTTCTGAGACAGAATTCAGTCGTAAATGTTAGGCTAAGATTTTTAAGTACCTTGATCTCAGCAACATCTGCTAACCCTCCAACAGAGAACCGGAAAAACTTGCGATTAAGAGCACGTGCAATAGAACGACCGATACTAGTTTTACCTACTCCAGGAGGTCCGGAGAGGCAGATGATTTTCCCTGGAGACACATTTACTCAAATATCAGCAGCAGAGCTTATAAACCAGCACAAGTTCTTTTTCATCATTAAAGATCAAATCAGAAAGGGGGCCCAACTACTGAGTAAGTATCAAACCTTGTGAAGTGCCTCTTAGTCTTCCGACCGCAATAAACTCCAGTATTCTTTCCTTTACATCAGATAAGCCATAGTGATCCTCATCAAGAATATTTTGTGCCCGCGCAACATCAAAATTTTCATCACTGCAAATTTAAGAAAATAGATTCCTTAAATCAGTGAACACAAAGCAAAAACAGATGGTGCCATGGATGCTCTCTCATACCAAAGACCTATTACTTAACTTAAACAAATACAAAATTCTAGAATAAGTCAAGAATAGAAAACCTGTAATTTCCCCAAGGCAATATGGTCAGCCAATCAAGGTAGTTACGAGTCACGTTAAACTCGCTTGAACTCGCCTCTAACAGCTGCAGTTTTGTAAGCTCTTCTTCTATGACTTGTAAAATATGCGCTGGAATTTTTTCCTTGTTAGGCTCAATCCTTTCCTTAAACTTGGCTGCAGTATAGAACAGACTATCAGTTGCAGTCGTTTTACAATTAACACTGCACGGCTCGACAAACTCACATTAAGGACACTGGTGCATGGTGAACCTTGAAGCAGTGAAATTATCAATCTCTAATGAGAATATATAATGGCTACATAGAATTAAAGATATTCTAAGTTAGCACTGACCAGAAAGTGCAGATTTGTCATCTGTCTCCACACCAAGCTCCTGCATTGGAAAACTTAAATAAATCAACCAAAAGTGCTATATACCACACAGACTTGGGATACTTTGTGAAGCGGGCTGAAAAATACCTTTTTTATAGCCTTGAGCTGCTCATTTAGCAAGTAACGGCGTTGCTCACCGCTAATTTTTTCTTCGATTGCTTTTGCTATGGTTTCCTATAAAAGGTTCAAAAGATAAGAACCATACCTCATTCAAACAGAGTAGCCCCTTATTTATGAAGACACAGGAAAATAAGAGAATGCAGTACCTGAATCTTGCTAATTTCCATTTCTTTTTTCATCAATTCCAGCGTCAACCGCAGACGTTTGTGAACCTGGATTGACCAAAAAAGAATATGAGAGATCGACCAAGCATGGAATACCATACAGTTACCAATAGTGGAAAAACTACTTACATCCAGTTCTTCAAGAACTTCTTGAGCTTGATGCCTATTTGCACCACATATTGCCGCTCCAAAATCGGCTAAGCGTGGATATGTGAAATCACCTATATGCTACAGAATTTTGAAAGACATCTACTAAGATACTTATATCCTGAGAATTTTTAACCTGTACACGTAAAAATTATGAGGAGAAACATGCCTGGGTATATGTCTGAACGTGATCTCTCCATAGTGAACTTGTCTTTAGTACATCCCTAAGCGTTGAAATAACTTCAAAGGATGTTGCCTTGATGACATCATCGTCCATATCAAACGGATTATCCTACACAGAGAGCAAGAATACAGGTTTCTGACTTTCAAAATTTCAAAAAGAAATAGGAAAATAAAACCAAAGTCTCATATCATAAGAGGAAAAGCATAGGAGCAGAAATGTACCTTAAGATGATCGACTTTGACGGTAAGTGGTTCCTCACTCACCTATATAGAGTATATAGAGAAAAACAAATTCTCCCTCAACAAAAAGTGACTTGATCAACCAAAGAACACAGGTAAACGTAGCTTTTGAACTTTAAAATTCTTTCAAAACAGAAATTATGAACCCTGTTACTCTAACGACTTACCATCTCTGTTATGCGAAGTCGCCTGTGACCAACGAGGATAACTTGGTCCCCTTGGATACTTGAAATCTGGAAAATCAGAACCGAAATCATAATAGTAGTCATGTCTTTTGATTTGATCATACGTCACCAAACAGACTTTAAAGAGCAGTAGCCATAACACAATACCTGAGCAAGTGTGCCAACTTCGTGAAGCCGGTTAAGCAACTCTTTCCCTTTCATGTTTTTTTCTATGTCAGTGCTTGAAGCTGAATCAGTTGATGGGTCATCCTTCAGAAGGAAAGCTCCTGCATATGGAGCTTGTCGTCTTCTGCTCTCTTGTAAGGCTGCAAGTACTTTAGGATCCTGCACAACGGAAAAAGCACATGCTGGTCAGAGATGCAGAATCTGACATCTCCCAAACTATTAAAAATCATGTTATCGCTGTTGTTGGACAAAAATAGTTTATAGCTATTTTGTCCAAATTCGCCAAATGAACCATGAATGAAAGATTACAGTATAAGCAACAGTGAGGTAGTTGATCAAATTTGTGCATCAAATGCAGCTAAAATCTATGTATACATAGAAAGCCAACCAACAGATATTTCAAAGAATCTGAGGTGTCATCTTTGATACTTTAGTTCTCTCCAGATTTGCTTGTAACTAGGTCATAAATGATGCTGGCTCTGCTAAACAGCAAAAAAAGAAGATAGCAGCTCTAGTTCTAAGGCTAGATACACTTCAACTTAGAGAGAACTCAATGAGATGTTGAGAGCAAACCAAGGCCAATTAGTTCTGGATAATGTTTAAAGGCTAGAAAAGGATGAATTGAAGTACCTTGACATAGATTGGCATGTAAAAACCAGGAAAAAGAGGCCTATGCGGCACAGGCAATGCTAGAACCTGCAATTAAACATTAGAAAAGCTCCATCAAGAGAAACATAAATCTGGTGAAATGGTAATGATTCAAATGTATAATGTTCAAGAAAACCACTAATTTTGCCTGAATATTAACTAGAAACCACTAGTTTTCAGATCATTTCAACAAGAATGAGATTTGCCTATACAGTTGAATTACCAAAGATACAAATGCACCAACAAACTTCGATAGATTTCTCAAACCTTAAATTGGGATAGAAGAGAAAGCTATAAGCATACGCTTGGAATACAATTAAAACTAACCGTTAAACAATCTTCGGGTCTAGGGTTAGTGGGCACAATCGCAGACGACGATTTCGAATCAGACCCTTCGGAATCGGACTCAGCTGCCTTAGCTTCGGCTTCAGCGGCGCCATCGGTAGGCTCGGAGCAGAAGAAAGCACGATGACCCAACGAAGCAGATCGACGATTCCACCCAGTGAGTTGACTCAACGCTTTAAACAATGGAGACTCCACTTGAGCAGACCCGACCCGAATTGCCGGAGTCAAATGGTGGACTCGAGAAGCGGAAGAAGAGAGGAGCTTTAACATGGTGGGAGAGAAAGATCTGCGATATGAATTCCTCAAATTAAGGTTTATAAAGCTTTGCCTTTTAAGCAACAGACCATTGGATAATTGTAGAGAAGGTGAAGAAGAAGCCTGTAGACGAAGATTAGTATCAAAGCCCTTCATAAACCCCAACGAAGCAAAACCCCAAATTTAAAGAGACCAGTGAACACCATTTCTGAAACTAATACGACGTCGGTTTTGGTGTCGGTTTATTGAATTCTCCAGTTAACAGAAAACAAAACCGGTCCGGCGAAATTAGCTGTGAATGTGGTCGCCGTTCTCCTTCATCAGCACTAGTAAAAATATTGCCTTTTAGGTTTAAAGTTGTGAGCTTTAATGTTGGATTTTGTTTGATGATGCACTTAAAGGGTTTGAAGCTTAAGAGATTCCAGATTGAAGAGACCTTAAGACAAGAAAGCAATGGTTCTCTACTAATCATAACAACAAGAGCAATAACAGAGATTCTTGTCCTAATGAAACAAGCATTACTTACTACTCACTTACGACTCACTACTACTGATTCTAGATCACTCACTACAAGTTGTGTCTGTCTTTAAAACAGAAAACCATCGTGCTTAGCCTAGATATTTAGCTCTCTACAATCGCAATAACAACAAGATTACACACACACAATACTGCTTTTCTACAGAGACTTTTTGTATCATCAAGTTGGTTGAATTATCTTCCGGCTCCTGCTGCTTTGAGGAAATTGTCAAATGGACTAGCTGGAGGTAGTCTCATCATGGACCATGGATCCTGCAACAACCCATATTCTCTCCCATTGATGTTCCCATCTTCTACTACCTGTAACACCATGTATCAACGCGTAAGCCTCGTATGATTTAGTTTCAACCTTTCTCTTGAACAGCCCAAATGGGATCATAAAGTTAAGACCTTTCTCACTATTATTGAGGACCATAGCAGATTGAAGTAGGTTTTGGTATGCAAAATTAACATTTGACCTCAAAATCTTACTGCTTTGAAGGTGAACTAAATAGCCAACTCAGCTGTGTTCACATACCTTCTCAAGTGCAGATGATTCCTCCAGTGAATTTTTGTAGAGGCCATTCATCTGGCGGTTCTCTGTGGCCAACCACCTTGAAAGTTTCTGCCTACTACCAGTCCCAAAGGTTTCGCAGCGGTTTGTCATTGTGTCGCAAGGAAGCGGAGAAGTAGAGACAGATGACACAACCACTTGACCAGCCACCTCTAGCGCCTAGACAACAAATCAAAAACCAATCATAAGACAACACAGATCTACATCAACCAGTTTTCTTAATTATGTTGAATGCGGTCTGCACTTACAGATTCCATAAGCTGGCCAATGCTGATAACTTGAGGAATAGATGGTGAAGGAGAACCTCTAGGGGGAAAACGCACAGAGAGTTCACTCGTCACTTCATCATCAACCATTGAACCTGCTGCAGCTATGTCCTGTGATAAAAGAAACACAAGCGCATACAGTTCTGGTTATTTATCATCAATATCCCAAAGAAAATCCCAAACTGGGTCTTGAGAGAATAGTTAACCTCATCAAAGGAGAGTGATTCCTTAGAGATACTTTGGTTTGGTTCAGGCTCAACGATTGGTCGTGATCCAAACATAAAGGCATCATCAGGTGTGAATGGCTCTGAGAGTTGCATCTGTACAGCAGCTTCCTTGAGCTTTAACAAGAGAATATATAAAATCAATCAGCACAAGAACACCAGCTACTCTTTTTTTGGTGTGTAAAGCCATTGATCATTAAAATCTAGGAAATTACACATCAGAGAATCGAACTTCAGGGCTATACAGCTAATGTTCACTGAGAAACAGAAAAAAAAAGCTTTACCTTAGAAATCTTAGATAGAGTTTTTGCAACAATATCGATTATAATGGTATTGGACAGTTCTACTTTGCTTCGCGTCTCAAACAGCATCAAAGTAGCCATCTGGCTATCGCTTGAGGAGCCAAAATCTTTCATATTTGCCTGTTGTCTTACATGAAGTTGTAAGTCATCGCCAATGAATAGATAAGGATCTACCTGAAAATTTTGAGCACATAATCAGGTGATACACAATTTCCATGGATAAAAGTAATAACCGAAACAATACACTGGGAACTCACGTCACCAGGAACTTGGGCCTTCAGCATTTCACTGATATGAGGAATATGATATATTTTGGCTGCAAACATAAGCGTACTTGTGGATAAAGCAAGGATCAACCGCTTGCAAACCGTGGGTAATGTGCCTGATGATGAGGAAAGTTTGATTGGACATAAGGGATTTCCAAAACTTTGATCAGTTTAAGAGTTTATTATCAATCAGTACCATTGTCAAGGTCCAAAGCAAGATTCCTCAGAGAGAAGAGAAGCTGGAAGGCTCTAACAACAAGCCCTTCATCAGGATTCTGCAATTAAAATAATCATGAAAGGCTTAAGTATCGCAACATGAAAGTTGAGACTTTTCTGATAGTGAAATATTAAGAGCCAGAAAAGACGAGAAATATTTATGCTGACCTTTAGACGCAAGGAAAGAAGCACCAAGCTGAAAGAATGAGCAATAGCTTCAATGTTTGAAGGTAAAATATCGGGAAGTGCCGATTGTATCCAAAACGCAGATAACAACTGCCCGATTTGATCTTCGGTAAACTTCATCATTGATGGTAACTGCATCACCACCAGACAGTATCAGATGATTGCATAAACATGTGATGATGGTCTATTAGAACATAAAATCCAATTGTAAAAGAAAAATGTTACCATATCAGCTAGATTGATTGACCCAGTGGTCCTATCAATGATGGAATTCAACTTGTGAAAGTTTGAGGAAGATTTGACATTCTTTAGATCCTCATGAGTATTATTAGAGCCATTCTTCTCAATCTTGATGCTATCCTTCTCCTTTCTGAGCTTGTCTAATCGAGCAGCAATAGATGTGAATGCAGAGGTTGTATCACTCCTCCAATTCTTGGATTCATTAAGATAATCAGAAGCTCTCACTGATGCAACTCCAGCCTGAGATTGACCAGAACTTGGCAAGAGAATTACAGAGAACATTTCATGCGCTCCTACACGGGTTTCCACATTTGGATGCAGCATTGCTTTTAGAAGCGCATCAAGAAGTGCGTCTGGGAAAACCTGTCGAAAATAAAAACGATTAAATAAACTGTAAAGATAATGTTAAACACTGAGAGTAAACACAAACTTATAGTTGACCTGTTGTGAACGCATAGATGGCGATAATGCTGAAGACATTGCATGAGCGAGTATCAAGAGTGATCCAACCGCTGCACGTGAAACAACTCCTGAAGAAGGAAGCCCCTCGACTGAAACAGCCATCATATCGAACAATGGCTGTGTATTTACAACTCCTTTGGCTATCTCCCGCATACAATCTTCAATAGAGTTTTGAAGCATCACGTTCAAATTGAGTTCCTCATCTCCAATTGATCTAGCTGTCGCCTGAAAGCTCTTCCTCAGATGCCGGCACAAGTCATTAACAAAACTTATGTCCCTAAGATACGAGCTGGTCCTGATCAGCTTTGCTAGGCAACCAGTAACTTGTACGATATAAGCCTTGAGCTCAGGATCATTAGCAACATGCTTATTGTCAAGATGGCGTACAACAGTCGATAACACCAACTGCTGACTCCCTAACATATAAAGAAACATAACTATGAGTACACATGCATGTCTAGACAAAAACCTACATTCTAACAGAAAAGACAAGTCATGAAGAATATACCAGAGGTTTCCATCAAGTATACTGCATCAGACAGAACTATCATGGCCAGCCCATTTGGGGAAGTCCATTGGCGTCTAGAATTAAAGTAGCTGAACATAGGATCCAAGATTTGCCGCAGAGTTGTGCTTTCTTTAGCCAGATCTACCATCCTCTGGAGACAAATTCGTGCCCAAACTTTGGGCATCTCAGTCTCTTCTCTAAAACAATAAACAATTAAAATAATTCAAAGAGAATGAGGCATCTGACAAACTGAAAACAAAAAAAATCACAACAAAGATTAGAGGATTAAGTCAGTTACCTAGTCAATAGAGTCGGATCTTTTCTTGCAGTTCTCGGTCTGACAATCATGTAGCTAGGGCTAGGACAACCGCCAACTGCTGTTCCTCGGCCTTCACATCTGATCACTTCATTTACCCAGTTACAATTTTGCTCTTCTCTGTCTTCATTGGTCTGGACAATCACGTCTGCCTCGTAATTATCAAGAATGGCATGTACAATCTCATCAACAGCAGCAAAGATATGCGAAAACTGTCCCATAAACCACACCTGATGAAGAAACAAGCATAAGAAACACTGACTAAAACCAGACAGAAACTTTTGGGTACTTAGATTGACTGAATTTGGAAGATAACAAGAACTAGTTTCAGTACCATCGCTGAAAGGCATTGCAAGCCAGATGCTCTCCGACACTGTTTCTGATATTCGTCACCTTCTTCACGAGCCAATGAACAAGCTTTGTGCACAAATTTTTCAATGGTGTATGTGTAAGTTCCATCGACCTGTTCATTCCAGATAAAGAGTGAGATATTTCACATTTTCAAAGCATATGTGTAGAAGCCATTAACTTTAACAATTAATAAATCAGTCAAAGCCTCCAACTTGGATAATAGAAAACAAAAACTTTTTAACCCTTCTTTGTCCCCTAATATTCGTCAATAACATTTTACCTGACTGTAAATGAACCTCGTCAATGTTTGGCATCCAAGAATAGTTGGTGTGTCCTGGTTTGAATTTTCAAGTAGTTCTGTGACCACATTCAGCAAACTTGTAGCGAAGTAAGCCCTTACATAAGAGAAAAAAACACGCAAACGTTAGTGAAAATTTAAAATATCAAATGAGTGCTGCAATAGATGTTGCGATGACTTTGCATTGCTACAAGATAGTAGAAAGCTTACATCTGATCCTTGCAATGGCAAAGCATTTTGTTGTAAGCCTCAGTGACAATATTGATGAACCTCATCTGTTCAGATCGAAGGTCCTTGTAACACCTCTCTTCAAGATACTTGGCAATCTGTGACAGTCACAAAACACAATATTGAACTTACACACAAGACGACTCTTCACCTACTAAGTAGTAAGATTCAAAAGAAAAACTATACCTTAGGGATACGAATTGGATTTTTCGCAGCATACTCACACAATTTAACAATTTTTCTCTCATTTGGTGGACCATCCTACAGAAGAATCATGAAAATAAGTTGAACATATAGCCAAGCACGTTTTCAAATTCACAAATCAAAACCTACATTGGACAAAACTTAAGCCATTTTTAGGTTGTTACAGTGAAATACACAAAGAGAGAGATGCTCAGAAGCAAATTTTACACCAATTTACAAGTGAAAAGTGGAAACTTTAAACAAAATAGCTTACAGGGGATTTAGGGAAGATCTCAACAAGCAATTTCTTGTAACGCTTGACGGGCTGACGAGATCTCGACCTGAGAGCTGGACAGCAAATGCACATACTCTCACACACCGGAAACACATTCCTCGAGATAAACCCCATTTTCTCTGCAAACCCACAGAAGAAGAAGAAGAAGACGATGTTAGAACATTAAAAAGGACATAAAGCTTCCATCTTTTGTAAACCCAAGAGGACCCAAAAGTTGCTAAACCAAGGCAAACAATAGAAAAAGTTAAAAAACCAAACTTTTTGAACAGAAAATTAGAAACATACACTTTTTAGAATTTCAAAATTCAAAATTCAAAATCTAAACATCGAATATAACAACAATGTCGAGTTTCAAACATGAAAGCTACCAAATTCGAAGAGAGAACAAAAATAGGTATGAACCAATGCGTTTGGAGACGGAAGAACAGCATCAAACTCAAATGTGCATATATAATTTTTTTAAGCAAACCCTAACCAAAAAATTAGCTTATTTTACAAGGTAATTGAGTAAATTAGAACACAAGAATCTCGAGGAATCACGAAATAAAGCTAAAAGATGAGAGATTTGAAGATGCATACAGAGCTCCGGGGAACGGATCTGGAGAGAGGCGAAGTGAAAACTTGAAGCTGGTTTCAAAGATTTGTTTGATTAATCTGGAAAGAGAGAGAGAAGGGAAAAAGGCGCGTGGATTTGGATACAAAACTGGAATTAGAGAGGAGGAGAGAGAGAGCACGTGAGATGTCACAGATTTTGATGTTTTTTTCTTCTCTCAGTAGAAAAAAAAGCAGAACTAGTCTTGTCTTGTGTCAGAATGTTCCATCAATTAAAAATCTAGAGACTACCCAATTTGTTTGTTGGCAACCAAATATTTGAACAATTTTGGTTTTTGATTTATTGGGTTTGGTTTGGTCTACCTATTCTATAGTCACCAATCATTTAAAAGATATGGCTCCGAATGGAGACATCCAAATAACTAGAGAAAAAATGTGGTGCGGTTTCTAATGGTAACAAAAACATTAAACGTTTTGTTATTATTAAAACTGTGGGTTGAATCTCCATTCGAAATCTAAGATTTTCAATAGATGTTGTGGGCAGTCCGGACAAAATTATTAATCTGACTACACCATTTTATTCTTGTGTGGATAACAATCTGCCCCAAATTGAGTTTATTTTTTTTTGTAGTTGGTATCTAGCAGATTTCTTTTAAATTATGATTACAACTTATGAATAGTAAATAAAAATAGGTTTAATCTGCAGATGGTTTTATCTATGACATCCGTGCAACCATTCAAAACCTAAAATAATCAAAATGATTACAAAAAGAAAAACATTGTAACTTTAAAGCATTAAATACTTTTTCGTTTCTTTTTAAGGTTTTTTTATATAGATCATGTCTCTATCACTTCCGGTTTTTCTTACATTTTTGTATTATTTGGTAATTGTTGATTGCTTCTTATTCATGTTAAAAAAAAAAATTCTTACTAAAACCAAAAAAATAGGAAAATTAGGTAAAGGTGATAATTTTATCCTATCTTTTTGAATCTATACATTTCTTAAGAGACTTTTGTAACGCAAACCTTATATTAGTATGAAGTAAACATTGCCCTTATATGTTAGTTTGGTTTTTAAAACAGAATTTATAAAATAAATTCTAATAAACAGAATTTAGAAAACATATGTATTGAAAAAAAAAATAGGGAAATATGGAAAGATTAAAATATCATCTCGTCACTCTACTCTCTAACCTCACCTTCTTTGTCTCTAACATCGCCCTTTGTTCTCTCTCACACAATATCAATTATAATTTCAAATGATCTCAGTCTTTGCTCTCTCCCTCTATTTCATATAGTAACCCCATCTCTCTGTGCCACATTAGCTCTTTCTCTTTGGGACTTCAATCTCTAACTATCATTAGATATTTTATTTGTGTGATGAATTTCGATGATTGGTTGGATTTTGATGCTTGTATGAGTTTAATGCAGTTTGATTAAGGACTAATTTAGTGTGATATTGTTTAATTGAGTTTTAATTAGTCTGGTTTCTCTCGGAATTGAGTTTTTTTTTTCATTGAAGGTTTCTGGTTAGTGCCAATGTGTGGCTTCTTCAGTTGTTTTGCTTCATCTATCAGTTATTTCTCTTGTTATTATTTTATCTTTTTACTAATTGAACGGAAAAAAAAAATATAATCTCGCGTTCTGCAGCTCCTCTTTCGATTTAAGGTGATTGATTTGATTAGTGTTTTGAGTTTTAACTGAGCTCATGTTTCCACTTTGTTAAATGTGCTTCTGGATCTATTCTGGATTAAGTAGAAGATGTATTCTACATTACGTAAGGTAGCATATGAATTCTGAATTAAGTAGAAGATGTATTCTAGATTACGTAAACTAGAAGAAGTATTCTAGATTAGGCTACGTAGTACATGTTCTAGATTACCTAAGGTAGAATACGTATTTTGGATTACGTAAGGTAGAATACGTATTCTAGATTAGATAAGGTTATTGGTCTGCTCCATATGTTCCCATTAATATTGTAACATTTTTGTCCTCTTAACACGTATATTTTTTCCTTTGGCGAAGCTACACTAGAAAACACATTTACTCATTTCAGGGAACAAGACTTGGAAGTTCAGATCCCAAAGGGTGTTATAGTGAGTCGCTCTCATTTCAGTTCTGTTTTTGCTTTCCATCTTCTTGACATTGTTGCAAATTACCTTTGAAAGTTCAGATTCTTATGTTTTTGTGAATGCGACATTTTATAACATAATGGTTTTATCATCTCAGATATCAGGCTGCCATCTGTGAAGTGACTTTTTCATATTCAAGCTGAGAGGATCTCGTGTGTGCAAATGCTTGCTGCTCAGGCAATGAGTGAAGGTAAAGTTCACAACACTGAATTCCATTTGTCTGTACAAGTACAACTATGCCATTTTTGATACCTTGTTTCAAATAACATTTTGCCTGCTGCAGGTCCAACTCGCCCAGTTACTATACATCTCTAAAATAACTATGCCATTTATTAAGTTTGTTCAGCTCTAAAATCTTCATGGTTATTAGAAGATACGACTTTGAGGGGGATTAAGTATGTGGATTGCTATGGTGTTGACCATGTTCTAGTTAGCCCTTTCAGCACTTCCAAGTCTTTATTTGCGTATTTTCTCAATTCTTGTCGACGTTTAGAACAATAAACATGAATGTTTGAAAGCAGTTCAAGTAGCTGATCCTACTTTTATGGGATACTTCATCATGCAGCTTCAGCTGCAAAAGTAATGCGCAAGGTATTCAGATACCTTTCAGTTGAATAAGCTATTTTAGATTAAGTTTTCACCTTCCTGCAGTGCAGTTATTTAATCATGGACCAAATCACAATCACGTTCTTAGCGGGAAGCTTGTTGTTATGAAAACATGCATATCCACATGAAAAGGTTAGAGTATTTGTAAGGAGGGGAAAAAGTGGGCCTTTGACTTTAGTTGAGTACACAGAGCTGGACTAGTCTATGGCTTCTGCTACTAATCAACAAACATGACGTCTTCAATTTTGCTGGAGTAACATAAACCACTTCCTCTTTTACAGGCTTTCAAAGTTATACTAAGATCATTATTTCCAGAATTTTTGCTATTGCTTCATTTTATGGAACTTAGGCATTGGTTATTTAAAAAAGCTGTAAGGAGAGTGAGTGTTGGTGTAATATGTAGTATGTATTCAACACAATAATGTAACCCAACTTTAATATGGTGTTTTGTCTTCTTATGCTCTGTTTTTAGGTGCTTCTTGATTTCTAATGTTTCTCTTCTCGTTTGTTAAAGAAAAAAACATTATTCTATTTTTTTTAGATTGTATAATTTAATTTAATTAAAGGTTATATTGGTAATTAATATAGACTAACTAATAAAAAATATAGATTAAAAAATATGGGGTAAAATTATCACTTTTAAGCTAATTTTTCCCAAAAAAAAAAAAGTCTTACCGCTTCAAATCAGTAATCATATCTTCTTCTTTTTGACATCAATCATTAATCATATCTATTAAATTCTTCTAGAACCATCAAATAACAATACACGGACATACAAGTGCACCCTAATATATTGGCCATGGTCGCTATTTGTATATTTAATCTCTAATTTTTACTGACAATGAAGTGAACGGGTCAATTATAATGGTATGTCTATCGTGAATTATGAAAACCAATTGTTGGTGTTCCTCCTAAATCCTAATGAAAACCAATTGGCTCATCTTAAAGCTTCGGAAGAGCTTTTGTCCCTATCCAAACTTGCTTCAAGAAGTCGTCTTTCTCTTCCAATGACATTCCCGCTTCAAGAAAGAAGATAAATCTGTCCATGAGAGAAAACACAATCTTCAACAAAGCCTATGAACTTGCAACACTCTGTGACGTCGAAGTCTGTGTCATATACTATGGCCCTGACGGAGAACTAATCAAGACATGGCCAGATGATGAACACAAAGTTAGAGACATGGCTGAGAGATTCACAAAACTAAACGAGAAAGAGAGAAGAAAGAAAAGCACTAAACAAGAAGATTCTTAACGATAAGAAGACATCTCTGGATAACAAGGACAACAAATTCTTTGAGAAAGTCTCTGACTTGGAGAATTCTTTGGAGAATCATCTAAGGATCTTTCAGGCTAAGCTTCTTCGGTTACAGACGGAGCCTGATGATCAGAGCCGTTCGCTTTCTTCAGATTCTCATCAACAACCATTGATGAATCATAAGTAGGAGCAAGATCTGAGGCATACAGGCGGCTTCACTCCGTTGCTAATTGACGATCCTAATCAACAATGGACTGAATCATTGATGGGTGGTGTCTCGACTACAGAGCAAACCCTAATGACGTCATCATTGAATCAACAACGGAACATGGAAACGGTAGCTTCTGTCAACTCCCTCACTCTGTTTCAAGCTTTAACCAAGCCCCGACTCCTTACAACAATCTCAGATCGTGCCCATACACGACCATCTAATCTGTTATGTTTTCGCTTTTTACAACCACGTTTTCAACTATGTTTAATGATTTTGTAGAAAATAATATAATCTTTTTTTATGTTTTATATTAGAACTAATAATATGTTTTTTAGATTATTGGTTTTTATTTTTCTTTTATACAAAATTGTTTAAATGAATTGAATATTTTTTGAACAACACATCCAGTTTCTGTAACCATGGGAATGGCTCTTACGAAATATATATGTTTGCCTACATTCTCTTTTCACTTCTTTTCACTTTCAGTCTCTATCTCTATCTTTGTCGCTTCTATTCTCTCTCTTTTCTCTGCGAAAAACATCATGTCGTCGTCAAGTGTGGTTGAGTGCACATTGAAGAAAGGAACAAAGAGGGAAATAGAAATCAAGAAACGCAACACCAAACAACTACTAATGGTGACTTGCTCTAAACACCATCAAACGGTCTTTTCCAAAGCTATTGATGTTTGTCTTCTCTCTAGAGTCAACGTCGATGTCTTCTAACCTCTCCCTTTGAGAGTTACGACGTTGCCTACTCCTTTTCCGACTACTATCTTGCCTATGAAATAGCTGATTGTTACTTAAATCGCAAGTCTCCTCCCAAGATTAGTAACCCCCAATCCAAGCTAGGGTTTTGGTGGAAAGACCATGATCTATAACATTTCTGTGATGATCTCTTTGAACTAAACATCATCGAGGATTGTATACAGAGAATGAAGAAGCATGTGATGTCTTATCTTGAGAAGAAATAAAAATCACAATTTGTTTCTCTCAACGAGGATTATGGTGTATCATTTCCTTAAATTCTTGTTAATGTTGGTCCAAACCTTAGCAAATATAAATATTTATAAACAAAAAACTACTAATTTTTAAGGCAAAATGCCCCCTTAATATCAACATATCGCTCGGGTAGCTTCATGTATATATCTTCTTTCAAGTCTCCATTCAAAAATGCATTGGAAATATCAAGCTGTTTGAGAAACGATAACGTCGTTACATCTTGAGATGTTATGGTAAAATTACCACCATTTGAGCTCTTATATCGAAGATCAAACCCTAGTCCAAACCTTAGATCAAACCTTAGTTCCATGGTTATCCTTCTCGACAGATAGTTTCTTTGGATCAAAACCCTAACTCCTCGTTAGGTCCTTGAAAGAGGAGGTCAAGAACAAGAGAATCATAGATAGCCTTGATTTCATCACTACTCCAGTCATTTCTGAGACTTTGTTTGATAATCTTCTGATCATCTTTAGTTGGGCATATTTGGCTAAGGCATTGAAATTAAATTTTGGCCTATGGCCTCTTTCTAAAAATAATCCAAATGCCATTAGTTTCTATTAGGCTCAAAATATATATATACACAGTGATAATTTTGGGTTAACAAAAACTTTTTTTTTAGTTTGTTAAAAACTTGATTAGAAAGTTAGGGCATTAATATATATATGGCCTTTTTCACTTCTGACAATCATCTCTTGATCTCTTCTCTCATATGTCACCTTTTAATGGAAATTTTCAACCGTCATTGACTTATATTGTCATTCATCTTTTCTTTTATTGGCAAATATATTTTCCATAATAATTTTTTCATCTAATTTTAGCCTTTATATATTTTGCATTTGGATTTTGAAAATTTTAAAATAAATAACCAAATAATTTGCTATTAATTAATCTCAATGATGCAAGAATTGAACTTTAGATTGAACGCTGAGTCAAATATATATGGCCTTTTCACTTTTGACAATCATCTCTTGATCTCTTGTCTTATGTGTCACCTTTTAATGGAAATTTCCAATCGTCATTGACTTATATTTTCATGCATATGTCCATATTCCAAACTTGAGTGCTAATTCGTCATCTTCCGAAGTCGACATCGTCAGGAAAGAGAGAACTTAGAAAGATTGAGAAATTCTAAAGAAGCTTCGAGAGATGGAGAGTTTTTCTATTTTTCTCAGCTTTTCTTCTATTGGAAAATATTTTTCCATAATAATTTTTTCATTTAATTTTAGCCTTAACATATTTTGCATTTCGATTTAGAAAATTTTCAAATAAATAACCAAATAATTTGCTATTTATTAATCTCAAAGATGCAAGAATTGGAATTTAGATTGAAAGTGAACTGAGTCAAATATAAGTTTGGTAAGCACATAGATATGTTGTACTTTGTTTTTCGTTGATGATGTTGACCTCATGTACTACGTTTGCACATTCTTAGAACAAATTGAATGATTTATTAGTACATATTACAAATGTTTAAATAAAATGAACGATTATAAGAAATTATAACATTAGCATCACCTATTTCTGGCGAAATTTTGGTCAAAATCGTAATGATCTGTCCAAATGAAAACATAATATAATCAGAATATTCAACTCCTCGACTTACATCTCTAAAATAGAATCCACTGACAAAAGATATGAAAGACGCTACAACAATTTATAAGGGTTTTCAAGTTGATGATGAAGTTTTGGTTTGGTTATTTACAATTAATAGAAATTGAACACACATCGACAGCATATTGCATTGACAAGAATATTAGAGAATGAGATAATCGGCTACCTGTGTTTTGGTTTTGTAAGAGGTATTATTTAATCCACAAATTGTATGGTTTTCCTAAGTATAAATGTTATTTTTTTTGAATCTCTAACAACAATATTATTAGTTTATGAGAACTGGTTTACAATTGATTTTTTACTAGGTAATATTTTTCAATTTGCTATGGTTAGGTTCACAGATTGAATTTTACATTTTAACAATACTTGTCACTCTTGATTTTTCTAAATATTTTTGGCTAATCCAAAGTCTCTCCCTCATAGAGCTGTTTAACAGTAGCTAGAAGAAAACTGCTGGAATGTCAAATGGACAATGAACCTAGAAGAGATTATTAGCTTCGAAGTTGGTTTGCCAAAGACAATGGTCTTGTTGAGGGACATTGTCTTATTCACCTATCATGGTGCACAACCCTTTGGAGTACTTATTTTTAAAACTTTTGTAACCAAAAGAAGAATCATGTAACTTTCACTAGGAGACTTGAGTTTCTCATTTGAGAGACTTTCTCTCCTTATTGGTAATTATCTGCTTAACCCTATCTCTCATTTCTATGAAAGGTTTTGCCTTTAAAATGTTTTCTAAACAATTTTTTGCTATATCTTTCCATTTACTATATTTGAGTTAAATTTAATACACCAGTCAGAAAATACATTTCCTATATTTGAGTTAAATTTAATGCACCAGTCAGAAAATATAAAAATCATGTTTTATTAATAAAGGAGAAATACGGAATAACATCGGTCAAAGAAATCCAAACTTTAAATATGGTTCAATGAAAAGGATAAGCAAACACTTTAATCAGAGCTGACTCTAATTTACCAAAAACACATCGAATTAGAACTTGAATTTTTACGAGTCAGATCTCATACATAATCGGCAGTCTTGGCCTTGAATTCTTCAAGCAAATCATCGATGCTCTTAACCGAGTGAGCTGCACTGTCTCTCAGCCGAACACTCACCTGTAAATATTCAAGTCCAACAAACAAAATGGTCTTAAATGTTCAAGTTCACCACAACATTAACTAAGCTCGAGTGACTCTAAATAAGGATGGGCGGTCTAACCTGTCCTGAAGCAGCTTCAGTCTCACCCACGACCAATATGTAATTGTATTGAGCAAGCTGAGCTTCTCGCACCTACACAAAGACCACAATCATCACTTAAGTCAATCCTAGGAAGCACCCGCTAACCACAAAACAAAACTTGGAACATGAACCTCAATTGTTTGGTACCTTTTTATCGATCTTTCTGTCTGTAATGTCCGCATCAACATAGAACCCAGCTTCATGAATTCTAGCTTGCACCTGTTTGAATGAATGTGACAAATAAAACAGAGATTAGACGCTGCAAATAAGTCAATAAGAACCATAGACGCTCACTAAAAGAGTGCAGCCACAGCCACGAATGTAACCTCTTCTGCATATTTCTCAGATTTCTTTGATATAGGGCAGACTATGGCCTGGCGCGGACTGAGCCAGAAGGGCCATTTTCCTTTGTAATGCTCCAACAATATGGCAAACATACGTTCCACAGATCCCAATACAGCTCTATGTATCATTACAGGTCTCTCCCTCTTCGCTTCGTCAACACCTGAGTATTCCAATTTGAAGCGATCCGGAAGTTGAAAATCAAGCTGTGATGAGGCAACAAGAAACATACAGTCAACTCCTGCACTGATTATATAGGAAGAAAAATGCAGACAAAAACAAAATAAAGAGAATTTGGAAGCATAACCTGTAATGTAGCACACTGAAATTTCCTATTCATTGCATCAGAAACTGTGATATCTATCTTTGGGCCATAAAATGCTCCATCTCCTTCGTTCAACTGCCAAAAAAGCGCACATTAGAATGAATGCGGTCTTTGTGAATAAACTTAAGTATTCAAAAACAAGTCTCATTACCACCAATGGCTTTCCAAAAGCAACTATAGCTTTTTTGAGATCATCTTCAGCTTTATCCCATGATTCCAAATCTCCAAGGTACTTCTCTGGCCTCTGAAAATTAAATTAACATGCAAATAATGGGAAAAGAAACATGATAGGCAAAGTCCATAAGATTTGGTAAAAGCACTGGTGAAGAAATCTTCAAATAATGGTACCGTTGAAAGTTTTAGCTCATAGGTAAACCCAAAAATTTTGTACACATAGTCAATGAACTCCAACACACCCTTCACTTCTTCCTTAACCTGTAAACAGATAACATTACTTCTAACAAAAAAAAACTGGGAGAAAAGGAGTTTCAACATTGCCACATACGAAACAATTATCACAAACCTGTTCTGTTGTACAGAATATGTGTGCATCATCCTGAAAAAGTATGCGACCATTATATTAAGTAACAAATACGCATTATCACAAGGGAAAATAATAATTAAGTAAAAGCAAACAAGGATACAAAATATACCTGCTGGAACCGTCGAACACGAGTCAACCCACTAAGTGCTCCACTTGCCTCATTGCGATGCAACACTCCAAAATCGGCCAGTCGAATAGGTAATTCTACAGACCATATAAACCGCAAAAAGATGGTGTCAGCCAAGATAAATGATAGATAACTTCCTTAGTAAGATTTACAAAGGGGAAACATTAGCCATATTGTCCTTGATGATAGGTTACAAATCACGAATTACCCTATAATTTCTACTAATATCATTCCTAGATCTGTTTTTCATGATATGGAACAGCACAACAGGAAGAGAGTCGCACCTCTATATGAGCGAACCCTGTGTTGGAACATCAAGCAATGACCAGGACAATTCATAGGTTTGAGCCCGAACTCTTGCTTCTCAATCTGCATAAGGAACATTCGGATAAGTCATTCACGCGTAGAATATAACTTAGGCCATACATTGGCGGCTAAGGAGCTGCTTGCTAAAGAAACAGAGTCAAGGAGACTCTTAAACTTTTTATGTACTCTTACATCAAACGTAAACATATTCTCCTTGTAATTTGCAGCATGTCCGGATGTTTCCCACAGATTCATGTTGTACATATTTGGTGTAATGACCTGCCAGTGCAAGGTTATTTAGCGATCCCCACCCATCAAGTATATTAAATATGAGATGAGAGCTAAGAAAAACCTCTGTGTAACCCCTTTTCCAGTATTCTTCCTTGATGAAGTCCATCAACTTGTTATATACACGAGTGCCAAGTGGAAGGAAGAACCAACTCCCAGGGCTGAAGCTCAAGGCCGATGAATATATATTAGTATAGTGAAACACAAAGCAGAAAACACAGCATATTGGCAATGAAGTACCTGAGTGGATGACAAAAGAAAAGTTCCTGCTTTTGGCCCAATAGTCTGTGGTCATATTTTTTCGCTTCTTCTAGAAATTGAAGATATTTCTGCAACGACCAAGTCAAAGATGGTAAAAATCATGCACACGTAGAATGCAGCGTAGCTGCCAAAATATTTAAGAAAAATGAGTACCTTCAGCTGCTTCTGATCAGGATAAGATATTCCATAAACTCTCTGCAAGCTCTCACGGTCTTTGCTACCCCTCCAGTAAGCTGATGAGGCCTGAGAAAAGTATATTCGTCAGCATAAGAAAACAAACGAGAATCTACAGAGATGTAGCTCCTAGAGGCACAGTAGCATTTACCCTCAAACACTTGAATGCTTTCACAAACGAGGTGTTCGGTATGTGTGGTCCACGACATAAATCCACCAAAGGGCCACATCTGTAGACAGTAATGGTCTTGTCCGAAGGCAAATCATTGATGATTTCAACCTAGATGATTAACAGCATAAGAATGAGTCCAAACAAAAAATTGAAAGTAGACAGAAACGAATGTAATGTTAGGGGAGCAAAACAAAATTCAATGATATTCACACACAGCTTGACCCACCTTAAAATTATTATCAGAAAACATCTCGAGTGCCTGATCCTTCGTCACTTCAATCCTTTCAAATGGTTGCGCTTCCTGAGATGTAAACAGAAGGGAATCAAACCAATATAAAACATGACTAAAAGTAACATATTTCATTCAATTTTCACTTAAAATCTTTGAGAAAAGAAGCAAATATTTTACAACATACATTGTAAGAAAGCTCCAAACAATCGAATAAACTATCAGACTAAGAAACAATACCTTAGCAGCTTTCATAGCACCTGCTTCGATCTTAGGAAAGTGATTGTCGTTGAGGCCCAAGTCACCATAAAATCCATCATAGTAGAAACCCTAAAATAACAACAATCCACTACTAACATCAGCCAAAGCCGCATTTGCACAACAGTAAACAAATGGTTTCACAACTAATCGAACATAAT
>CM051383.1:9134621-9145112 GCA_028015245.1 Cardamine occulta | reverse complement strand
AATCGTTCATTTTATTTAAACATTTGTAATATGTACTAATAAATCATTCAATTTGTTCTAAGAATGTGCAAACGTAGTACATGAGGTCAACATCATCAACGAAAAACAAAGTACAACATATCTATGTGCTTACCAAACTTATATTTGACTCAGTTCACTTTCAATCTAAATTCCAATTCTTGCATCTTTGAGATTAATAAATAGCAAATTATTTGGTTATTTATTTGAAAATTTTCTAAATCGAAATGCAAAATATGTTAAGGCTAAAATTATATGAATAAATTATAATGGAAAAATATTTTCCAATAGAAGAAAAGCTGAGAAAAATAGAACAACTATCCATCTCTCGAAGCTTCTTAAGAATTTCTCAATCTTTCTAAGTTCTCTCTTTCCTGACGATGTCGACTTCGAAGATGACGAATTAGCACTCAAGTTTGGAATATGGACATATGCATGAAAATATAAGTCAATGACGATTGGAAATTTCCATTAAAAGGTGACACATAAGACAAGAGATCAAGAGATGATTGTCAAAAGTGAAAAGGCCATATATATTTGACTCAGCGTTCAATCTAAAGTTCAATTCTTGCATCATTGAGATTAATTAATAGCAAATTATTTGGTTATTTATTTTAAAATTTTCAAAATCCAAATGCAAAATATATAAAGGCTAAAATTAGATGAAAAAATTATTATGGAAAATATATTTGCCAATAAAAGAAAAGATGAATGACAATATAAGTCAATGACGGTTGAAAATTTCCATTAAAAGGTGACATATGAGAGAAGAGATCAAGAGATGATTGTCAGAAGTGAAAAAGGCCATATATATATTAATGCCCTAACTTTCTAATCAAGTTTTTAACAAACTAAAAAAAAAGTTTTTGTTAACCCAAAATTATCACTGTGTATATATATATTTTGAGCCTAATAGAAACTAATGGCATTTGGATTATTTTTTAGAAAGAGGCCATAGGCCAAAATTTAATTTCAATGCCTTAGCCAAATATGCCCAACTAAAGATGATCAGAAGATTATCAAACAAAGTCTCAGAAATGACTGGAGTAGTGATGAAATCAAGGCTATCTATGATTCTCTTGTTCTTGACCTCCTCTTTCAAGGACCTAACGAGGAGTTAGGGTTTTGATCCAAAGAAACTATCTGTCGAGAAGGATAACCATGGAACTAAGGTTTGATCTAAGGTTTGGACTAGGGTTTGATCTTCGATATAAGAGCTCAAATGGTGGTAATTTTACCATAACATCTCAAGATGTAACGACGTTATCGTTTCTCAAACAGCTTGATATTTCCAATGCATTTTTGAATGGAGACTTGAAAGAAGATATATACATGAAGCTACCCGAGCGATATGTTGATATTAAGGGGGCATTTTGCCTTAAAAATTAGTAGTTTTTTGTTTATAAATATTTATATTTGCTAAGGTTTGGACCAACATTAACAAGAATTTAAGGAAATGATACACCATAATCCTCGTTGAGAGAAACAAATTGTGATTTTTATTTCTTCTCAAGATAAGACATCACATGCTTCTTCATTCTCTGTATACAATCCTCGATGATGTTTAGTTCAAAGAGATCATCACAGAAATGTTATAGATCATGGTCTTTCCACCAAAACCCTAGCTTGGATTGGGGGTTACTAATCTTGGGAGGAGACTTGCGATTTAAGTAACAATCAGCTATTTCATAGGCAAGATAGTAGTCGGAAAAGGAGTAGGCAACGTCGTAACTCTCAAAGGGAGAGGTTAGAAGACATCGACGTTGACTCTAGAGAGAAGACAAACATCAATAGCTTTGGAAAAGACCGTTTGATGGTGTTTAGAGCAAGTCACCATTAGTAGTTGTTTGGTGTTGCGTTTCTTGATTTCTATTTCCCTCTTTGTTCCTTTCTTCAATGTGCACTCAACCACACTTGCCGACGACATGATGTTTTTCGCAGAGAAAGAAGAGAGAAGAGAAGTGACAAAGATAGCGAAAGAGACTGAAGGAAAAAAGAAGTCAAAAGAGAATGTAGTGAAACATATATAGTTCGTCAGAGCCATTCCCTTGGTTACAGAAACTGGATGGGTTGTTCAAAAAATATTCAATTCATTTAAACAATTTTGTATAAAAGAAAAATAAAAACCAATAATCTAAAAAACATATTATTAGTTCTAATATAAAACATAAAAAAAGATTATATTATTTTCTACAAAATCATTAAACATAGTTGAAAACGTGGTTGTAAAAAGCGAAAACATAACAGATTAGATGGTCGTGTATGGGGCACGATCTGAGATTGTTGTAAGGAGTCGGGGCTTGGTTAAAGCTTGAAACAGAGTGAGGGAGTTGACAGAAGCTACCGTTTCCATGTTCCGTTGTTGATTCAATGATGACGTCATTAGGGTTTGCTCTGTAGTCGAGACACCACCCATCAATGATTCAGTCCATTGTTGATTAGGATCGTCAATTAGCAACGGAGTGAAGCCGCCTGTATGCCTCAGATCTTGCTCCTACTTATGATTCATCAATGGTTGTTGATGAGAATCTGAAGAAAGCGAACGGCTCTGATCATCAGGCTCCGTCTGTAACCGAAGAAGCTTAGCCTGAAAGATCCTTAGATGATTCTCCAAAGAATTCTCCAAGTCAGAGACTTTCTCAAAGAATTTGTTGTCCTTGTTATCCAGAGATGTCTTCTTATCGTTAAGAATCTTCTTGTTTAGTGCTTTTCTTTCTTCTCTCTTTCTCGTTTAGTTTTGTGAATCTCTCAGCCATGTCTCTAACTTTGTGTTCATCATCTGGCCATGTCTTGATTAGTTCTCCGTCAGGGCCATAGTATATGACACAGACTTCGACGTCACAGAGTGTTGCAAGTTCATAGGCTTTGTTGAAGATTGTGTTTTCTCTCATGGACAGATTTATCTTCTTTCTTGAAGCGGGAATGTCATTGGAAGAGAAAGACGACTTCTTGAAGCAAGTTTGGATAGGGACAAAAGCTCTTCCGAAGCTTTAAGATGAGCCAATTGGTTTTCATTAGGATTTAGGAGGAACACCAACAATTGGTTTTCATAATTCACGATAGACATACCATTATAATTGACCCGTTCACTTCATTGTCAGTAAAAATTAGAGATTAAATATACAAATAGCGACCATGGCCAATATATTAGGGTGCACTTGTATGTCCGTGTATTGTTATTTGATGGTTCTAGAAGAATTTAATAGATATGATTAATGATTGATGTCAAAAAGAAGAAGATATGATTACTGATTTGAAGCGGTAAGACTTTTTTTTTTTTGGGAAAAATTAGCTTAAAAGTGATAATTTTACCCCATATTTTTTAATCTATATTTTTTATTAGTTAGTCTATATTAATTACCAATATAACCTTTAATTAAATTAAATTATACAATCTAAAAAAAATAGAATAATGTTTTTTTCTTTAACAAACGAGAAGAGAAACATTAGAAATCAAGAAGCACCTAAAAACAGAGCATAAGAAGACAAAACACCATATTAAAGTTGGGTTACATTATTGTGTTGAATACATACTACATATTACACCAACACTCACTCTCCTTACAGCTTTTTTAAATAACCAATGCCTAAGTTCCATAAAATGAAGCAATAGCAAAAATTCTGGAAATAATGATCTTAGTATAACTTTGAAAGCCTGTAAAAGAGGAAGTGGTTTATGTTACTCCAGCAAAATTGAAGACGTCATGTTTGTTGATTAGTAGCAGAAGCCATAGACTAGTCCAGCTCTGTGTACTCAACTAAAGTCAAAGGCCCACTTTTTCCCCTCCTTACAAATACTCTAACCTTTTCATGTGGATATGCATGTTTTCATAACAACAAGCTTCCCGCTAAGAACGTGATTGTGATTTGGTCCATGATTAAATAACTGCACTGCAGGAAGGTGAAAACTTAATCTAAAATAGCTTATTCAACTGAAAGGTATCTGAATACCTTTGCGTTACTTTTGCAGCTGAAGCTGCATGATGAAGTATCCCATAAAAGTAGGATCAGCTACTTGAACTGCTTTCAAACATTCATGTTTATTGTTCTAAACGTCGACAAGAATTGAGAAAATACGCAAATAAAGACTTGGAAGTGCTGAAAGGGCTAACTAGAACATGGTCAACACCATAGCAATCCACATACTTAATCCCCTCAAAGTCGTATCTTCTAATAACCATGAAGATTTTAGAGCTGAACAAACTTGATACATGGCATAGTTATTTTAGAGATGTATAGTAACTGGGCGAGTTGGACCTGCAGCAGGCAAAATGTTATTTGAAACAAGGTATCAAAAATGGCATAGTTGTACTTGTACAGACAAATGGAATTCAGTGTTGTGAACTTTACCTTCACTCATTGCCTGAGCAGCAAGCATTTGCACACACGAGATCCTCTCAGCTTGAATATGAAAAAAGTCACTTCACAGATGGCAGCCTGATATCTGAGATGATAAAACCATTATGTTATAAAATGTCGCATTCACAAAACATAAGAATCTGAACTTTCAAAGGTAATTTGCAACAATGTCAAGAAGATGGAAAGCAAAAACAGAACTGAAATGAGAGCGACTCACTATAACACCCTTTGGGATCTGAACTTCCAAGTCTTGTTCCTGAAATGAGTAAATGTGTTTTCTAGTGTAGCTTCGCCAAAGGAAAAAATATACGTGTTAAGAGGACAAAAATGTTACAATATTAATGGGAACATATGGAGCAGACCAATAACCTTATCTAATCTAGAATACGTATTCTACCTTACGTAATCCAAAATACGTATTCTACCTTAGGTAATCTAGAACATGTACTACGTAGCCTAATCTAGAATACTTCTTCTAGTTTACGTAATCTAGAATACATCTTCTACTTAATTCAGAATTCATATGCTACCTTACGTAATGTAGAATACATCTTCTACTTAATCCAGAATAGATCCAGAAGCACATTTAACAAAGTGGAAACATGAGCTCAGTTAAAACTCAAAACACTAATCAAATCAATCACCTTAAATCGAAAGAGGAGCTGCAGAACGCGAGATTATATTTTTTTTTCCGTTCAATTAGTAAAAAGATAAAATAATAACAAGAGAAATAACTGATAGATGAAGCAAAACAACTGAAGAAGCCACACATTGGCACTAACCAGAAACCTTCAATGAAAAAAAAACTCAATTCCGAGAGAAACCAGACTAATTAAAACTCAATTAAACAATATCACACTAAATTAGTCCTTAATCAAACTGCATTAAACTCATACAAGCATCAAAATCCAACCAATCATCGAAATTCATCACACAAATAAAATATCTAATGATAGTTAGAGATTGAAGTCCCAAAAGAGAAAGAGCTAATGTGGCACAGAGAGATGGGGTTACTATATGAAATAGAGGGAGAGAGCAAAGACTGAGATCATTTGAAATTATAATTGATATTGTGTGAGAGAGAACAAAGGGCGATGTTAGAGACAAAGAAGGTGAGGTTAGAGAGTAGAGTGACGAGATGATATTTTAATCTTTCCATATTTCCCTATTTTTTTTTCAATACATATGTTTTCTAAATTCTGTTTATTAGAATTTATTTTATAAATTCTGTTTTAAAAACCAAACTAACATATAAGGGCAATGTTTACTTCATACTAATATAAGGTTTGCGTTACAAAAGTCTCTTAAGAAATGTATAGATTCAAAAGATAGGATAAAAATTATCACCTTTACCTAATTTTCCTATTTTTTTGGTTTTAGTAAGAATTTTTTTTTTTAACATGAATAAGAAGCAATCAACAATTACCAAATAATACAAAAATGTAAGAAAAACCGGAAGTGATAGAGACATGATCTATATAAAAAAACCTTAAAAAGAAACGAAAAAGTATTTAATGCTTTAAAGTTACAATGTTTTTCTTTTTGTAATCATTTTGATTATTTTAGGTTTTGAATGGTTGCACGGATGTCATAGATAAAACCATCTGCAGATTAAACCTATTTTATTTACTATTCATAAGTTGTAATCATAATTTAAAAGAAATCTGCTAGATACCAACTACAAAAAAAAAATAAACTCAATTTGGGGCAGATTGTTATCCAGACAAGAATAAAATGGTGTAGTCAGATTAATAATTTTGTCCGGACTGCCCACAACATCTATTGAAAATCTTAGATTTCGAATGGAGATTCAACCCACAGTTTTAATAATAACAAAACGTTTAATGTTTTTGTTACCATTAGAAACCGCACCACATTTTTTCTCTAGTTATTTGGATGTCTCCATTCGGAGCCATATCTTTTAAATGATTGGTGACTATAGAATAGGTAGACCAAACCAAACCCAATAAATCAAAAACCAAAATTGTTCAAATATTTGGTTGCCAACAAACAAATTGGGTAGTCTCTAGATTTTTAATTGATGGAACATTCTGACACAAGACAAGACTAGTTCTGCTTTTTTTTCTACTGAGAGAAGAAAAAAACATCAAAATCTGTGACATCTCACGTGCTCTCTCTCTCCTCCTCTCTAATTCCAGTTTTGTATCCAAATCCACGCGCCTTTTTCCCTTCTCTCTCTCTTTCCAGATTAATCAAACAAATCTTTGAAACCAGCTTCAAGTTTTCACTTCGCCTCTCTCCAGATCCGTTCCCCGGAGCTCTGTATGCATCTTCAAACTCTCTCATCTTTTAGCTTTATTTCGTGATTCCTCGAGATTCTTGTGTTCTAATTTACTCAATTACCTTGTAAAATAAGCTAATTTTTTGGTTAGGGTTTGCTTAAAAAATTATATATGCACATTTGAGTTTGATGCTGTTCTTCCGTCTCCAAACGCATTGGTTCATACCTATTTTTGTTCTCTCTTCGAATTTGGTAGCTTTCATGTTTGAAACTCGACATTGTTGTTATATTCGATGTTTAGATTTTGAATTTTGAATTTTGAAATTCTAAAAAGTGTATGTTTCTAATTTTCTGTTCAAAAAGTTTGGTTTTTTTAACTTTTTTCTATTGTTTGCCTTGGTTTAGCAACTTTTGGGTCCTCTTGGGTTTACAAAAGATGGAAGCTTTATGTCCTTTTTTAATGTTCTAACATCGTCTTCTTCTTCTTCTTCTGTGGGTTTGCAGAGAAAATGGGGTTTATCTCGAGGAATGTGTTTCCGGTGTGTGAGAGTATGTGCATTTGCTGTCCAGCTCTCAGGTCGAGATCTCGTCAGCCCGTCAAGCGTTACAAGAAATTGCTTGTTGAGATCTTCCCTAAATCCCCTGTAAGCTATTTTGTTTAAAGTTTCCACTTTTCACTTGTAAATTGGTGTAAAATTTGCTTCTGAGCATCTCTCTCTTTGTGTATTTCACTGTAACAACCTAAAAATGGCTTAAGTTTTGTCCAATGTAGGTTTTGATTTGTGAATTTGAAAACGTGCTTGGCTATATGTTCAACTTATTTTCATGATTCTTCTGTAGGATGGTCCACCAAATGAGAGAAAAATTGTTAAATTGTGTGAGTATGCTGCGAAAAATCCAATTCGTATCCCTAAGGTATAGTTTTTCTTTTGAATCTTACTACTTAGTAGGTGAAGAGTCGTCTTGTGTGTAAGTTCAATATTGTGTTTTGTGACTGTCACAGATTGCCAAGTATCTTGAAGAGAGGTGTTACAAGGACCTTCGATCTGAACAGATGAGGTTCATCAATATTGTCACTGAGGCTTACAACAAAATGCTTTGCCATTGCAAGGATCAGATGTAAGCTTTCTACTATCTTGTAGCAATGCAAAGTCATCGCAACATCTATTGCAGCACTCATTTGATATTTTAAATTTTCACTAACGTTTGCGTGTTTTTTCTCTTATGTAAGGGGCTTACTTCGCTACAAGTTTGCTGAATGTGGTCACAGAACTACTTGAAAATTCAAACCAGGACACACCAACTATTCTTGGATGCCAAACATTGATCGAGGTTCATTTACAGTCAGGTAAAATGTTATTGACTTAATATTAGGGGACAAAGAAGGGTTAAAAAGTTTTGTTTTCTATTATCCAAGTTGGAGGCTTTGACTGATTTATTAATTGTTAAAGTTAATGGCTTCTACACATATGCTTTGAAAATGTGAAATATCTCACTCTTTATCTGGAATGAACAGGTCGATGGAACTTACACATACACCATTGAAAAATTTGCACAAAGCTTGTTCATTGGCTCGTGAAGAAGGTGACTAATATCAGAAACAGTGTCGGAGAGCATCTGGCTTGCAATGCCTTTCAGCGATGGTACTGAAACTAGTTCTTGTTATCTTCCCAAATTCAGTCAATCTAAGCACCCAAAAGTTTCTGTCTGGTTTTAGTCAGTGTTTTTGCGCTTGTTTCTTCATCAGGGTGGTTTATGGGACAGTTTTCAGATATCTTTGCTGTTGTTTGATGAGATTGTACATGCCATTCTTTGATAATTACGAGGCAGACGTGATTGTCCAGACCAATGAAGACAGAGAAGAGCAAAATTGTAACTGGGTAAATGAAGTGATCAGATGTGAAGGCCGAGGAACAGCAGTTGGCGGTTGTCCTAGCCCTAGCTACATGATTGCTCAGACCGAGAACTGCAAGAAAAGATCCGACTCTATTGACTAGGTAACTGACTTAATCCTCTAATCTTTGTTGTGATTTTTTTTTGTTTTCAGTTTGTCAGATGCCCTCTCTTTGAATTATTTTAATTGTTTACTGTTTTAGAGAAGAGACTGAGATGCCCAAAGTTTGGGCACCTAATTTGTCTCCAGAGGATGGTAGATCTGGCTAAAGAAAGCACAACTCTGCGGCAAATCTTGGATCCTATGTTCAGCTACTTTAATTCTAGACGCCAATGGACTTCCCCAAATGGGCTGGCCACGATAGTTCTGTCTGATGCAGTATACTTGATGGAAACCTCTGGTATATTCTTCATGACTTGTCTTTTTCTGTTAGAATGTAGGTTTTTGTCTAGACATGCATGTGTACTCATAGTTATGTTTCTTTATATGTTAGGGAGTCAGCAGTTGGTGTTATCGACTGTTGTACGCCATCTTGACAATAAGCATGTTAGCTATGATCCTGAGCTCAAGGCTTATATCGCATAAGCTACTGGTTGCCTAGCAAGCTGATCAGGACCAGCTCGTATCTTAGGGACATAAGTTTTGTTAATGACTTGTGCCGCATCTGAGGAAGAGCTTTCAGGCTTTTACAGCCAGATCAATTGGAGATGAGGAACTTAATTTGAACGTGATGCTTCAAAACTCTATTGAAGATTGCAGCGGGAGATAGCCAAAGGAGTTGTAAATACACAGCCATTGTTCGATATGATGGCTGTTTCTAGTCGAGGGCTTCCTTCTTCAGGAGTTGTTTCACGGCAGCGTGTTGGATCACTACTTGGGATACTCGCTCATGCAATGCCTTCTCCACTATCGCCATCTATGCTCACAACAGGTCAACTATAAGTTTGAGATTACTCTCAGTGTTTAACATTATCTTTAAGCAGTTTATTCCAATCGGTTTTTTATTTGGCCGGGTTTTCCCCACGCACTTCTCGATGCGCCTTAAAGCAATGCCGCATCCAAATGTGGAAACCCGTGTAGAGCCAGCATGAAATGTTCTCTGTAATTCTCTTGCCAAGTTCTGGTCAATCCAGGCTGGAGTTGCATCAGTGAGAGCTTCTGATTATCTTAACGAATCCAAGAATTGGAGGAGTGATACAACCTCTGCATTCACATCTATTGCTGCTCGATTAGACAAGCTCGAAAGAGAAGGATAGCATCACGTTTGAGAAGAATGGCTCTCATAATACTCATGAGGATCTAAAGAATGTCACATCTTCCTCAAACTTTCACAAGTTGAATTCCATCATTGATAGGACCACTGGGTCAATCAATCTAGCTGATATGGTAACATTTTTTTTTTTTACAATTGGATTTTATGTCCTAATAGACCATCATCACATGTTTATGCAATCATCTGATACTGTCTGGTGGTGATGCAGTTACTATCAATGACGAAGTTTACCAAGATCAAACCGGGCAGTTGTTCTTCATGCTTTTGATACAATCGGCACTTCCCGACATTTTACCTTCAAACATTGAAGCTACTTTTCATTCTTTCAGCTTGGTGCTTCTTTCCTTTAGCCTAAAAGGTCAGCATAAATATTTCTCGCCTTTTCTGGCTCTTAATATTTCACTATCAGAAAAGTCTCAACCTTTCATGTTAATACTTCAGCCTTTCATGATTATTTTAATCAGAATCTCTGATGAAGGGCTTGTTGTTAGAGCCTTCCTGCTCTTCTCTCTGAGGAATCTTGCTTTGGACCTTGTCAATGTATTGATTGATAATAAACTTAAACTGATCTGTTCTGGAACCTTGTGTCCAACCTAAACCTTTCCTCATCATCAGGCACAGGACCCACGGTTTGGTGTGTTGTTGATCCTGCTTTTATCCACAAGCACGCTTTTATGTTTGCAGCCAAAATATATCATATTCCTC
>CM051383.1:8833420-9133420 GCA_028015245.1 Cardamine occulta | reverse complement strand
TCAACATATATACACTGTTGCTAGAAGCCATTGTCGAACAAAAGGAGAAAGTATTGATGGAGAAAGAACTCAGAGGGGAAATCCCAAATTCGAGTTGTGCTATTGAACACTCCATGAGGTTTTCAAATAATAGACAGGAACGTCTTGTAGTTTGTTGTTCGAACGAGTACTTAGCACCACTTTTTCGTTTCCTAATTTCCTTTATGCAACTCCAGCTATCTTGGAGAAAGCAAGATTCACTTGTGCTTCTTAAAAGACTATTACATCAGAACGAATGAAGGAGAATTATCATATTATTTGCATTTCATTTGATAAAATGTAGAAAATGTAAAAGAAAAAATGCTCGTGAATTACATTGTGAGAAAAATGCTCCTCAATGTTGACTATTTTCACTTCATACTCTGATGACGAAGAAATCATCCCGTTCACCCCATCCTTTGGAATGGAACTTGAAGACTCAATTATTTTATAATCTTTCCGATGTGGGACGTTCGTTTGTCTCCCAAAGGTGGTTTCTCCGATATATGCTCCCGTACCGCCGGAAGAGGTATGGTCCGTCATAGTAGTTGTGTTTTTGTGTAAGTCACTAGGAGAAGTTGTAGGGTTCGTTCCTTGGAATTGGTGTTTCTTCGACGAATCTCTTATGTCCGTTTGATCGTACTCTACTACTATTGTATCCTTTGGTCCGCTCATTGTTTATGTTGTATGTTTGCCATTTTTGTAGTTTTCCGTTCTTCTCGTTTAACCATGTAACTTCTGTCAAAAAATTAAAGATGGTATACAATTTAACAGAAGCTTTCCATTTCATCTCTTCTAAGCTTTCTTTTGTCCATTTACCTGAGACGTTAGATCACGTCTTGTGCGTCCTTGATAACCGCTTGTGTGTTTCCGAGAAACACTGGCCAACCCAAGAGATATTGGCCTTGGATTCTTCAGGTGGCACATGGACCAAAATGTGTACCATAGATCTCTTTGAAACTTATCCTTGGTTCTTGAGTCACTCTTTCATACCCTTACCGGTAGCAATTCTGGACAAGACTAAGTTATTGCTTGCTGGCCGAGAATACGAGCAACCACTGGTGCTACATGATCTCCATACCAAATCTCATAACATAGTCTCCACACCTACCACCGCCGGACTTGATGTTTATTATTTCGAAAGTTTTTTCTCTGTTTTATGATCAAATTGATTTTTCTTCTTTTCTTTAATACAATTGAACCACCGTTTGTAATTTAACATTTTCTGCTGCTATTAATTACTGTTATTTGTTCGACTAAGTTACTAATTTCTAGATTGGAGGGAGACTCCAGTTTCTACCATAGCCATTAGCTTTCGAGATTCTGTCCTCCCTTTTGCCAATAGTATACTCTATCGACTAGATAAGGACACAGTCGTTGTTTCCAGAAAAAAGAGTAAAAAATTAAGAGTATACTTGGGTTTTGTTTTGATCATTAACTCTTGATTACATTAGAAATCAGAAACAATGAACCATGCAGGAAACTATTAGTACTCTGAAGTTTGCTGAACGAGTGGCTGCTCGTGTGAACAAAGATAACTCAGAGGTTAAGGTTCTTAAAGAACAGGCTCGTAAACCTAAACCATGACCAGACTTTGGTTGTTCTGCATATATACTTATTTCCTCATTCTCGCCAATCTGAGACTCATCACCAATCTGATACTGTTCTCGGGGTTTTCAGATTGCTAATCTTAAGATGGCTCTAGTACTGAGGAAAGGAAATCGTAATGATGTTGTGTACAAACCAACCTCTCTACCAATCAACCGTGAGAGAATATAAATTTATGTCATTTGTGTAAGTATATATGTGATATATATATATACTGCATCTTCAAGAAGGCACATCTTAGATATCCATGAACTTATGAAATCTTCTTCTCCGGCCTGGCCGAGGCAATCACTCGATGCAAAAGATAAAGCACGAAGAATTAATACATGATGACAAAAAAATATTATTATATTTTCATGTTTTATGCATCACATCAGCAATATTAACACATTCATATAAAAAAAAAGTAAATGACTAGCAGGATAATAAACCGGAGGCGCCCTCGGGACTTCTTCCTCGTCAGCATTAATTTCAGGATTCATGGAAGGGGTAGACATGGTTTTGGAATCGGCAAAGGCGTAAAATCAAAGATTGGTGAAATAAACGGTGTTAAAAGGAATGAAATATTTTTCCGGCAAAGAGCGATAAAGTAAAGAAATTAAGAAGTTATGGAGAAAAATAAAATAAAAAGTAAAGAAAAGAGAGAGATGGTCGGAGAAGAAGAACCATCTCGGTAGTAGTGTGAAGTGGAAGAATTTCACGCGTTTTAATAAAAAAAATCCGTAATAAATGGAGACACTTGTCAAGACACAGATCAACCGAACTCTAAAATCTAAGGGATATAAAAGCAAGACATGGAGCAAATTAAGAAGATCAAAGAAATAAGATAAATCTGCATTAAAATATTTAAGTCCTCCGAGCCCGGACTTGAGAGCAATTGTTGATATCGGACCCCGAACAGAGGGATCCATCTTCTAACTATACGATGTAAATGATGTGAGAAGAGATGATCTCTTCCATTGTTCACGAGGTTACATTTATACAGAGTACATATTTACATGAATGGAAATAGAATAAATTACAATGAATGAGGATAAATCATTTAGAAAGATTTGCGAAACAATTTATTCTCTCGACATAATTGGGTATCTTAATATACGTCACGTGTCCGCCACCTCATCATAATAAGGAAAGAACGGCTCGAGGAGGGACTCGGAAGAGCAAGCCAGGAGAGCAAGGAGCGACAGAACTCATGGAGCGATGAGGAAGCATGGAGTGAAGGGAGTTCGCGAAGCGATACATGTCAACTAACCAGAGGCAGATGGAATTCGGGAATCTAGACGTTATAGAAATTAAGACCAAATCAAAACCGACACATTTAAAGAGAATCTTAAAATTAATTAGAATTTATTTATATTATTTAAGTCTTCATGTATAAATATAGACTCTCATAGCTTTGTAAAGTGGGTTGATTCTCAAAACTAAATATCAATAATACAACTTTCTTACATTTCATTTTTAGCAATACACTTTACTTTACAAATTCTAAATTAATATTTCGAGTGTTGGATCTCTGCAAGGGGAGAAAGTTCTTTCCAGAGTCGACCCTCACGACGAACCTTCTGATTACAATAAAAAAATCTAGAGGAACCTGCCTCTAATGTTTGTGCATAACCCAATCCAGTGGTGCTAGTCAAAATTGAAAGGAAAGTAGAGACTATCAAAGTCGCAAGGAATGCACTCCAATAATTCCTTGTCGAATGCATACTTTCCCTTTTCCGTTTTCTCAAACTTGGTATGGTGCTGAAGAATAAGGGACGCAAACTTACAATATGGAATTTCTAAAACTCTATTAAAGTATTGTGTTATTGGTTTTGGTAGTTTTAAAATTTTGTTTACAATCATTGAAAATTATGAGTTATTGGATTGAAAATTTTAAAATTTCAATTAAAGTCATGTGTTATTCAAACAAAATGAGTTTAAATGACTTTACATTTAGATTAAAGTCTAGTGTTATTGATTAATTGAATTGAATGTTTGTCGTTCATGTAGAAACTCTTTCAAAATAGTAGAGGTTGACAAGATATTTTCAACTACTTTCAAATTTTAATTTTTTTTTGAAATAATTCAATTTTTTTCTGACGAAACTAGAACCCAACATGAGATAATTGGGAATCCCAGTATATCAACTAGGAGAAATGATTTCTGATTTCCCGATGCACTTCGATATAACGTTGATAATCTGCGTCCAAAATACCTTTTACTTGAGAAGAACAATCACATTCACAGCTAATTTTGCCGGACCGGTTTTGTTTTCTGACAACTGGAGAATTCAATAAACCGACTCCAAAACGGCGTCGTATTAGTTGAGATGGTCTCTTTCTTTAAATTTGGGATTTTACTTTGTTGGGGTTTATGAAGGGCTTTGATACTAATCTTCGTCTACAGGCTTCTTCTTCACCTTCTCTACAATTCTCCATTGGTTTCTTGCCTAAAAGGCAAAGCTTTATAAACCTTAATATCAGGAATTCTTATCGCAGATCTTTCTCTCCCACCATGTTAAAGCTCCTCTCTTCTTCCGCTTCTCGAGTCCACCATTTGACTCCGCCAATTCGGGTCAGATCTTTCTCTCCCAACATATATACTCATACTTCATAACAGACAACTGTATTACTTCAGAACAAATGAAAGAGAATTATCATATTATTTGCATTTAATTCAATAAAAAGTAGAAAACGTGAAAGAACGAATGCTCATGAATTACATTTGTGAGAGAATATACTCCTCAATGTTGACTATTTTAACTTCATCTCAATTCTCATGTCAGAGAAACTATATCAGAAGAAGCTACTAAAAACACACCAGAAGCCGAGAGAAGATCAGGCTCAACCAGCCTTTCCCTTGGCTTCAATGTTCTTCTCTGAACACCGGAGACAAGATCATTAACTAAATCATCAACCAAGCCAGAGACTATATCTCCCTCAATGTCAATGCCTTCTTCATACGCCTCTTTCTCGAAATCAAGCCATCTCCCTTCGGAACTGCTCATGTCTTTGTCAACAAGCTCGTCCATCATCATATCTCTCATCTTCTTCAACCCATGAATCTCTCTATTCAGTTCTTCTGCTAACCAATCTCTCTGTTCAAACAAAAACCCGCCTTTCCCCAATAGCCCTCTGCAGCTACCCATAAACATCTGCTCGCATTTGCATGCTAAGCGCTTATTGACAAAATCAAACAGAGTCTTTCTCTTGATTTTGGCTGCTGTTGCTTCTCCCCGGCCTTCCATTTCATCAAAGAGGCTCGCAGGTAATATGTCAGTAGCCATTCCCAAAGCAAACTCTTTCACCATCAGTTGGTCAGACCCAAGGATCTCGGATATGTACTCAAGCTCCCAGTCGAGCCTTTCTTCGGCTTCTGAGTAACTCAGTGTTATTACAGATTCTGAGAGCTCAGACTCTTCTTGTGCTTGGTGTGACTCTTTTGATGAAATCCAGGTGAGTTCTTGATCTGATGAGGACAGTATAATCCCTGTACAGCCCAAAGCGTTAGACAGGGTAAAAGTAGCCATAAATCAACAAATCAAGCATCCTTTTAAGCCATTACATCTACACCTTGTTCCTATCAATTGCAACTAGTGTTTTGGCGCTTAAAGATTCAAGTTTTGCAGGATGAATGTGGACTCCATAATATGCATTGATCTTATTGATTCTTCCGTGGGAAATTTATGGACTAAAAAAACTTCGAGAAAGAAAAATAAGAACTTTCTAGTAAAGTATTAAGAAAAGAAAACGAACCATATTCTGCTCTCTGTCTGCAATCTGAGAAATCCTTGCTGCAGGAACTTCTGAAATCGTCTGCTTCTGTCACAGTGCTAATAATGCTACTAACTTCGTGCTCTTCTGCTTGTATCATCTTTTTTTTTCCAGAAGAAATGAAATTACACAACATAATTAGCTAGAAAGCATAAAACAACATAAAGATATTTGTAGAAACAGTGCCAAGAAACTAAAACTAAAGAATGCTAAATATGACAAATAAGAAATTGCAAATAGATTGGATACTTCATCTCTTGGCTGCATCAGGAAGGAACTAACCTGGAATTTTTGTTTGTTATAGAATGAAGTGCAGTCAGAAACAGATTCACTCTCTGATAAAGCTTTATCCAGCCCATTTTGGGTCGACTTTTCATACTCTGATGACGAAGAAGTCATCCCGTTCACCCCATCCTTTGGAATGGAATTTGAAGACTCTTCTTGGGTCAGGCTACAGCTAGAAGACTCAAGCTTAGAAGTCAGCTCTCTGAGCTTTTGCTCCAACAAAACATTTAAAGATTCGGCGCCAATCATATTGAAACTAACTGCAGAGTCTGTGTCTTGATCAATTGCTTGAGTGGAGGATAGTGAATCAAATGATAAACCTTTTATGGGGGATGAGAAAGTGAACGAAATCACATCCATTTCCTTTTTCTGATCATCTTTGCCTGTGTTTAACCCACCATCAATGCTGATGTTACATTTGATCAAATTTTCACCTCTTTTGATCTGTCTATCATCGGAGTTTCCAGATTTTTGCATCCCATTAGGGAGTTTTTTGCCCCGGGGAAGAGTTTTTTTTCGCGACAAAGATAAAGAAGTATTCTTTCCCGCTGACGCTGTTGTTAAACCCAACTGCTTTGATATTGATCCACTTTCCTCTGGAACCTTGTTTACAACTTTGTTACTTACTTTGCTGCCTTTTTGGTTAGGTACAGAGGTCAGTGACGGTTGGTTGTCTCTACGGTTCTGTTTCTGGTTACTCTGCTTAAGCACACTCTTTCCCGTGCTAATGGGAGGTCCTCTGAGGCCATTCTGGCTTTTGACTGTGCACTTTTTTGCTTCTGGCTTCTCCTTTTGAATTGCAGAGTTTCTGGTGACACTTAAGGGCGTTGTGCCGTTGGCCTTTGCTTGTGCAGATACATAAGGTGGCTTCACTTTACCCTTCAAACCATCAGAAGTGCTTTTTCCCATAAACTTACTAGTTGACGGTGTCGTGAGTGATGTTGAGGTTCTCTTCTCATTGTACTTAAGGTTGAATCTATCATTGGATATTTGGCAGCTTGGCACTTTCTGTGCAGCTTCTAATTTCTCTCTTAAATCTTGAATCCTCATAGGAACTGATGAAGGAGAATTAGATGGCGAAAACCGTGTTCTAGCAACCATCCTAGGACTTGGTTCAATAATTCTTGAAGCTGCTTCCATTACATAAACAGGGTTCCTGGATGGGACAAACCCGGGACTCCGGATAGGAGACAAGTGTCTATTATTATTAACACATATCGGTTTAGCCAACCTGGGAGGAAAAGTTTCAGACTGAAACCGCTCAATTGGTTGGTTGCGCCCATTATTCGTTCTTGAATCCAAATGGTCCCAGGAAATTCCATCATAGTCACTACGGAGATTTACATAACCAAGATTCTCATATGCATCCCATCTGTTTATGTTTCGTGAAGGTCTGAGGGAAAATGGATCAAGATCAGGATTAAACCGAGGTTCTTGGACATTTGGTACCGGTAGAGACTCTAAACCCATGAGCCTCGCAACCACACTCGGGGCTCTTGTCCCCTGTCCATCATCACTGGTAACAGAAGATGCACAACAGCTCGAGTCACTCCTCAGGTTGTAACTCAAATTCTTTCCAATCTCATCAACCTCAATCTGTAGAAAGATCACATCAATCAAAATCAGTTCATGTCATCCGCCAAACTAACACAAAACAAAACTGAAGAAGATGACAGACACTTGACATCAACGATGGAACAGTAATTGAGAAAACTCACGAGAGAAAGCCCCGACTTCGAGAGGTTTTGAGCATTCTGTTTTGTCTGCTTCGATTCTTCTGGTAAAAAAAAAAAAAACAAGAATAAGATCAAACATGAGATACCGATTGGAAAACCAATCAAGATAGCAACAGACTTCTCATAGAACTGGTTATAAACAGAAATCTTGAAAACAAGAACAGCATTGTCTTTAACATCTCTAACTATTTGTGAGCATTATTACAAAGGCAAGACTTCAGACACACCTGAGATTACCGAGCTGCTGGAGGAGAAGAGCTTCTTCCGAGATTTTCCAGGCCAATCAAATAGATTTAAAAACCCTCCTCTGGATCGTTTCCTTTCAACAACCTCCATTTTAATTCATCTACAGATAACAAATCACTGAATCACTTTCATAGTATGTAACTTACAAAGATACAGTAAAATAAAAATAGGATCTTGATTCCACAACTGTAGAACCAAAACAAACCAGACAAACAAAAAAATGCATAAATAAAACTCAATAATTCACCCAACTTTTTAATCTGAAGTAAATGAAGATGAAGACAATTTTAATCTACATTCAGAAGTGGACACCACAGGATCAGAAAGGAGTAATGAAGACATCGAAAGACTTAAAATTTGTTACCAAAATCAACGCAATCAGATCAAACGTGAACCCAATTTACCTATAGGTTAACTTGGAATGCCAAAGACCTCAGCTTTAACTTATAACCTCATCTCATTAGAGTTAATTCCACAAACCCTTGTGTTGGAATCAACCGAATTCGAAGATTTTGACACGTTGACAATAAAATGTAGCCACGGGGAACAAAACCCAGAAATGCTGCGGAGCTTATACGAGCAGAAACCTAAAACCAGAAGATCTAGCCCTAAAAGCTATGAACTTTATCTCACTAGGGTAAGTCTTGTGTTCCTCAAACACACAACAATTAAGGAATTGGAATCGATGAAAGGTTAAGACACCAATGAAACAGAAGAGAGAGAATGCAAAAACAAAAATTTAAAAGTTAGATTCTTGAGAACTGGGTCAGATCAGAGAAAGGTTAAAATCAGAGAGAAGGAAGTAAGGTAGATTTGGATTTGGGATTTGGGTAGAGAAGTAGCGACCAATAGAAAGTGAAGACGAAGCAGAGAACTTGAAAAGAAAAAAACAGATACTACACAGTGTGGATTGATGTGACGAGAGAAGAGAGCGAAGTGTGAGGAAAGAGAAAAAAAAAACAGCGTTTGAATTTTCCACTCTTACTCCACCTCTGCAAAATTAAATGTAATCCTTTTTAAAAAAAAAAATTTGTTTTTGTTTTTGTCGAATTTATTGTTTACAGCTTTCAGTAAATTATGCATTTCTTCTGCATATAATCCAAAATAGTATATGGTATAAAGGAATGAATAGTGATCATGAAAAAAGCTGAATATTATTCAGTCGAACAAGATTAAATCTGAAGCAATTTGAGAAATGGAGATACATACGTTTTCTTTCTTTTTAGTTATAGAAAAATGCAAAAACTTTATAGTTAACAGCGTAGAGGTCTAATATGCCAAATCGAAAATAGTTTTTTTTCATGGATTTTGGGAACCACAAAATGGGTTTCCGGGCTCCACTTTCCAATTTTTTAATTCGTTATATGTCAATTTTCATTTTATTATTACCAAAATCCTTTTTGTTTTACTAAAAGGATTAGTTATTGCCAAAATCCTTGTAGAATTTATATAATCAATTCAATGCACTCAAAATTTTCACCGTATAGCATTTTGTTTTTGTTGTCGACCAGACGGCCACCGTTTTGCATTTTGCTATTTTGCATAGGAAGCCCGAAATAGACACTCGCATGTCTCTTTCTTTGCTAATTACACAGCAACTATAAATGTAAATCAATGTGTACAAATAAGTATCATTTAAACACTAGGACGTTTGACAAAAACAAAAAAAAACACTAGGACATGTAATCTAATAGTTTGTATAATTCTATTAATATTAATATATTATTGATGTGATACCATCTAAATAAATATATTTTGTTGACAGAATAAATTGCTTGTCACCCAATGTGGATATATATTTGATGACATAAACATATATTGATTGAGGAAAGACCAATATTAGACTTGACTATCTTTTGGGTTTTTGATTTCCACAAATTGTTTCATTTTCTTTTGAAGATTGTTTTCTAAACTTGTACTACTACCCATGATGCATATATATAACAACGAAAATTTTCCACTTTGGATCAAAAGATTCATAATTGGGTAAACGATAATAGACTAATTAAAAATACAAAAGTGAAAAATTGAATATCTTATTTTTCTTTTTAATAACAACAAAAGATTTAAAAATTTTAAAAAAAACAAAACATTTCAAATTCAAATCTAAAACATAAATTTTAAATAGGGGAGTTAAAACCCGAAACTACATTAATGCTATTGAAGTTATTACTTATTAGGAGATCTCTAATAGAGAAATTTATTTTAAGGGTGGCTCATCTTCAAAATAAAGTTTTAAGGTGATGTTGTTCCAACAAAAAAACCTCAAATCTATCTTTATAAATTTTTCTATTTTACATTGTAGTCCTCAGTATTACTAATAGTTCATATTAATGATAAAACATTTATAAATAAATATAAAACACACATTAAAAACAATATTACACACAATAGAATGAAACCTCTATAAATTAAGTTGATGTGCCGATTCTTTCATATTTTAATATATTACATTCCATTATTTTTATAATTGAAAGCGTTTTAATTTTTACAATTGAATCAGCACAAGTATGAACGGTATATCACGATTTTAGTTAATTTTATCATTGATGAATATCAAACCTAATCAAATCATGCAAACCTATTAAAAAAAAAAAAGTGAAACTAAAATGCAGTTTGGTAAGTACTAAAACGAATCAAAGAATCAAACTTAATATACTTATGAAATGAAAATCTTAACTAAATCAAATCCATTAAAAAAAAAAGATCGAAGTGATTGTATGTTGTTTGGTACCAAATTGAACTTTATTTGATCGAAAATAGATATTAAAAAAATACAAGAGGTAGTCATCAATCAAAAGAATTTGTTGATATATTTCTCTAAAACATTTGCGGCTAAGATTCTATAAGTCTTTTCAGTTGGATGAAAACTATCCCAAAATACATAGTCAGTCCTTGTGGGACATATTGTAGAGAATTTGTTGCATAACTCAGCCACTTCGAATAGTCCGGTTCCACAACATCCTAAATCAACCACCTTAAATCCTGTACCACCCACGACAAACATGCATTACTATTAAAACCTTACGAATAAAAATATGGGAAATAATTAATTACCAAAAAGGAAATACAATTACCGTATTTTTTAGGAGTTGTAATGATCTCCATAAGAGGATTATAGTTGTCGACATAGATTATAGATTTTGCATGTAGTTTTCTTGAAAACTTATCAATATTTGCAGAGATCTTATCATTGAAAAGTTTTGCTGCATCATTATGTTTAACGGAACAATGTCTTAAGGGTCCCCCTGAAGATGTTCTCTTTGATGGGATACATCCTAAAGGTCCTATACCATTTACAAGTATTCTTCTTGCTCCATGTTCATATAGTTTCTGAAAATATGAAATGAAGAAGAAAATTATACGCAAAATGGTGACAATAAAATTCAATATCTTCTTTATCAAAAAAAAAACCGATATCTAATTATAAAATGGAAAAATCGTCAAAAAATTGACCTTTTTACAATTTTATTGTCAAAAAGAGATTCTCTAATATGTTCTAGTTTTCACATCTTAGGGGTCCATTTTAAATTGTGAAAAGTTCCATTTCAAAAATTCATAAAATAAAGAATATGCAAAAAGTAAAATAAATTTGAATATTTGTTGCTTATTTCTTACTTGAATAAAAGAATGAGCATCTTCAGCTAAAAGAGTCGTGAAAGAATCGACGTCGTATATGAGCTGCGTAATGGGAAGGTCGAAGTAGGTATTGTCGATATCGTTACTACCATATACAACACTGAACAAGCTATTCTCAATTATATGCTTTGTTTTTTCTTCTCCAACCATTCCCTTCAGTTTCTCTATATACTCTTCGAAATATTGCAATTGTTTTGATAACGATATTGCTCCCTTTGACAATATAAAACATTGTTATTTTGAGATTCACAAGTTAATATAAGTTTATTTATTTCCCAATATAGTTTGTATGGAGTTGAAGATTACTTACCGCTAATTTGGATGTCACAGGAACGTAACCAGCGCCACCAGAAGCGAATGTTACACCGGTTAGGAGATCTTCTGGTTTCAAATTAGGATCTCGATATGCCGGTATAATTGGTTTAATTCCTAGTTCTTCCGCTGTTTAAAAACACATATTAAAAATGAAAGACTGTTACAAGTTATATCTTGATATTTAAGTTTTATTTCACATTTTCATTTAAAGTCAAGAAAATAAAATTAATTTCATTGATGCATTTAGTATATATATATATATATATATAACCTATATTTCGTAAAAATGATGTTTTGAGGATTTTGTACAAAACATATCATGTTGATCTATTTTGGTTAATTTTTAAAACTTAGCATTATAAGAAAGGAACAATTATATAAGAGTATATTTGAAAATACCATATAAAGTCGCACTGGAAATACCATACAACAATCTATATAAAAATGAAATAAAATTTTTAAAAACCTGTCTTTCTGAAATAATGAAATGAAAGAGTAAAATATCTTTCTTTTTTCAATAAAAAAAAACATAATGCCTATTTGAATTTAGGTAGTGAGGATATATCCTAATGGTCAAAATACATATCATCCAAAAAATTAGTGATAGTTTTATTTGATATATGCTTTAACAAATTATTCAAAGAAAGGATAAAAGAGAAAGGGATAGAGGTAAACCAAGAAAATCATTAGACACTTTTCCATTGGAGAATCTTCCTGTAGGAACTCCGCCTTCAAAATCAATTCCATAGGGATGGTAATTGCACCTGGCTAGCACTAACATGTCATTGTTATTCCCAGCATCGACAATAGAATCTCCAAATACTAACAATGCTGGAATCGTTGTGTTTTTTGGCAGTTTTACGAGAGCATTTGTGGTTGTAATTAAGAACACGAGAAAGTGGATAGACCAAAATATATTTGGACAAGAAAAGGTAGAAGAATCAAAAGTGATGCGATGAACACAATTTTGTTGTTTCATAGTTTTTGTGTTTGTTTATTTTTATATGTTTATGTCTGAAATAAAATCTTGCTTGAAGTTTGGAATGATGAATATGAAAAAAACACTTTCAACTTGCTTTCTCTGTATATACAAACATATATGTATGTATTATGGAAATTTTAAAATACAAAGGAAAATATCCAAGAAATACATTTTTGAATAAGTTTTATCACAATCATCGCTTGGCCAAGAAAAAAAAGTCCATGGAAACAGCTGTTTATCAAAATTAGCAATTGTTTGAGTAAGACTCTTGAGATTTATTCCGTTGTTGTAGATTTTGAGATATAATATAGTTAGAAAAAAATGTGCAGAGACATGCATGTTTCTTTGCATTGGTACATTTAAAAAACTACTAGATATGGTATAAATAAAATATAAAGAATTATATTTAAATGATTCTTTAAGAATTTTAGAACAAAACTAAAATAATGAAGAAGAAAAAAAGAGTATCATAAAGAACTTAATTAAGCAAAATATAAGAGAAAAAATATCTTGTATGAAAATTGTTTTAGAACAAAATATTTCCAAAAAAGTCATAAATAACAAACAAAAAAAGATGTATTAGAAAAAATTATTATTAATATTTTCTCTTATAGTGTAGCTAATAAGTATTAAAGGTAAATTTTCGGTAGTCAATCCAATTATGAGAGAGTCAACCAGTGGCTTCTTAGAACACCCACATCAATGGGTTTCTCAACATAGTTTCTTCAATAACATTTTTAATTTATTTTAATTATTTGATTTAATTAAATTATTAAAAAAAAGTTTGAACCTTTTATATCTAAACAAGTGTCCCTTGAGTTTCTTAATTTATTTTGATGAATTTCTATCTAGAGAAACTCTTCTCATTCTCTCCTTTCTTTTACTAATATATATATGTATATATATATATATATTAATAATAATAAAAACTCATATAGAGATCATCTTAGATATTCTACTGAAGTTGTTCTTAGATAAATATTATATATGGAGTCTCAATATCTTATCAACGAGTCTCAACCAGTTGCCTCCTAGACAAAACTGGACTCTTGGAGCAGCAATGGACGATTTAGAGCATTATTAGTGGTAGTTTCTCATATGAGTTCTCAAAAAATATAAAATAAAAAGTTTATTAAAATATTATATGTCTCTAAAAAAATAAGAAACTCATAATATTTTATTATTATTTAAGACCTATAATATTTTATTATTATTTATTATTTTATAATTATTGAGAAAGTACCAATGTGGTTGTTCTTACTTTCCTAAGGTTATTTCCAGTGAAATTTCAAAACATCATTTTAGTATAAATTTTACACAAATTTTTTTTAATGGAATGCTAAAATTTACACTATTTTAGTGTGATATTACAATGTTAAACCAAATTATGTGTGATACTAAAAAACACGATTTACTTGTTTTATTAATAAAATAACAAAATAATTTTTAAAATAGATATAAAATGAGAATAATAAATCTTTTAATGTGATATGTTTTATTTTAATATAATTATATAATAAAAATATTAATCAAAACTATTATATAATAAAATATATATATATATATATATATTTAAATTTAAATAGTATAAAATAAATTTTTAGTGGTATGATTGAAGAAATAACTTTTTTAATGTTCAACACCAAAATAGTGTATATGGTTGAAAATGTTTTAAGCGATTGTAGTACATGTTTAGTCGTCCGAAGAGAGACATCAATCAAAAGTCAACAGACTACAACACAACAACTTCATCACATCGCACATTTGGAAAACAGAATGCAGTCAATCTACTAAAATCCTACAACAAGCTTGATCGGACCCGACTACACAAAAACACGGTTATGGGTTCATAATTCAATTATCTATTATTGTACCAAACCCAAAATTAAGCTCAAATTCTAGAATTTCTCTAGAAACATCTTAAAGATCATTACCTCCTTTAAGTGTTCAAGAAAATTCTATTAAATAAAATATCTAGATATTACTGTGGAAAAATGTAGATATTTGTAACATAAAATATCTAGATATTATGTTTGTAAGATATTTTGTAAGATATTTTGTAGTTTTGGAGCCTATAAATAGCTCCCTCCTCTCCTATTTGTAATCAACATGAAGAAGTGAAATAAAAAGCAAGTTTAAAGAAAGAGTGTTCTTCATAAGTTCTCTAAGTCTCTCTAAAAATCTTTCAAGTATTCTCTAATTGTTCTTCCAAATTTTCTATCATACTTGGAGAGTTTTTCATCTTGGTTCTTTCGAGTTTCTCGGGGTATTATGGTCTTGCGCTAGTGCTAAGCACTATCGGTGTTTTCTTTACAAGGTATCAGAGCCATTCTAATTTTGTGTTCATCAAGATCAAGGTTACAGAGAGCTCGAGTTTACTCTAAGTATGGAATCAACGGGTCATGTTGTTGGATTGAGAATGGGGATCTTAAACCAATCTAACTACCGGTTATAGAAGTCATGTATAGAGTCATACTTGGTGAGTGAAGACTTATGAGATGTCGTCGGTGGTAGCAGCACTAGACCACCAACTGGAGATGCTGCAACTGCGGAAGCAACAAAAGAATGGACACGAAAGAATGCCAAGGCGGAGTTTGCCCTAAAGAGGTCAATATCCGTGGGATTATTTGAGCATGTCTCAAGATGTACATCCGCTAGTTCTATTTGGCAAGCGCTAGACCAATTGTTCAATAAGAAGAACGAAGCTCGTTTACAACTATTAGAGAATGAGTTAGCGAATGCGAAGCAGGGGGAGTCTTCAATCTCAGAATTTTTTTATCAAGGTAAAAAATCTTTGCTCGGAGATTAATACTCTTAATCCGAAAGAATCTATTTCGGAAGCTCGTTTAAAACGGGTTATTATTCGAGGTCCACGATCCGAGTATACCCCGTTTGTGACTTCGGTTCAAGGATGGGCTACACAACCTTCCTTGGAGGAGTTTGAAAACTTGCTAGCTTCGCAAGAATCACTAGCCCAACAAATGGTGGGAGTTAAAATTCATGACGACTCGGGAAGCGCGTTTGTGGCTCAAAGGCAACAAAGCTTAAATCTCAAATCCAAGGATGGAGGCGCAAGAAACTATGATGGACATCAAGGATCATCCATGGGAGATAAGAAAAAATTCAAGTGCTATCGGTGTGGGAAACTTGAGCACTTTAAAAAGGATTGTCGAGTCAAACTAAAACAAACAAATATGGCGGAATCAAAAGATCATAGTGAAGACGAAGAATGGGCGAAATGTTTCACGGTGGAAGCTGCATCTTTAGATAAATCCAGTCCAATGAAAGTGAAAAATAATTGGATTGTGGATTCCGGTTGTAGCCATAATATCACGGGAGATGAGAAGTTATTTTCTAGTTTTCAGCACCATGATGGAAAAGAAGCAATCATTACCGCGGATAATTCAATCCATCACGTTGAGAAGGAAGGAACAGTTGTCATCAAAGGAGATGATGGAAGCCCAATCACTCTCAAGAATGTATAACATGTTCCTGGAGTAAAAAAAAATCTTCTCTCTGTGGTAAACGCGGTGGACTCAGGTAACTACATTTTATTTGGCCCAAAAGACGTTAAATTTTTGAAAAACATTCAAAAGTTAAAGGTGGACGTAGTTCACACCGGAGCACGAGTTAAAGATCTTTATGTTTTATCTACTTCAAATACTTATGTGGAGAAGATGAGTACAAATGACAATGCCTTTATATGGCATGCTAGACTTGGTCATATAAATATGACTAAGCTTAAGGTCATGGTGAATAAAAACTTAGTTAACGGGCTTCCAAAGTTAAAGTTTCAAGATGATGGAAGACTTTGTGAAGGATGCCAATATGGAAAGTCACATAGACTTCCATTTGACTACTCCACCTCATGATGCAACGCTCCTTTGGAGAGGGTCCATAGTGATTTAATGGGTTCGACAAGAACACCCTCGTATTCCGGGTTTCGCTACATGTTGTTGTTCGTTGATGACTTCTCACGGTATACTTAGGTATACTTTGTAAAGGAAAAATCAGAAGTATTCTCCAAGTTTCAAGAGTTCAAGATCACCGTGGAAGGAGAGTTAGGTCGGAAGATTAAGACCCTAAGGATGGATAATGGAGGGGAGTTTATGTCAAAGGAGTTTCTCTCTTTTTGTCGAAATCATGGTATCAAGAGAGAATTTACATGCCCATATACACCTCAACAAAATGGAGTAGCGGAAAGAAAGATTAGACATCTAAGTGAGACATGTAGAAGTTGGCTACATGGGAAGGATTTGCCTAAGGCCTTATGGGCGGAAGGCATGAGATGTGCAGCCTATGTCATCAACCAAATGCCACTTAGTCCAAACAATATACAGTCTCCTTATGAGATGGTTCATGAAAAAAACCAACGGTGAAACATCTCAGGATATTTGGATCAATTTGCTACGTCCATGTGTTTGATTCTCAAAGAACCAAATTAGAGATAAAGGCGAAGAAATGCATCTTTGTTGGCTATGATGAACAAAGGAAAGGTTAGAGGTGTATGGATCTTGAGACAAACAAGTATGTTGTGTCTCGTGATGTTGTCTTTGATGAAGTTTCCTCATACTATGGGCCACCTCAAGTCTTGATTAAGAAAGATGGTGAGAGTTCCTCCAAGATCGATGAATCAACTCTTCAAGTACCACTTGAGAATATAAGTCATGAAAATGAGATACAAGTTGAAAGGGGGAGCAATGGCCAAAAGCAAGAAGAGGAGCAAGTTCATGGTTCCATTGCAAGTCAACGACCTAAAAGAAATATTATTAGGCCGGTACAGTTTAGAGATGAAGAGTTTATCACCACCTTCTCATGCTTCTTTGCAGCCCTTTTAGATAAGGATGAGCCAACTTCATATGAAGAAGCAACAGGAATTCAATAATAGAAGACCACAATGAATGAGGAGATGAATGCTCTAATAGAAAATAAAACTTGGGATTTGGTTCCAAAACCCAAAGATGTCCAACCCGTCTCGTGCAAATGGGTCTATCGAATAAAGCAAAAAGCGAATGGGAGTATTGATAAGTTTAAAGCAAGGCTCGTTGCTCGAGGATTTTCTCAGAAGTATGGAGAAGATTATGATGAAACTTTTGGTCCAGTAGCAAAGATGACTACGGTACGTTCCCTCTTATCTTTAGCTGCAAGATTTGGTTGGAAGTTATAGCAATTAGATGTGAAAAATGTCTTTCTATATGGTGAGCTTAATAAAAATATCTTCATGGAGCAACCACTTGGTTTTGAATCTCGAGAGCATCATAATCATGTATGCAAGCTTAAGAAGGCTTTGTACGGGTTAAAACAAGCTCCAAGAGCTTGGTATGGTAAGGTTGCTCAATACTTTCAGTTTTGCGGTTATGAGGCATCAAACACTGATCCAAGTTTATTTTTTAAGAAGAATGGAGGAGTCCATGTCGTAGTTCTCATTTACGTAGATGATATGATAATTACCGGAAATAATGATACTGAAATTGCTCGTCTACAAGAGGATATGTCGATAAGGTTTGAGATGAAGAAGTTAGTTGAGCTAAATAACTTTCTTGGCTTGGAGATTGAGAGGGTGAATGATGGAATATTCATTGGCCAACAAAGTTATGCAAGAAGGATTGTTGAAAGGTTTGGGGTACATGAAGGAAAGACACGCACTACTCTGATGGATGTCAATATCAAGCTTAGACGTGATGAAGGGTCTTTGCTACCTGATCCTCAACCTTATCGCGTCCTTGTGGGAAGTCTTCTATACTTAACTATTACAAGACCTGACATTGCCTTCACGGTAGGTCTCGTAAGTCGATTTATGCAAGCACCAAGGAAGCCACACTTAGAAGCGGCAAAGAAGATATTGAAGTATATCAAGACAACTCTTGGGTTGGGCTTGGTGTACAAGTACAATGCAAAGATCTCTCTTCATGGTTTTACAGATGCTGACTTTGGCGGAGATCTAGATGACCAAAAATCTATCTCGGGCTATGTGTTCTTATGTGGAGACACAAGCGTTTCATGGTGTAGCAAGAAGCAAGCAACAGTGTCACTGTCTACCACTGAAGCGGAGTATAAAGCTTCTACACTCACAGCTCAAGAATGTATATGGCTTCGAAGACTCCTTGAAGATTTGTTCGAGCCTATAAACAAGCCGGTAACAATCTATGGAGATAATCAAAGTGCTATCAAGTTGGCTAACAATCCGGTGTTTCATGCAAGAACAAAGCACATTGAGTTAGAGCATCACTTTATAAGGTAAAAGGTGCTTGATGGAACAATTGAAGCTGTGGAGGTTCGAAGCGAGGACAACGTTGCAGACATCTTCACCAAGGCATTACCGAAATGTCAGTTCAAGGTATTTCGTTCGAAGTTCGGGATGGTAGACAAAATCAAGTTTAAGGGGGAGTATTGAATTAAACTTGATTTTTGGCTAAGCTTAATTATGGGTTCATAATCCAATTATCTATTATTGGACCAAACCCAAAATTAAGCTCAAGTTCTAGAATTTCTCTAGAAACATCTTAAAGATCATCACCTCCTTTAAGTGTTATAGAAAATTCTATTAAATAAAATATCTAGAGATTAGTGTAGAAAAATCTAGATATTTGTAACATAAAATATCTAGATATTATGTTAGAGAGTTATAGAGATTAAAAGAAGGTTTATAAGATATTTTGTAGTTTTAGAGCTTATAAATAGCTCCCTCCTCTCCTATTTGTAATCAACCTGAAGAAGTAAAATAAAAAACAAGTTTAAAGAAAGAGTGTTCTTCATAAGTTTTCTAAGTCTCTCTAAAAATCTTTCAAGTATTCTCTAATTGTTCTTCCAAATTTTCTATCATACTTGGAGAGTTTCTCATCTTGGTTCTTTCGAGTTTCTCGGGGTATTACGGTCTTGGAATAATATTAAACACTATCGATGTTTTCTTTACAGGTCATGCACTACAAGAAAATGCAACGATTCTCGATTGAATTTTCAATGACTCTCAATATGTTACAAACTTCAGACAAATTTCTGACAAAAATCCGATGTAATCTTACGATAGCTCTACTTTGGGCATGTATGCCTTATCTGTGCTATGTGGTGTCATCTATTGGTCTATACGTGCACTTATGGGTATAAATTACATGGAAACCGTGCATCATTGTCTTCTACTCACATACATGAATATAGCTTCAAAACTACGTAGTCCATATTCCTACGGTTTTGTGGCATAAGACAGTGTACGTAGACTGTGTAGTTCAGTGGACTGTGGACATATCCTAAAACATGTTTTCGTGTGTTGGGTGGCCATTTTCAAGAGGGTACCGGCAAAAGATTTGTTGCAAGGGCTTGATTGTTTTATGGTGGGTGTAAAGGATCATATTATCTCCTCTTCTTTGGTTGTAGATTCACTTGAAGCTAAGGAACCTATTATTCGTAGGATCAATCTTTACATCCATCAAAATCAGATTGCTTCTTTTTTTTGCATATCAAATCATCGCCCATGCTTCACTTTTAAAAAAAACGTGGTTGCATAGTTAAACATCTTTTTTACCTCGAGATTAACATCTTTTTTACTCCAGCCATTTAGAGCTATATATATATGGTCTATTACCTTGACCATCTTCCTCTATAAATAATATGATCAATTATGAAAAAAAAGTTTAAGACTATTTTGTAAAACATTAAAGTAATGGTTTGTAAAGTTTTAGTTTCCAGCTAGTAATTTTTTTTAAAAAGTAAAAGGTTATTTTGCTATTCTCTTATATATTTTATTTTGGGACGGATGTTTCCTAGTCTTTTGATTTATTTAAACAAATACGTACGGACGGTATATGTCAAGCTACCGTAGTGCAACAAGTTTCAAAGTTAATGTCTAAAGGAAAATATTAGTTCAGAAACTTCCTGGATGCTTGGTTCACTAATATTTAATTGTTAAATAACAAGAAAATCTAATGTATATCTATACGTTCTCTGACTCATCTGTGAACGTGATACATTCGAAGAACAAACATCTCTAGAACGATTTATAAAAATAACAATTACAAATGTATCTTTCAGAACATTTATAACTGTAACACATCCGAAGAATCCAATATTTCTACGTTGGAGTAGGAGATCAGCACTCTGCAAAAGACAAAAGAAAAAACAATTAAGGAGAATAAATAAGTAAACTTTTTTGTTGTTGTTAACAACAAATAAGTAAACTTCAACTCAAATGATTTTTTTTGGGGGGTCAGTATATATTTTGTGTGGTTGATATCAAAAATAAGAAAAAAAAAACTATGGACTCAACTAATTAAAAAAAAACAAAACAATCAAGGCCCTTCAAGAATCACTTAATTAATATCTCCTTGCACTATAAACTTCATAAGTGAACTAACTACACTTTATTAAGTTAATATGCCATGACACATGTTTAAACCCACCCTCTCAAAAAAAAATTATTTTTTTTAACATACCACATTAATTACAAATGAACAATAAGTAGTACTTTATCAATAAGTGTATATGAAGGACTTGCGTATAGTGATTGGTTAACAAAATGGCTCGATCAAACTTAGATATCAATGAACAGTTAGTTTGACTATTCGGCCTCTCTTAGTTTCCTTTCGGGTTTCCACGAATTTGGAAGGAAATTTTCTCCTATTATTTTTAAAATAAAACCAATTCAAAAAAAAAAAAAAAATATATATATATATATATAAACATATAGTATAGTGCATGTAAAAAACATATGAATTAACGCCAACTGTTTAAAGCCATATATAAAATTATCGACTATAAAACCTTTACCCGAGACTGATCATGTCCGCACAACTATGGACTTAATTTTATTAGACTTAAGAAGGCAATGCTTATTTTGAATGAATCTGATGCATATGAAATTAATTAAGTCCCAGGCCACTATTTTCTCGATTTTTAAAACATGAAAAGAATATAAAAAATCTTATAATTTTTTATTTGTTACCAAACGAACAAATAGGCCCACGACATGTATATACCTTAAGTCTGATCAATCTAGCTAGCCCTAAATTGTATATGATTTGATAAATTGCCAAGGTTTCCATATTAAAGTAAACGTATATTTTAGATATATTATTACATTGTTTTCTTATGTAAATACAACTCGCTAAACTAGATCAGACCTATTAAATGAATCTATTTATACAAAATATATTGCTTATTTTTGTATTCGGGATAGATGTCTATCAAGAACCAGAAAAAGTTTTCGAAAGATTTAGCCTTCTCTCCAAATCGATGTATATTGTTTACTTTCAAATAGTGTATTTGTCGTTTGTCGTTTTCTTTGGTTATCACTTACCATCGAAGGCGGACATTGTCCATCAACAGAACGCGTAAATGTAGAAAAAAGTGTTCCATAATTTATCTGCATCTGTCCTTTCCAATCTTCAAAAAAAAAAATTAATATCTATGTTGAATGTTAATTCTTTATCAACAACAATAAAGTTGAATGTTAATTTTTTTGATCATAAAATTACACTAATAACGCGTTACGGCATCCCCAAAGCGTGGTTTTTTTTTAGTTCAATGTGCTTTCAGCTGACGATCTAATCCTTGTCAACGCTTATGTCAACGACTCCTAAAATTGAAGTTTCATCACTCGTTAACCTATTTAGGCTAAACGATGATATAAAACCTATTTAACAATAAATATTTTGAAGTGCTTTTTCAAAAAGATAATTAAATACTTCAAATTATTTAAAACCCTGAAAAGTTTTTCAAGAAACAAAAAATAATCACCAAATCTTCTTACCAAAACATAAAAGTTTTTATATTGTTAAAGCGTTATGAATGATCTTCGTTTTTTACGTGTATTCTTTCTATTATATGTTGGGTAAGAGATTATTACATCTATACCAAATACTAGGTTTGATTTTTTAAAATGCAACTTTTTTGCAATAGGTGTAGATTATAAAAATTCAATTTTTTAATGCGATGAATGTGCGATATGGGATCAACTATACAAGTGAATGTTTATAGTTTTCTTATTTATAAAACCGAAGATCGTAATCATCAAAACAAAACATAAAAACTTCTCAAAAGAAACTTTTTACTCTAGTTTCTCAAGTTTATGTTTTAATCTTGCTTATGATAATTTTTAACAGTATATATAGAAAATGACAAACTATAACTATATTCTTTTTGATTTAAGTAGGTCAATGATAATTTTTCTCTTTCTTTGTAATTTATTATATCATAAAACGTTATTAACAAGTTTAGACCATTTGTGTTGCCGATTGGTTGTGTTGTCTTAGCTTATGCAAAGTAAATTCAACGAGGTCATTTTGTTCTAATGTCAAGATCCAATTAAAACCTCGGTGAACCAAGCTTTCTCTATAAGACTGACTAATTCCAAGAATTCTCAAAAAAACCCTATTTGCTATTTTTCTTACAAAAAAATATGTATTCACCACCATAATTGAATTCTTTATAACTAGTAATTCACAACAAAAATATTAGTATAAATTACTAGATTACATGTTTTGGTCTGGATAAATAATCTCATGTTAAAAAACTATTTTTAATACAATTCTGTAAGTTGCAGAAAGAAATTGATGAATTAAACTGAAAATATTAAAAAATTTCCACTTCATATCTGACTTTTCCAATATGCGGGGATGTTAAAAAATACACCTAATACCATGTGTCTTAGACACGAAATGATCCAAGCAATTTTTTGCTCAAAGCACAAGTGTAAATGTTTAATTAATAATTAGTTAACTAAAAACAACTAAATAACTAACTTTAATTAGCGTACGTGGTTAGTGAATAGCACTTCTAAACTCAGCAGGCGCAGAGCAACGAATCTTCCTCGAAATTTCAAGTGCTGCCTCGTCTTCCTTTATATTTCCATACATTTACTCTTTCCCAACCTCATCTCTATCTCTCTCAATCTCTCACACATACACAAAGAGTTTTTTTTCTCTCTAAAGATTAATCAATAAAATCTCTAGAAGTTTTAAATCTGACAAAAATTTCTCTAAATCTAAAAGTGATTAATGAAGAAGATTCGAAACGGCCCTTTTCATGGGACTGGTGGTTACAGTGGCTTAGGAGCTACTAAATTAACATTCAAGAAGTGAGTTTCTTTCTTTCTTTTTTTTGGTTTGATTTTCAGACAAGGTTTCTAATTTTTTGAGTTTATTTTTCTCATGTTAAACCACAGAGTTGTGAAGCAAGTGATGAAAGATCGGTCCAATAATCAATTCATGGTTCAGATGGAGAACATGATGAGAAGAATTGTGAGTTAATTTTTCCCATCTTCTACAATAAACAATTTATTCTGCTTAAACCACTTAATTAATATCTTAATTATTCACAGATTAATTCAAATTAATCTGTTCCTGTCTAGTGTCTAGTAAAGCCACCAAGTTTGACCCGTCGACTTCTTCTATTCTGTCCTGTTTTAAATTTTGTGGGATCCTCAATCAACAATGGTCCCTAAGTCTAGTTACCATATAGTAATACTATCAAAGTAAACATATAATAATAACTAAATAAGGTAATCACATGAGTTTCTTTTATAAATGGGTTTGATCCGTAGTTTTACTGCTTTTAATGGTTAGCAATCACAAAAACGGAAATTAGGAAATAACCGAAATTAATAACAAGATCTTAATGAGTAATATTTTACATTCCCTTTAGCTAAAAATTCATCTTTTTACCGTTTTATACCCTACATCTTTGTATGCATATGTATATGGACGTGGACGTGACATGTGAATATATATGCTTTATTTTGTCAAGTGTCAACATGCAATATACAACATTACCACAAACCACTATAATATATACATGTCTTGGTCGTATGCTTAATTACTATTGTCAATGAAAATTAGTGACTAATCATTTAAATAATCTTTTCTTGATTTAGGTTCAAGAAGAGCTAGATCGTCGTCTTCAGCCTATTCTCGCTTCAATATTGGGCCGAATGGAGCGATCACGTTCTGAAACGCCGTCTTCACGCCCACGATACAAGCTGCGTTTCGTAAACTCTCCCAAGTTGTCGATATTCACCGGAGCCAAGATCGAAGCTGATGACGATTCTCCGTTGGTGATTGAGCTCGTGGACACAACCACGAACGCTCGAGCCGTTTCGGGACAGCTCTCATCGTCTCGAGTCGAGATCGTGCCGTTGGACGCTGATTTCACGGAGGAAAGCTGGACCGCTGAGATTTTCAAACGGCATATTCTCAAGCAACGCGAAGGGAAACGGCCGTTATTAACCGGAGATTTAACTGTAACGCTTCAAAACGGCGTTGGAGTGATGGCCGGAGACGTTGCTTTCTCCGATAATTCGAGTTGGACTAGGAGTAGGAAGTTCCGGTTAGGTGCTAGGTTAACCGGAGGTGGAGCTGTAGAAGCGAGAAGTCAAGCCTTTGGGTGTAAAGACCAACGAGGAGAATGTAAGTAGCGGTTATTGCGGTTGCAAACGCGGTTACTGCGTTTGAGATGAATTATTAATCGTTTTTTTTTTTTTTTGGTTATACAGCTTATCAAAAACATGATCCTCCGTATCCTGGTGATGAGGTTTGGCGACTGGTAAATATCGCGAAAAACGGCGTTTCGGCAAAACGTTTGGGTGCACAAAATATTGATACCGTCAAGGATTTTCGCCGTTGGTATACGATACATCCAAATGCATTATACAATGTAAGTTTATAAACCTAAAATATAACTCAAATGAAGATGATTTTGATGAATTTCTAAATTTTATTAAACTTATCTAAAATCTCACTTAAAATTATTCAAATCATTTCAAATCCACTAATTAAAATATTTCTGATAGTATTGGATTTGAGAATACATTTTCAAATCATTAATCCAACAACACATGATTTTAGAATTTTTTTTAAAATCATATTCATATTTGAATAACATATGACAAACCAATCACAATATTGATTCGTATATTTTTTGTTTTTTGTTTTTTACAGATAATGGGTAATACTGTCTCAAAGAGAACATGGGAATCAATAGTATCTCACGCAATGCGTTGCGTTTTGGACAAAACAGAGTGTTACATCTACAACTCAAACGCTTATAATGGCGCATCACTTCTCTTCAATTCTTTTTATGAAGTGATCAAAGTGTCCTGGAGTGTGGGTGGCCCGTTTCTAAACGTCCATGAGCTAACTAACTATCAGCCATTTCTCAACCAATTAAAACTTGAGGCTTATCAAGAAGTTAGCAAGTTTAGGCCAGTGGACGCTAGGGACTTTGAGAATCATCCACAAAGGTCTTTACAGTGTCCGCAAAATCCTGGATTTGCCATGTCCTGTCCTGGACCGCAACACATTGACTTTCAAGGTATATATAATTTAAGTCGTGTTGTGGTCTAAAACTCTTTTGATATGTGTCTTTATACAAACTTACTAAGTTATTCGATGGTTTTGATATTAGGAGCTTCGGATCCATCAGGCTCCGCGGTTCACCCCGAAATGCTGATAAATTTACCAACCGCGACATTTCACATCGACAAAAAATTCGTAGAGAATATCAGAAACAGCTTCAAGTTAAGTGAGCTCGATCAAGTACATGGGGAATTACAATCTGTAGTGGCAAGAGGTTGTATCAAGAACAATGAAGAGGAGGATGAGAATGCTTTGGCTCATCATCAACATTATGACATATCCTCGAACTGGTCACCTGGTACATCGCAATGGGCGCAACAAGCTTTTGAAACGGTGTTTGAAGTTCGTATTCCGAACATGGGATCCCCGAGAGCTAGGTGGTGTAAGGTTAAGGCAGCTCTTAAGCTTCAAGAAGTATGGAGACATACAACTGCCAGAAACCGAAGGAAGGCTTGTAACAAAACTTGCCTGCCTTATTAGATTCAGAGGTTTCTTCTGGTTCACGGAAAATGTGTATATGTATATTTGTTATGTATATGTTTTTTTCTTTACTTTTGATAGAATTGGGTTAGATGGATCCTGGCCATTGAGTTTCGGGGATTAGTCTTTCTGTATATCATATTTGATATTTCTAAGAAGAAAAAGAAAGGCAATATGACCAAATCAATTTACATTTTTATATTTGAAGTATTTGTTTTTCCCCTGAATCAAAATTCTTTTGTTGCTCAGGGCTTGTAACCATTATTATATGCCGTATGTATAAGATTGAGAGGTTTCTTGTGGTACACGAAATTTATGTATAAATAAAATATACAATTATTTTTTATCTTCTTTTGATAGAGTATGATAGATAAAAGATTCTGGGCTATATATATATATAGATTAATTTGACATAATCATCTTAAAATTTCCTTTTAGCTATGCCTAAATCAAAATGGTATATCCACAGGACATCGTTGTTTATTCAGATTTCCAACGTATAACAATAATATTGCGATTTATAGATATGGAATTTGGTGTTCAAAGAATGTTTCGAGAGCATCCTCCAACAAAGTGTAGAACCATTATCCTTTTGGATATACAAAGAAAATATCTATAACGGTAAATAATGGTGGTTACTTTTGCTTTTCCTTGAATTGATTTGGGAAGAAGACTTTTGGCTTCCAAGTCACAAAAAGTCTATAAGTAAGTGAAAACATTGGTGGCTTTTGCTTCATTCCTTTTATCTGTCTTCATGTGAACACATTTGCTGAATCTGTGGTTTCTTTTACTTTCTTTTGTCTAATAGACTAATACAGACACTCTCTCATCATTATTATAAAAAAATTCCACAGATCCCGGTCGTGCGTACTGCCCACTTGGCTTTCCACCCGACAATGATTTGGCAAAATGTTTTGTTTTGTGTTCATTAATCTACCAGAAAGACCATTAATCATTGTTCATCAAGGGCATTTTCGTCTTCTTTCTACACTCACCATTGGCTTGAGAGGGCTTTTAAGGAGCTCTTTAGACGTTTCTTGATGGCTCATACAATCAAAAAAAGGAAGCAATATTGCCACAGTTTCTCCATATCAATCCTCTAGGGTTTATAGTGATCAGTCCCCAAGAAAAAAGAAAAGGCCCTTTCTTTTATTTGTTTTCTTGAAAGAGTTTCCAGAAAATTCTGAGAGTTCTTGATCACTACTGTTGTATCAAAAAGGAGCTCCAAAAACTAAGGTTGGTTATTTTGATTTGATATTGCGGTCATTAGAGAAATGAAAATTAGATTGGGACATCCTCTTATAGTCTTACATGTCAATGTTGCTTCTAATTTGTAATAGAGAAATGGAAGAAAAGAAGGAGACTGTTAGGTGTTGCAGTGATTGCAAGACCATTAAGACACCAATGTGGAGAGGTGGACCAGCTGGTCCCAAGGTCTTTTCTTCTACCTTTAATTACTTAGTTAATAGTTATAAGTTATAACTTTGCTTGATCTGAAGATGATTCAACAAGTGTGCTTAATTAAGTTGTTTATTTTTGTTTTGTGGTAGTCACTTTGCAATGCATGTGGGATCAGATTCAGGAAACAGAGACGGTCAGAGCTACTGGGTATTCATATTATCCACAAAGCCTTAGCTTCGAAGAAGATAAACCAAAAATCATCATCATTATCATCATCACATGGTAGCGTGGCTGTTAAGAAACTACGGATTCTAAAAGAGGAAGAACAAGCTGCTTTGTGTCTACTCTTGTTGTCTTGTAGCTCTGTTTTTGCCTGAGAGAAAAAAAAAACAGAGTTTCTCTCGCTAAAACACAGTTTTGCCTCTGTTTTATTGAGATGCTCTAATGGGCCACTCTTTTGAGGATCTATAACTTTAACGAAGTAAAGTTGGGCCTTTTTATGTGTCAACGACCTGATCCGTAGAGACCTGATAATAGGTCAAATGTATTTTTGAATTAGATTTGTAGCATTTCGGTTATGGCTTTCAACTGACTTTGTGCTTTCAATTGTCATGAAAAAACTACTTAACTAAAACAAAAATAGTACATATTGTAGACACAAACTATATACCTTAAAATTTTAGGATATTCAAATCCGAAACCGATGAATAAGAGAAACAACTATATCTGAATCCAGTCCCAGATCCATAAAATATAGTTTTGTACTAAAAATATACTATAAGAAAAGGAGATTAAAATATTAAACCACAAAAAAAATCATAAATTTTTTTAATATTGTTACTAACATTTTTCTTTTTAAATAAAAATTTGTCTCACTACAAGGGCCATATTGGTAAGAGAAGTAGAGAACTCTGGTATGGGCCTAAAACGGGTTTATGAATCATTCTGTATTTTATCACAGGTTAGCCGAACCAAATGATTTCTTTTTTTTTTTTGGTCGGTCAAGTTAGAACTTGGAACATATGGTGAATTAGTAAAACTTTTATTTTGTTTAAATGTATTTTGGAACTCGTTGACCAAAAATAACTTTTATTCTTTTATTTATAATTAGCATAACCCACTAAGAAAAATCACCAAAGGATGTACTGATATTTCTAAATACTTCATTATTTAGTAGGTGTCAGGGAAAAAATAAAGAAACAAAAACAAGTTAACTTAAAAAAAGTCATATACGCAAGCTGAACCAAGTGACTTGCTGGGATGTTTTTCCTAAAAAAAAATGGGAATATTCCCTCCTTTGAAATTAAGATGACATTATTTATTAGAAAACCGGGTCATTAAAAAAAGAAAAGGTTCTCTGATAAGTCGATGATTGTGTCATCATAAAATCAAATGATCTTATAGTAATTAAGCATAATTTATAATTTTTTTGACAGAGATTAGTTAGGTATTAATGTTAAATTAGAATAGTTTCAATAATATTTCATAATTTACCAATAGAAAAAAAGAGAGATATGGGATGAAATTTGCCGAAAGTGGAAAGTGAATCCTATAAGACCCTCTCAACTTAAGCCAACTCGGATCATAGATCCGTATTGGTCGGATCGGGTCACAGATCCGAAATAAACGGGTCTCCCTCTCTCCCTCTCACGCGAGCCTACTACTTCAATCTCTCTCTCTCTCTCTCTTTCAGTCTTTCTCTATAAACTGTTGATTCTTAAAATTTCTAACTTTCGTGCAAATGCAGTTTTGTTTTGAGTTTGGATTACACAAGGCAAGTATCTTCTCTTTTCGATTCTTCTCTCCTTCTCAGAAAATTCAGACAAAGTTCGCGCTTTTTTCGCCATCCTCGATGAGGAATTGAAGTCTGACGAACAAAACTTTAGTCATTTCTCAGTTGTCTTCGATTCACGAATCGGAAAAATTGGTTTCTACTGATTTTGAATTATTCTTTTTTTCCCAATTTCGATTTATCTTTTGATGCTGACAAAAACCTAAGCGTTTATATTGCTTCCGTGATGAAACGAGTGAAGTTCAAATTTTTGCTTATAATTATTGGCTTTAATCGAGTCTCCGAGACGATTACACAATACTGTTTTCTACTTTTCATTTTCAGATTGGAATTTTATAATCACAATTTCAATAGTTTCGTTATCTCTCCTATTGCTTTATTCTTCTTTCCTGTGCTGAGTTATATAAAGCAAATTGTGTTATTAAATTTCCGTATAGGGTTCTGGTGAATTCTTGTGAGGATGTTGTGTGTGTTTATATGTTGTGGCTAGTTCTAATTTTTTTCATTCTCTGAATCTACAGATCGAAACAGTTGTTTCTGCAGGCCAATCTTCTTCAAGAACAGATACATTGTTACTTTGATTCTTGATCTTTATTTAGAGGGAGATAGAGAGGAAGAGATCTGATGTGTATCTCAATCTCGCAAGTCTCTAGATTCAGAATCTATTCATTAGGAAGTTCATGCTGTGAACGAGTCCATGGCTATCTCAAGAATAACACAAGACCAAAGCTACTTGATGTTAGAGCTTCTTCGGTTGATGGCAAAAGCAAATGGATCAGACGAAACGTGAGTACAAGTACACAAGGTAGTAGAAGCAACAACACTAAGAGTAGTGTATTGGGAGGAACAGTTCCGGTTACTAGGATTATAGATGTAGAGAGCAGCACCAAGTTACAACAGCCTTTTGGTAATCTTCAGCAACGGCTCGCTCAAGACAAAGATCTGCCTAAACTCCTCACTATTATCGTCTCGGATCTTGAAACAAGTGGGTTGAGTAGGGTAAAAGAGCGTATAATCGAAATTGCAGCACAGGATATAGCTGGTGGTAAAAACAGCACATTTCAGACTCTTGTTAACCCGGGTTTGCCTATAACTAACGCGTATATCCACGGAATCAGGGATGATATGGTTTGTAAACCTGAGGTTCCAAGGTATACACTGGCACCATGTAGTGTTCTTTTTAACAGTTTAGTTCGCTTTGAATTTGTGTGGCTTCCATTGGATCAAAACTAAGGATGTTTTTTGTGTTGTTGGTAGGATGGAAGAGCTGATACCGATATTTCTGCGGTATGTTGAGAGTCGACAGAAGCCTGGAGGTTACGTGATGATAGTTGCACACAATGGCAAAACATTTGACTTCCAGTTTTTGATCAACGAGTTCAACCGTTGCTCTTACGAGATTCCTCATAACTGGTTGTTACTTGACTCGCTTCCAATGGCTAGAGAGAACATAAAGTCTCTAGGTAAGAGATACTAAAATCCCTCTGCTTCTTTTTCATGGTTTCTTGTTTCGAGTCGGAAACTGATTCTTCTTCTTTCGCAGAGGCAACGGTTAAGCCAAAAGCTACATTACAAGCTCTTGGAGAATACTATAACCTCTCAAGGGATGGTGATGCTCACAGAGCCATGTCAGATGTGTTACTTTTATCTCAGGTGTTCCAGAGACTCACCATTGATCTCAAGCTCTCACTCTCTGATCTCGTCCTCCGATCTCATACCCCATCTGATATTACTACTGCCATGGCCAAGAACAAGAAAGCCTGAAACATTTTTAGACATAGCTTCTGATGAGATAGTTATTCATCTCTCATTATATTGTTTGTTTCTCTACATATAATTATTACATCTCAATCATGTAACCGATTAATTTATCCAAAAACAGATGTAATTTAATTGATGATACAATACATTGATGAATAAGCTTTACTGCTTCAACAAATCACAAAACCCCAACCCATAGCCATCGTTAAGAAAGATTCAGTTGTTAATTAATCTCAAGTTAACATCGAGACAGTGATGAAGTTTCTGCCATCAAAGAACCTACAAAAACTCTTATCTTCAGCAAAAGTCTCTACCTCGGGCAGAGGTTTCAACAGCTTCAGAAACAATAGACAAAACGCTGCCGTTCAACTTAACAGATCCAAAGGAAAAGATAAATTGGGCCAATCAAATTTAAAGTCGAAGTCCATTTAGATCCAACGGTTATCTTCTTCCTCATGTGAAGACAAAATACAGAGCTGATATGAAGCAAAGCGTGGGTTGCACGGAAAAAAGCTGCAGAAATAAAACTACCCAATCGATTTGAGGCCGTTGATTTCCTTAAAATCAAGCTGATTGTGCCATCTGTCCAAGAGATTTAGGGTATGTTTCCGGATATTAGTCTTCCACCGCCGGCAGCAACGTAGACGAATTTCTTCTGGGGGAAAAGCATCGGCGACTTCAAGGCAAGAGTTCCAATCCATGAAAACCTCATTTCTGCTGATAATATAAACCCTAGTTTTTTTTTCTTTTTCAGCTATTTTAATGGCGTCTTCAGACGAAGAAGGAGAGATTCTACCTGAGTATGTTAGTGACTACGATTTCGTTGATCTAAATGAAATTCCTATCAAGTTTTGGGTTCTACCGGTGAAATGGCACAGCGAAGAAGATGATTCATCTTCAGATTGTAGCTCTGAGCTGTCTGTGTTTGTGCGTGGGAACACTGACTGTGGAGGTGAGTTATTTTGTAAGCTCGTTAAAGCGTGGAAGTTTGATTTGTCTCTTGATGAAAATCCAAAGATCGATGTGCTTCTACATGGGATGCACTGGATAACTCTAAATAAACCTAAAACGAGTTATGAAACTTTGATTAGAACGACTCTGGTCACTCTTCAGTTTCTTCACTTTGTTGAAAGTAATCCTGAGGCAATGAATGATGTGTGGAACAGTTTACACAATGTTGATGGGTATGGTTAGATTTTTATTCGATTTACTTATCTTAAGTATTTTCCTTTTATGTCATCTTCTAAATCATGCTTTCTTTTTTTTCCTGTTTGCTCAGGGTCCACCCTTCAGAGGAGGATTTATCAGATCATGTTTCTTTACTGTGTGAAGCTATGAAAAGGGATGAAGATTTGACAAAATCAAAGGTTCGTCTTCCTTATCTTCGTTGGAAGGGATTTCACAATTTCTGATGTGTTTAGTTCTAAGGAGAGCATGGTCTAAAGAGCTGAAATATATGACAATGAGGCTGATTCCTTCACTTTATGTCTAGTTGTAATAGTTCTGGATTTTGAAACCACATCAAAGTGTTTTGTTTTTATCTTTTAGCCTTTGGGCATTCAAATACTTCCGTTTCAGTTTTGACTTTGTGTGTTGCAGATTTGAGAGTCTGCTTTAATTGAATGGCTAGTTAAGAATTCAGAATACATAACAGTTTAGAATGAACCAAGTTAATCAGATGAGCCATTTGCGTCTGTGTGTTTCTTTCTGATATTTATTGCTTCTCCCTGTTTATTTATTGTGCAGTGTTTACTTACTTTTCTGGAGAAGACTTCACAAACAACTCCTATTGAAGAGGTGAGACCTAGTTAGAAATGGCTTTATTGTTCTCTGCCGTCTTTCTTGCTCTCTTTCTACTGAGGTTATTTCTGGTTTTATCTTATTAAGGAACTTCCAATGCACCATCAAGAAGATGCTCAGACAAGATATTGAAGAGGTGAGACCTAGTTAGAAATAGCTTTCTTGTTCTCTGCCGTCTTTCTTGTTCTCCTTCTACTGAGGTTATTTCTGATTACATCTTATTAAGGAACTTCCAATGCACCATCAAGAAGATGCTCAGACACCTATCGAAGAGGCAGAGCCGTTCCTAGAGATTTTAGGACCCTAGGCCAAAAATAATAATACATGATTTGTTAATAGTAATTTAAAGATTAAAATAACTATAATTAATATATTTTCTATATGATTATGATAATGAATTATGAAATTTGTGAATAATATTTTTCTAAGAAAAGAAAAACTATAAAAGGATCATAAAAGAAACTAAATTGATTTTTTAAAATTATGTTTGTAAAAAATAATTAAAATAAATTATTGGTAAAATTTATAAGTAAGAGTAATTAAAGAGTGAATGAAAATAAAAAGTATGGCAAATACAAGAAAATAAACATATATTGGCCGCAAAAATTGATTATGAACAATGAAAGATTTAAAAAACCAATGATAAGGATTTGAAACTGAATGGGGATATACTTTGAGATAACTTTAAAACCATTAGACCACTAAATATTTTGATATTTATGGCCCTAAAATTTTATAAATAAAATAGGGCCCTAGGCGAATGTTTAAAAATTTCCTTCCTAGGCACGGCCCTGCGAAGAGGTGAGACCTAGTTAGAAATGGCTTTCTTGTTCTCTGCCGTCTTTCTTGTTCTCCTTCTACTGAGGTTATTTCTGGTTTTATCTTATTAAGGAACTTCCAACACACCATCAAGAAGATGCTCAGACACCAATGGAACAGAACTTCGTTGTTGATAATATGACAGATGAGGAAAACAGCAGCGATAACGATCTGAGGCAAACCTGCAGTTTGATCCGGTCTGTTCTATTTGTGACAATGGTGGTTATGTTCTTTGGTATGTCAAGCTTCATAGTTTCTGAAGAGTTTATGCTATTTCTAGAGCTCCTTACCAGCTGCAACGTTTTCATTTAATCTCTTTGTTTTGAGCTCAGTTGTGAAGGAAGCTGCTTGAGATCTTTCCATCCAACCATAGCTGATGGAACTGAGTCAGCTTGCGAATCGCTAGGATTCACTGATGAGACTCAAGTTCATGTACTGTGAATCAGCTTTAGAATTTCTGTTTTGTATGCTATTATGGTGAGGATTCTTGCTGAAGTTGGTTTGCTACATATGCAGACACTCGGGACCTATTTATGTAACAACTGTCTCCACAAACAGCACCAGTGCTATGCTTGTGGCCAGTTGGGATCCTCTGATGAAAATGCCTCTCAAGAGGTATTATATCTTTGCATCATATCATTCTTGATGTGGATCATGGATTAATTTAGCTGTATTGAGTTCTTAAAATCTTCAATTTGGAATGAATTCAACTGTTTACTGCTCTGCAGGTCTTCCCTTGTTCTGCGTCAAATTGTGGTCATTTCTATCATCCAAAATGTGTTGCAAGACTTATCTACGCTGATGATCAAATAAAATCAGAAGAACTTCAAACCAAGATTGCTACTAGAGACTCCTTTGCATGTCCTCTACACACATGTAAAGTCTGTAACTTAAGTGAAAACAAGAATGAATATCCGTTACATTTTGCTGTGTGCAGACGTTGCCCAAAGGCTTATCACAGAAAATGTTTAGCTAGGTAAATCATTCTTCAATTTACTCTGAAGCTTCTAATGACCATTCATATCAGCTTTAGATTTCTTTTATTTTTCTGTACTCAGGGAGATTACTTCTGAACTCAACTCTGACGAGGAAACATGACGAGGAAACATTACAAAGGTCTTGGGAAAGACTGCTTCCGTACAATCGCATTCTGATATACCGTTTGTAAGTTTTTGAATATTGTAGTAATTGGTTTGAGTGCATTAAAAGCAGGAATTTCAGTCATGTTCTACATGATGTATAGGTTTTTATAAAATTTTGAACAGGGACCATGAGATAGAAAGTCATATTCTTACTCCAGCTAGAGACCACTTAATTTTTCCTGATATATCTGGCCAAAGAAGAACACTAATTCACGGACTAGCACAGTTCAAAGAGGATGTTCCAAGTAGGGTGACGGATCCTGAGCATCATGGGGGTCTATTTGATCGTCTTGGTATTAATGACACATGTAGGAAATCAGAGAGAAGCTTTAGTGTCGATGATTATCTTAAGAAACGGAAGATGGAGGATAGCTCAGGAATTTTTGTGTCAAAAGCAGAAGTTCCTTCTGCATCTGCGAAGCCTTTCAGAGTAGACAAGGAAGTAGACAATGATATGGACCGGTAATGTGTTTTTTTGGCCACTCTACAATGATATAACAACTTTGTTATATTATTGATAATTTCAACTAATCATTTTATTTTTGGGGTTACACGCAGGGGGCTGGGTATAATCGACAGCGTGAACTCTTCGTTTAACTTTGATGGGTTCGTTAAGTCTCGTGGGGCAGCAACCCATGTAAAATGCTACCGCACCGGAAATGATGTCAATAGGAACATCACAACAGGATTGGTTCAGACTCATGTCAATGTATGTCACTGTGGTTTTGTGATATGAAATGAAGATTTATGTAATTTAGTTAGCATTGCTCTTCTCCCTGAATATTAATAACTGTTTTGCAGGCCGCTCGAGCAGCGTTAAAGATGTTTGAAGAAGGGGACCACAGAGCTGCAAGAGCTATATTTGACCCAGATATCCTACTCGAACTCATGAAGCATAAGGTTTTAAATTATGTTTAGTTATAACAACCTAAGCATAAGATTTAGCTCAGCAGAGATTAATCCTACATGTGAAAGAATTTCAATCAAGGGAAAAGGCTGCACAATGTAAAAGATCCATGTTTTTGAACTGCAGAGGAAACTTGAAATTTATCTTTCGCCTTTTCTCCATGGTATGCGCTACACATCTTTTGGACGTCACTTCACAAAGAATGAGAAGCGTAAAGAGGTGAAGTATTTATCTCTTTTGTTTTCTTAACTCATGTTTAGCTTGATCCACTAAAGTCTACTAGTTTAGTGATGATAATTAGAAACTGACTCATTAGAAACTAATGATGCAGATAGTAGGAGAGGCTCCACTGGTATGTACAAAGTGGTGATACGGTGAGTGTGCCAAAGTCCTTAATCAATACCTCCCCTTAGGTAAATTATCAATTATAACATGCTCGTTAATTTCAGGTAGTCGACTTCTGTTGTGGCTCCAATGACTTCAGTTGCTTGATGAAAGAAAAACTTGCGAAAACTGGGAAATCATGCTTCTTTAAAAACTTTGATCTCATTCCACCTAAGGTACAACACCCACTCTTTTGCTTTTGTGTTTGAAGCTGTTTCTAAAAAATATGATGTTCCCAACGGCAGAACAACTTCAACTTTGAGAAGAGAGATTGGTTGACTGTGAAGCCAGAAGAGTTACCCGATGGCTCTCAACTGGTAAGAAATCAAACGACATCATGTAGTTGAGAAGCACTTGTTGAATCTAACTGAGTTTTTTTTTTTTTTTGGTAATGGATAAAAACAGATAATGGGATTGAACCCGCCTTTTGGTCACAAAGCAAGTCTTGCTAACACTTTCATCAGGAAGGCCCTCGAGTTTAAACCCAAGTTTTTAATCCTCATCGTACCAAATGAAACAAAAAGGTAAATAAAATATCAAATACGTAGTCTCAAAGACAAACTTTTCATAACTCTGGCTTCATCTACAGTCAGGGTCGATTATATAGCTGTTTATGAGTTGATTTGGGAGGACAGCAATTTACTTTCTGGCATGGTACGTATGTGTAAAAATGACTCCCAACTCTCGGTTTATTTTACTAATGGCTTTCGATCACGCTCATTTCTTTGGCTCTGCAGTCGTTTTACTTGCCCAGGTCGCTAGATGCGAATAATAAAACGATAGAGCAGTGGAACAACATACCACCACCTCTGTACCTGGAGTAGAAGCCACAAGGTTAGAGCACTTGACCAGGGTCACATAATATAGATGCATCACTCCACCTACAATGCATATATCCCTCAAGGTCATGGTAAAAGTGGCATGGTTCAAGACATGGATATATCTCCTCCTCTTCCTCCTCCTCCACCAAGGTATGGTCGTCCTCCTCCTCCCCCTCCACCAAGGTATTCTGGAGAGGGAAACATCAGATCCAACGTGATTCTCCCATGTTTCAGGCCACATCTCCAAACAAAGAAACATTAGTTATTAATAATTTACTTTATCCTAATCCCAAGTAAAGAATATAAAATATGTAATCTGTGAGTAGAAAGAATCAATCTTCACTACACATACATTCTTTACATCTTGGGTAACGGTTAACGCTTCGACCCGTTGGTCTAACCAATACATGTTTGGTTTGCCTAACCGTTTTTCTCACTCTTTGCTCGAACACTTTCCACTCTATAGTATTGTTCTTCAACAATATATCCGAGAATCTCCGTTTGTTCGGTCTAACCGTCGGCATTTTACCTGCTCCGTAATAAATCCGGTAACCCGAGACTAGAGACGACAATTGACTCCCTGAATCCGTCATCGCAAAGGCGTCCGATGCAGCGCAAGCAATGAAATCAAGAACTGCTAGCTACATAACCGGAAAGATTAAAAAAAATTCAGTTTTCCGGTTTAGTTTCGAGAAGAAAGTTAACCGATTAAACCGAAATGTAGTTTAATTTCACCTGAGATGAAAGTTCTTGAAAGGCTCTAGCTCAGTTTGGGAGAGTATATTCTCTTTAGTGACTAGGTTCGGGTAAAGACTCGTTAAAGCGGCTAACCGTTTCATTCCACCGTATATATAAACAATCTTTTATGTTCAGATCCAAAGTGATTCGCGCTATTTTCAGAGCACATCTCCAAATCGCAATCCTTGAGAAATATTAGATGTTAATTACTTCTCCAAATCCAAAGTAAGAATACAAAAAATCTGTAAATTATGAATTAAAAATGAGAAAAAACTTAAAAGTTCAAATCCAAAGTGATACAGTTTTGTTTTTGTTGGGTACCAAAACAGCCAATAAGGTCACGGGTTCAAGAGAACGTCGTTTGCTTTTTTCCTCCTCGATATCCTCCATAAGAGTAACGTGCGCCTATAATAATGATTTTGTTTTCGTCCACTTTAATAATCCTGCGCCGTTGTCCCCACTCTACCACTCCACACACGCGCAGGCGGCGCGTGTAATCATCTCCGGTAGATCCGCCGCTCTCCTCCACTCTCCACCCACCGTATCGTAAAGCAACACAAGGCTTTCTCTTAGTCCCCTCTCGCTCCTTCCACTCCGCCGGAGCAAATCGTCAATGCATCCAACCACCTGAACCACCGCAACTTTGTCTTCAACTCCAACGCAGCTAAACCTCACTGTTCCGTCTAACCGTACCTGAGCCGGCAACGGCGGACTTTTTAACCTCCGCCATTCCCCAAATCCGCTGTTCCCACCGCGGCGACGTGCGTCAAATCGCCAGAACGAAAGCTCCACCGCATGGCTACTCAACACGTACACGTGTCCTACCGCCGCACACGCCGCCACGACGCATCCACCACCGGGAACCGAACGACTTCTCAACCACTGACGCGATTCCACATCGAATAGATCCATAGAACTTGCATAGTAAACATGCGCCGCCGCGCGTGATGTCTCATTTCCGATTTTCAATCCACCGATCACGTAAAAAACTCCATCCACGGCAGCTCCGATACATCCATATCTCTTCCTCGCCGCATGAGTCACCACTTCCCACCGATTTTCCACCGGATCGTACTCTTCCACCGCCGACGCGACTTCTAAACCACCCCCACCGCCTCCAGCAACGTAGATCTTACCAGAAATCACCGCGATTGCGAATTTCTTCCTCGGGAAAAGCATCGGAGACCTCAAGGTAAGAGTTCCCATCCACGAATCGTATCTCAAAACCGCATTTCTACTAACAATATAAATCCTAGGTCCAATCGCGGCGGCGCGAGCATGAGATAAACTTCCATGACTACCGTCAACACAAACGGAGCTACTAGAAACCGCAAGCGAGACTTTCCAGGTTGCAATGTCAGATTGGAACTGCAAATCCGCGGCGAAAAGTCCGGAATCTACGGCGGAGATAGCGAAGAGAGAATGCCGGAGCAGGCCTAGCCGACGACGGAGGTGGAGAAAGTAAGGAGAGAGGAGGAGACGAGACCAACGGCGACAGACGGCGGAGAGAGAAGGAATTGAAGAGGAAGGGACTCTAGAGAGACATTCAAGTAACAAATCGTCCGGTAGAGAAGCGATCGTTGTGGCTGTAGAGGAAGGATTCGCCGCCGTAGATGATGGTTGGTGGATCGGAACAAGTGATTTGGCATCGGAAGGATTTGGTAAGCAAGATTTCATGAGCCATGAGAAATGCCGAGAATTGCAGTTTTCTGACATCCGAATTTTTCTCCAGGGAATGAAATTTAATTCTAAAATAACGAATAAAATTAATAAATCTTTGCGAGCTCTCGAGTGGAGAGGGAAGTCATTTCTTAAAGAGAAAAATGCAATTAGACGACTACTTGGCTTACGTTTTATGGTTTATCTACTACTCTTTACTTTAGTTGATAAAAATAATCTTAGTTACAACTTTGTATGGTTAATGGTTTGGTTTGTAAACAGTAGGGTGCAGCATAATAATATATGGTATAAATCCTATTTAGACATTTGTAACTTTAATATGACTGGAATATTAAATTTTTAAGACAACACTTGACTTTGAAGTGAAGAGAGTGGCATTTGGTACTCAGTTCTCTGAACTCCTCAGACATTGACCTTTAACTACTGTGGTCGTGTACACAATAACGTTACGTACTCACTTTTCTGGAAAGGATCTTACTATTGTAAATGCAGGTAGATTTTCATTTCTTAATGACATCCTCTGAAGAAGTGTTTTCATTACCGATATAGAAAACAATCGCAAGAGGGAAAATACAATATTTGGGTCCAAAGAATCAAAGAATTATGGATCAGACTTTTCTTATTGATCTAACCGGAATGATGGTCGATGGGAACTCGGCTTTTCTACGATTAAGCACCCGGTAATAGAGAAGTTGTTCTGATCACAAGAATATTTCTTTAAGGACTAAGAGTACCAGCATGATGAGACAGAGGATGACAAGCAAGGACGCGCACATCACCATCCCTCCATGTTTCTGCCTTCGCTCTGCCTGTGAAGTTGTTTTTACGCAATCCAATTAAAACAAAACTGGGAGAGAAAAAAGGATTGGCCATGAATGTTAAAGAGAGTACATTAGTTATGAAGTTTTTACCTTTTGCAGTTGTTTGAGGCCATCTTCAACAGTACTAGCGACGTTTTGGATATTGTAGTCTATCCGATCAACTATAGTACCCTGCAGCGAAATGGTTCCTTTGATTTTTTCTTTTCCAGAGGAAAAAGACTCGGACGCTAGAAAAGGAGATTATAGGTTTATTAAGTTTTACCTGATCTATCACAAGTGTAGAAAGATCCTTCATGATTTGAGCAAGATCATTTACTGATTCTACAACCTAGACAATGACACAGAACAAGAAGAAGAGAAAGGATTATGATGATTGCATAAGAAAACAAAACATCTGTGAGCAACAAACAACTAAGAACATAGATGAAGTGTAAGCACTTGCCTGCTGTATCTCTTTCTCCCTCTCTTCCGATAATTCCTCGGTCTTCTTTATCTTGGCCATCTGATGCTCGTTTAACTGAAGAAAAATGTAAGTAGAGATTGCATCAATAAAGTACATACGAAAATAATGCCTAAAGATTGAAAGAATGAAACAGAAACAGGAGTCATACCATATCACCAAAGTCATCTTCTTCAGGTCTATATTTGTTTCTGCTCAGATTCATCTCTAAATCCACCCCGTCCTGATAACACATTTCAAGTCAAACCTTGGTGGGAGGACATTAAATATAGTTTCCCATAATTTCAAAAGAATTTATCATCTATGAGACTGATGTAAACAGTAGGGTGCAGCAGCAGAACACAAACAAAAACTTCAAAGAACAAGAAACTGCAACATCACAAAGTTTCTGGTAATTTAGTAACTTCTAAAGAGCTAATGATACTTTGCTACCTCTTTTTGTTGTCTCAAGCGTTTCAAATATGTTGACTGTTTTTTGCGGAGCTCCATAGAAAGCAGTTGGAGATCAGTGGCAAGAGATCGCTGTTATAAACACATGATAAGGCTCAGATGGCTATGGTAAATGTGCCAAAAGAAAAGGACAGCCTTAAAACAGATGTATGAGCAGCTTTCATCAAGTTCAAGACTACCTGCACATTTTTCCTAACATTCGAATCTTCAGAAGGCCCAGATGCAGAAAGCCTCTGAAGTTGCTTCTCAGACTTCTTCAATAGAAAAGTAATCTCCTGTGTCAAAGTCTCAATATTATGTTGATCTTCTTTACCATCTCCAAACGATGGCATTAACGCCTTGGCATGAGCCTTTCCCAACTCAGCCATTTTAGTTCTTGCACGTTGTACGTTCACAGAGATCTCCTCAGATACATCAACCCAAGCTGGTGGTAACCCCACTGTTATTGCACCTTTACTGTATCATGAAACACACAAAAAAAGCTCTTAACATAGGCCACACACATGATCAAGCAATGAGCCATACAGCTTTATCTCTATTAGTCTAGCTCAAGAATCTGAGCTACCACAGCAACCTAACTGATCAATTTCTTCAACGTTTCATCGGCAAAGAGAGAGAAGAGTACCTTGAATTCCCAGGATCCTCGGTGCTAACAGGAGCATAGGAGCGATTCGGATTGAATAAAGATGAACTCGCCATCTCTATCACCGGACCAACACCGGATTGTGTTCCCGTCAATGAAGATGACAACAATGGAGCTCGGACGCTCCTAAGAGAGCTCCGATACTTCCTGAACAGCAGCGTACGATTCCTCGTCGCCATGATCGCGATAATCAAATCCTTAAAATCTCAATTCGACATTCAAATTCAAAATCAGCTATATCAGCTTCGTCTTTGATTCGAAGCTATAGATCTGGAAACGATCGCGGCTTCATCATTAACAGAGAGTAAAGAAAAACACGGATTGTGGCGCCAAAATTGTGACACCGAAAGCGATTGAAGAATTTTCAACACAATCAGAATGCTCGGAGACAGGCAAATCGCCGGCGAGATCAAAACTTTCCCGACGAGAAAGAAAAATATAACTGAGGTTTTCACTTTTCACTAGTTTCCCAAAAGTAAAAATAAAAAAAACGTAAAAATAAAAATTAAAACAGTGAAAAACTCTATTGCGCGGATATGTTCACCTGCTTCACCAACGTACTGAAACTAAACCACTAATAATTCGACACGTATGCGTACAGCTAACAGCATGACGTTTTAAATAGGGAGATCGTGCCAGTTTCATATTACCAAAGGAAAATACACGGCGGGTAAAATGATTAAACGGCATGCATTCGTGCGGGCTGTTGGAAAGCGAGAGATTAATTAAAAAAAGAAAAACTAACTAATAAACTCAAAATTAAATAGAACTCGTCTCCTCTCCTATGTCTCTCACTCTCTATCCAAAGAATAAAAAAAAGAAGAAGCCATAAAAAAAGAAAAGAAAAAGACAATTTCCAGAAAACCGACGCACTATCGTCGTCGTCTTCGTATTCTCGTTTTTTGCATTTCGCCAGAATCTTTTTAATTCATTCATAAATCGGAATATCCGGTTTTTTTTCTCTATCCGGAACAAGAACCAATTTGTTTCCCGGAAATTAATTTATTGATCTCCTCTTCTGATTTCTTCGAATTTATTTTTGTTGAAATTTGGATTCTTTGGGTTTCGATTGAAATTAGTTTTTGTAGAAAAAAAATGGATTCTGATTCTTGGAGTGATCGTCTTGCATCGGCTTCAAGGAGATATCAGCTCGATTTCTTGTCGCGATCTGGTGAGTTGAAAAACAAAATATGTAATTTTTATTCTTTGTTAATAATTTTGATTCAAGATTTGAATATGTTGCCTTAAATTTAATTTATAAATGAGAAAAAAGCAGTTCGGTCAGCGATAATCTTAATTCTGTGATCTTAGAGCTCAATTTATTTTCGTTTAATTGATCAAGGATCGAGATTGAATGAGATTGATTTGCATCGGTTGTTATGCTGTTCTTAAATTTCCGAAAAAATTAATCTTGGTCTGAATTTTGAAATGGAGATATTTCAATGTGTGTTTTTGTTGATGTTGAATTTTATGGAAAATGAAAAGATAAAAATTATGTCTTTGAGGCATTTTACTCATGGTGAGGCTTTATAGATTTGATTAAGCGTGTGTGCTAGTTAATACGAAGAGTTTGTTTTTTGGATTTTGGTTTGAACTTATCAAAAGTTGGAATCTTGATGATTCTTGTTTGACTATCAAGAAATACAAAAACTTGTTGTTGGTAAAACGTTTCAAAGCTTAGTTTCATCTCAAACCTAAACTTATGTGCCAGGGAAGGTTATGATCTTCTAGTTTCCATCGTTCATTACATATAGTCATATCTTAATGTTCCTCATAAACACCATTCGTATTGTAACTGCGAGAATGGAACGCGTTTTTAGTATTTTCATATTTTTAGAGGCTTTGTTTTGTAGTTGTAGCATTTTGGGTTGTTCTCTTTGCGCTTTAGTTTTGTGGTATTTGACTAGGCTTTTTATTGGAAATGCAGACAATTTCTTGGGGTTTGAGGAGATTGAAGGAGAAGATGACTTCAGGGAGGAGTATGCTTGTCCGTTCTGCTCAGACTATTTTGATATTGTGTCTTTATGCTGCCACATAGATGAAGATCATCCTATGGATGCAAAAAATGGGGTAGATATTTCTCTGAAATTGTTCATTAAACTAACCTTTCTTCTCATTTGAATCAAAATCTATTTATTGTTTAATCAAATCATTCTTGGTAGATTAGGCAGAACGCTGTTCTTCGTTTTAGTATTTGCTCATCTTGGATATATGAAAGTGAAAGTAGCGTAATGAAATGTGCGGGAATGGGATTGGAAGATTTGTTTTCGATTCTGCGTTTAAATCCTGGAGATTAACATTTTTCCCTTGTAGGTATGTCCTGTTTGTGCGGTGAAACTGAGCTCAGATATAGTTGCTCATATAACCCTTCAACATGCAAATATGTTCAAGATATCCTTTTTTTCTTCCCTACCAGTTATAATTTAAATGATCTTTTACTTATGTGATTCCTCAAAAGAGTTGTGTTTCATTCCTTAATGAAATATTACGTGACGCGGAAAAGGAAATCAAGAAGAGGCGGGGCTCAATCCATGCTATCAATCTTGAAGAGAGAGTTTCCTGATGGAAATTTTCAGAGCCTATTTGAAGGATCATCGCGTGTTCTATCTTCTACTACATCCAATTTAGCTGCTGACCCTTTGCTGTCTTCGTTCATTACGCCAATGGCTGATGACTTTTTCATTTCTGAGTCAAGCTTATGTGCAGAAACAAGTTCTGCCAAGAAAACATTGAATCAGAGTTTGCCTGAAAGGTATGATTCCTCATTGCATAGGCCCTTTTCTTTATCATTCTTTGTTAGTTGAAATCCAAAGTTTCCAGGTACCAAGTCATTGCGTATTTTTGCTCGTCCTTTTCAATTAGTTGATCCCTTGTTACCAAAAACCTAAAGTTCTTGTGATCTGATGGTTCTTGTATTGTTCTGGATTTGACAGGAATGTTGAAAAGCAGTCTCTTTCAGCAGAGGATCACAGAGAAAAGTTGAAACAGAGCGAGTACGTTCAAGGGATTTTGAGCTCTATGATTCTTGAGGACGACTTATAAAGGAGAAATATTCCGGTAACTTCTCTACGATTAGATCATTCAGTGAGTACAAAAATGTAATGGATTTGTTGTTTATTGCAACAAGTGATGTGGGGAAGGGTCCGGGGGATAAGCAGAATAATGTTATAGAGCTTTGTAATGAAAAATCAAAGAGAGACATGATAATGAGTATTATTTAACTTATGAACACATATTTGCCTCTAATGAACAATTGAATTGTCTGTAGACTAGATCCTAAGAGAACAACAAAAATGTATGTATTTGATCATATATTTGAACCTGAGTTCTGTTCTTACGATTTTCATTATAGATTTGGTTTACTCCAGATTTTACATAGGTTTTTGTATGTAAGTATTTATATCATGATTTAACTAATTGTACGATGAGCCTTTCCGGTATTACTTTAGTGCAAAAACAAAGTTTAACTAAGAAATTGTAGGGCTTTACCTCGAAGGGAGCCCTTACAAAAATTCTCTAAGACCAGAAGGCCAAAGAGGGGGTTTGGAAATAGTTTTCAACCAGCAATAGACGCGCCTCGGTTAGTACCTCCCTAGCTGCGTCATTGCCCCAAGCGCAAAGATAAGTCTTTCAAGAGTCAAAGCCTCGTTATTTATACTGAAACAAAACCTCTCAACCTTGTATATCTCTCCGATGTGGGACACTGAATCGTAATAACAAAACACATGTAATAAATGACGCGATTAAATTACCGATTCATAATTTCTTACAACTAAAATTAGTTTAATAACAAAACGTATGTTATAACCGACATCATTAAATTTTCGATTCATTCACCTAAATTTAGTCTAATATTACAGAAGCATGAAAGTTAAGACTATTGAAGATGGTAGGGGCTGCGCGAACGCAAACCCCCTCGGCCACAAATAATGACGCAGGCTCTTCCACTTGGGAAGACCTTAGGCTAAGCACCCCTCCGTTATGTGCAATGAAGGTCACCAGTCTAGGCCACTCTTCTTCTTGATCAAGAGTTGACCCCGTCCAGGTAAGTAATTTGCTTGGTCGGCCCACTTCTCTTCTTATACTTCTGTTTCCCTAGCTATTCTTTTGAGTGTAAGCGATGTGGGACGTTTATTATTATTACATCGTGCCATTTGAAGCTCCTAGTACCCAACATCGCGCTTGAAACGGCATGAAACTTTTTTTTTATTTTTACAGTATTGCCATAGCTTGAACGAAAACGTAATTTATAAAAGAATATAATTAAGTTAGTTTATTCCTCTCAGATTGATCGATTAATAATACTGAATCTCCGAAAACGAGGGACGAAACTAATGAATAATCTTAAGTTGGGATATAGGAGATAGATATGTGTAGGACTTGTGCTTAAAACAAAATAACCAGCCTAATATATTACTTTTAATTTCTACGTATATCTCTATATCTTACATTTGTGTAAGAGTACTTTATTCATGATATATTGTCTACCAGTTTCTATGTGACCAGATATGTAATATGTGTTCGTTTAGTTTTACTTGGTTTGGTATCATTGTATATAAATCTGATCTTAGTACATATTTTGTTTTTTTTTTTGATAAAAGCATTCATCGATCAGACGATCACAGCAATTTAATAATACGGATTATTACTAAACCAATAAAAACATAAACCATATATTGTATTTTTTTTTTTTTTTTGATAAAGAACATAAACCATTGGTTAGATTATATTTTTCTAAAACTCATCATGATACCTGATTACCTTCTAGCTACATATAAGTGCAAATCTTACTTGTAGCTAGCCTTAAAGGTATACGTATTACAACTTCGTCTTTCCTTTGGAATTTTTGAGCATCTCGTCGAGTTCTTTATTTTGTTCTTCAACCAATGAGTGTAATTCTCTCTGCATCTGCGGAAATGAAAAACGCATATCCAACATTAGCAAAATAAATATACAAACATGTACAGGACACTATTTTCTACTATTTATCAAATCAAAATCATCAACATCTTCTCTTTTATTCTTCTAAACCACTCAATACTCGTGAGTCCAGACCCGCTCCAGAAGAAAAGCGGGATATAAGCAACCGATTAGAATCACCAAATTATTATATATTTTTAGGACCACAATAATTATATTTTTATGATAACTGATAGTATGTCTCAAAGGATAAAATTTGTTTTTAACTAAATAGTTGTTGTTTCAAAAACTATTTAATACAATTTTAAAATTAATATTGTTTAATATTTTAAATAATAAATATCGAAATGACAATACAAAAATTGTTTGATTCGGACCACCATTTTTGTTGAACCGATACTTCATGAGTCAAGGGCCGGTCCAACGAAAAAGGTGGTGCAAATAAATAAAAAACAAAATTGTCGCTTTTTTATATTTATTATTTTAAATTTTGAACAATATTTTTTTTAATTATATAGAATTGTATTAAATATTTTCTAAAATAAAAATTATTTAGTTAAAAACAAAATTTCTAGACGGTAACTTACCTCGCTTTTGTTTTGGGCCGGGCCAGTGAGTCATGAACATCCATCTCTTAAAAAAATATATTATTGTTTCATGCATGCATGCATATACGAAAAATCATTTTCCAATTGTCAATTCCCTTCATACAGTTTTTATTTTTATTTTTCAACACATTAGGAAAACAAGATCTAAACGATTTTTTTTAACGGCAAAGGTACTTCTATTACTCTTTGTAAATTAACCTACAGTTTTTATTAGCTAATATATTTAGATTCTGAGTTTGGACTCTGATAAATGTTGAGAGAAACAAACCTCTAGTTGTTTTTGGAGATGTTGCCCCACTTCCTCTTGCATTCTCATCAACTCTTTGATTCTTGAACCATCTTGATGAATCTCCTCTTCATTATATGATCATTTAACAAAGTTTTAAAAAATAAAAGAGTTTAGTTAAAGAACATGCATGAATAATTCTTAGTTTTGGATCAGTGAGTTAATGAGACAGCTATAACAATATATAAAACCTAGGACTTTACCTTGCATGGAATCTTTAACATGTTTCAGTGATCGAAAATTCTGATTCGGATGGATACAAAGGAGAGTAGATAAGAATGAATCATATACATTTATATGTAGACCATAATCTAAAAAAGAAAATGATGAGGTACTTACCTGAAGATGGCTCTTGATGTGATAGATGGTCAATTCATGTGTTCTCATAAGCTTCAAGATCTCCTTTGGTGTTGCTTCTATGAGTTCAAGAATTAATTGGGGGAAAGGGTAAGTAATTCCTTTTTCATTATGAATCCACACACACACGTACATATATATAGATAATATTGAAATGATCATACTCATGGGGCCACCCAGGTGATTCACACACTCTACAAACTTTTCGTGTAGATCTGTTGTCCATTTGATCCTTCTTTTAATGGAAGTTGAGCTTGGAAACTCAGAGGCCAATTCACAACTTGGAGACTTCGCTGATTGTTGTTCCTGCTCATACCATAAACCTTGGTTATAACTCATTCTCTCTGTAGTCTATATATATACATGCACTCAAGCGACACAAAACACCCTCTTTTTGTAGTGTTAGTACATTCTCTACCACAAATTTATTAACTAATAAAAAAATCATAACAAATTAACATGTTATGTGAAGAACCTATATGTGGCTGCTAGATCTATTTCATCTGTGTAATGCATGAAAGTGTTGAAAAGAAGAAGCTACTAAATGAAAATGGACAACATGTACCTCACAACACATCATGTATAGGTAACTCCGATTATGTTCCGATACACCTATCGTTTTTGGTGGTGTATTCTCCACATCAAAAACCACCAATAATCTTTTCTCGGATAGGGCAGCTCAACACAGCAACTACAAGGACAACTTGAATTTGTGGTAGCATTCTGCTATATATACAAGTACCTCAAAAACCCTAATTTCCATCCCACCCTCTCTTGGGCCAACAATGTGTCAATTGGTTTTATTATTCATCATGCCCACATATAGGCCCGGCCCAAAGGGGTAGGGCAGAGAGGCAACTGTCCAGGAGTCCAATTCTATTTAAAAAAATTTTTTAATAAAAAAACCTATTTTATTTAAAAAAATAGAAAATGCCCAAATATTATATTTAAGATTTTATTTTCTTTTTTTGTTATTGAAAGTTAAAGAACAATGACCCATCAAATATATATATATATATGTGTATATATATGTGTATATATATATTAACAAAGACCCAGGATTTTGTTTTTGTTATAGTGAAGGACAACAAATTTTGTTTGCCTTAGGGCCTTTAATTTTCTTGAACTGGGGCTGCCCACATATACTACATTTCTCTTTACATAGGATTTCTTCTAAAAGCCTATGTGAACCTTTCTTCATCTTCTTGCATTTTTATCCATTACCACATTAAACATGTTCAGAACATTGCACACAAACATGTATCCCTCACAACTTTATTTATTACTTAAAATATTACCATTCTTTGTTCTTGACTCAGCTTCTGTAGCTCTTCCGGTTTAACAGCTTCTTGTAACCGTTGTTGTTTCACAAGCATACTCTTTATCTTTATAAACATTCCTCAGCAATCATGAGATGCTTTCAGACTTAACAATTAAGTTGTCTTTGACTAACCCACATAACTTACTTTACTTTATGTATACGCTTTGCACTTCAAGTATTTACCATGATCAGACCTCAACTACAATCTGCAGCAATGCACATGATATTGTCATGCTCAATAATACTGTCGACATTGTCTTATACACCATTCTTGATTTGCTTCATGACTGCTCTGATCTTGTAGCACGATCCGACATTGACTTATGTCAAATAAGGATTTGTTAGAATATTCTAACTAAACAAAAAAACAAAATTCACATATGTTTCATAGGCTTCATATCATTTATGTAGCCAAACAAGCGATGATATTAATCTTAGCACCATTTTCTTTTCTACTTAAGTGACACGCAGAGCAAGCGTCACTTGTTTGTTTCCATTCATGACATAGAAGATGTAGTATCTTCATTTCTTGAACCGACATGTCTTATGTCGTATCGTAAAACTTCTTATATTTCAAGTACCGACTTCATTATAGACGTTGTCATGAACCACATCCTTGAGTTGAGATACTGAGTTTTTATAAACCAGTGGCAAGGATGCTTTCAATATTCTTACCCTTGAAGCTCTTTTTGCATGTTCTCTTCTTACAACTGTATGATTCAGACAACTGATCTATGTTGCATCATCTTGCTTCTTTATGCCCAGTTATCAAGCATACAATTAGACAACATAATATATCAAAATTATGGTTTCTGGGATGAAAAGATTAAAGATACAAGGTCAAAAATTCTTTGTACCAAGTGTAATTCGACACGTTTAATTCAAGATTCTTAAACTATATAAGCACCAACCAAAGCTAACATATATAACAACATACCAAGTTGTCAAATTTGAAAGAAGCCTCAAAAGTATAGTAGTTTCTCTCATATTTATTCATTAACCAATAGAGTTATTTATACAAGATTATAACTTGTCTAACAAGTTCTTTACATGTATGGTAATAGGAAACCTACCTATTTAGCAACAAAGAGATATACACAAATATTAAATTACCTAATAACAATAAAGAAGTATACATTGATCTCTCGAAGATCTCCTTAACACCCTCCAACAAGCTCATATGTGGTACATTGTAACATATATGAGATTAGATCTATTTTCAAAATTATGGCTTTAACCCAACCCTCGAGTGAAATCGACTCCAATACCCGGTCATCAGGTCATTTTCGTGGTCACCATCGATGCGTACTTAATGGAGAGCCACATAAAGACTGATTAAGTGAAAAATACATCATCTGCGTAGTCATGTATTTCCATCATTTTTAAATCACAAGTTTGGGTAATTCTTTGAAATTCTTGTTCATGAAGAAACTTGTGGTCATCATCATACCTATATATATCCATTGGAGTCATCATTCGGATGATATCATAGTGGCTCCATAAATTTCGTAGTAAAACAAAAGCCACATGAAAGTTTCCTCCGATAAGCAAAATAAAGATCTAAAGATCAAATACAAAAACTTTTTTGTGGTGAGATTAATTTTCTGATAAGAAAAAAATCAACCATATAACTATCAAGAAACTAGCAAGTTTGCTATGAGATCAAACGTGGTCAATATTGCCCGAATCAATAACGTAAAGAGTGTGAGAGAATCCAAATCATGTAGGATTCAAGATTCAAACTTTATTTAGATAGATAAATATGTAAGAAATGAGATATACGCAAATATTAACTTCCCTAATAACAATAAGGAAAAATCTTCACATCGATCTGTCTGAGATCTCCTTAATACAAGTATATTTATTTCTGTCTTGTGGTTAAAACAAAGAAGGAGACGAGATCAAGGAATAAAATTGTATACCGTTGAAAATTGTGTTTCCACAGTCCAAAGATTGCTTTGAAAGCGAAGTGGTCCGTTTTGTATAAGAAAATATTTCGGAGATATCGTAGCATTTGCAGCAATGGACAATGTGTTTACTGCAGCTCTCATACGAAGTATCATTATCCGATTCTTCTCTTCTTCCAGACTTCATTTGATTTCTACTTATTTTCTCCTTTTAAAGTAATACCAGAAACATATATTGGATCCAAAGATGTGTTTGTCTTATCGGTAAATTATAAGATTTGAATTTTTTTTTTTTAACGATTAAAGGCATTGCATAAAGGAAAAACAAATCTCCAAAAGAAGCAAAATAGAACATAGAGATTCCCTAGTTATAAGTTAATAATAATTGAGAGGTCATCATATATGGAACGACGACATTGTGACATTTAGGGATGTTAATATGGGTATTTTTACCAATCCCAGATTCATCCCACATAAAACCTGTCCATCAGAAACCCATCCCACATAAAACCTGTTCTTATTATGATGGATAAAAATATCCATGGAAAAAACTGTTGTGTTTAGTAGATTACCCCATATGACTTTTATTGGGTATGTTTCCTTTACGTTTGTTGCTCTTTCACCAAATATTATTATAAATATTTGCATTTTATTTTATTTGATTTTTTCTATTTTTTATATATTTATATAAAATATAAACAAACACAAATAAAAAAAAAATGCTCTCAACAAACCGATCCTTAATCTCCAGAAATCTAAAAATTTAAAAATATCCAGATGGATCCTGACAAGTTCTATTATACAATTCAACAAATTTTCAACGACCCATGAACCAAATAGAAAAATTCTAGACCTAACTGGATTTGGAAAAGTCATAGCTCAGAAGTTTCAAATTTACCAGAGACCTTCTTGAGTTCGAATCCAAAATTACCAGAGACTCGTTTTATCTTTAGGGATTGAAGATTAGGGTTTGGAGAAGAGAGTGAGAAGGAGAAGAGGCCTGAATCGAGCGAGAGAGATTTTGGCTTCCAAAAACGTTTTTGATTTTTTATTTCTTCATTATTGTCTTATTGATAACGATGTCGTTTTGAGAAAGTTTCAGCTAAAAAAAAAAAAAAAAAAAAAAAAAAAAAACACTAGTGGGTAGTCCATTACCCTCTAAGTATATCCATATTTTATCCATATACAATAAAATCTACCCAATTAAAACTCACTAATTTTGATGGGTAAAAAAGTTGCTCTATGTGCTGTGGATTTGGGTACCCACTGGACTTTAACCCAATATTAACATCCCTAGCGACATTCAGTCATTTTTCCCCATGTGTTAATCACCTCTTCATAGAGTATTACAAAAAATAAACTAAGACCGAAGGCAAAAGGGGGTTTGGAAATAGTTTTCAACAAGCAATAGACGCGCCTCGGTTAGTACCTCTCTAGCTGCGTCATTGCCCCAAGCGCAAAGATAAACCAGTTAAAGTCAAAGCCTCGTTATTTATACTGAAACAAAACCTATCAACCTTATATATTCTTCCGATGTGGGACACTGTATCGTAATAAAGATTCAAATCTCATAACCGACATGAATATATTACACAAATACATAATACAAACCTTAGTTAAATGTTACAAATATGCATTAAAGTTAAAACTATTAAAGATGGTAGGGGCTGCGCGAACGCAAACCCCCTCGGCCACAAATAATGACGCAGGCTCTTCCACTTGGGAAGACCTTAGGCAAAGCACCCCTCCGTTATGTGCAATGGAGGTCACTAGTCTAGGCCACTCTTCTTCTTGATCAAGAGTTGACCCCGTCCAGGTAAGTGATTTGAATGGTCCGCCCACTTCTCTTCTTATACTCCGGTTTCCCCAGCTATTCTTTTGTGTATAAGCGATGTGGGACTAATTACTATTACAACGGGATGAGTTTTGGAGTTATACATGCGGGCCGAACTCTCTAGGCCCAATCAAATGTTCGGAGGTTGTTAATTGTTACTAACATAGCTACGGAATTTGTCCAACGACAATATAATAGAAATGGATCAGTTGGATTTTACACTCCATTTTATAGGCTTGTTCTAATTTATAAAGATATAAAAGTTAAGTATGAGTAAAAAGAACATTGTTCAAGCAATATAGTTAAGAGGAACACGAACTCAAAGAACCACAACAAAAAGTGTAACACCGTCACTTTATATTGATCAAACTATATATAGTGCTCTTGTTGCCTTCAGTGATCTCCTGAAGTATGAATTGAGCTAATAGAGGACATTGAGCTAATAGAGGACAATGGATTAATATCTAGAACAACTTTAAGTACATATTCCTATGAAAAGTTCCGCAAAAAAAAGAGAGTACAGCCATAGATTTCAAGGCCATGCCCATCAATTAGAAAAACCAAGAGAGTTGGATAGATTTGTGGGTTAAATATAATTAATGATCGATTAAAGGATTTTTTTAGAGAATGTGTAAGAGTGTTTAGTGTATCGGCCTGATACCTTATTTTGGGTCGGGTGTGATTTATGAGAAGTTGAGAACTACATATTTTTTACCATGTTGATTTTTATTTTTAAACATTTTTCATCCAATAAAATTGTAGGACTGTATGTGGACTACATCCAAAACTTGTGTGTTATATATTTTCTTTTAAAAAAAACAATTATTTTAGAGTTTAGAAACTACAAAGATAATTACAATACTAAAAATATATAATATCTTATGATCATTAATGATAAAAGAATGAGATAGATACTTGGTTGCTATCACTACAATCGCTGTTATATTACCACAACATCTATTCAAGGCAAAAGTGTTTAGGTCGGGAGAGACAGTAGACCTTGTTTGCTATTTTAAATGTTTCAATCCCACATAAAAAAAAAGTAGACATTTGAGGACCCTCTCCAAAGCCCTATAACAAAGCAAAAGTGTTTTTCAAGTACACCAAATCATTATCATTTAACTTCTTTTGTCGTTTTCATTCCAGTATTCAATTAAGATGCTATTTAAGCATTGTGATTATCTATTTATTTTTAAAGTATATAGCCCTATACATATACAGTTTTGATCTCATATCAATCCGTTTTATTTCACAATTTAAGACGTTTCTTGGACTAAAAATCTAAAATCAATTATATATGCAGGTTTCATAATTTCTAAGATTTAATATTTGATCATCTCATTGATGTAAAACAAAACAAAACAAAAAATTAGTATGTTGTGTGTGAAAAGTTCACAATTTTGGATTATGTATTGGATTTTTACGGTATTTTATACATGAAAATATATTAATTTCCATTTAAAATCTTTCAATATATATAGAAGCACACAATTGTAATTGATAATATAAGAACAAATAAAACAAATTATCATACATTTGTGTATTCATATCCATTAGATATCTTATATATATACATTAAAAAAAACATTCTTAGATATCTAAATACAGAATATAAAGTCTTTTGTGAAAGGGATGTTTGGTCTGTGTTTCCTACTAATTAGGAAGCAAATGAAATGATTTCGTTCACTTGGCGGTTTAATTAAACTATTAAGCTCCTCTCAAGAAAGCTAATAGTAACTGTCTCAACTATTAAAACCACACACTTAAAGGTCTTAATGATTACAAATTTATATAATAAAGGGTCCCAGTTCGGAGGCTATAGTCCATTTATTATTAAGATCCATTGAATTGGACCACCCAAATACACACTCGTACCATACACACACATCAATACATTCATATACTCTATCAAAAGAACTATCTAAGCAAAGTATACTTTTACAGGTTGGTGTGCTCACTGTGTTTGGCAAAAGGGTCCTGTTCATTTCTAAAAGTTGATACTTTAGATTTCTGAATATATATTACAATAATTATCTTCAATGCCAATAAAGAGACATTTATTTATCTAAAAGAACATGATAATAATACAATTCATTTAGACATATTACTCCCACTAGCTGAAATGTTACATCATTATCTTTGTAGTTTAGACATAAATGAATTCTGTAGTGCAAAACTATTTTCAGTTTTTAAAGTTGAAAGAAAAGAAAAATGTGGCGGTTCAGAAATTGATGTGTGATTTCTTTTTGAACCGAACTTGCATGCCTAATTCTCACTTTAGCCAGCATGTTTCTAGGCTGCTTTTTAAAGTGGGCCCATTAAATTTCGGCCCGAGTATTTATTTAATCCTTAAAAGGCTTAAGCTAAGCCATCCATTTAATTAGCCACATCGACAGAAAATACGCGCCTCTTTTATTTTTCTGGTTCGGGTCAGAACCGAAGCTCAGGTTTGACTATGATCATTCGAGGCTAAAGGGTTCATGACTCTTGGTCACTGATTTGCTTTTATTGCTAAATACATGCTCTACCTATTATTACTAGACTGCTATCTGCGCATATACACAGATTTACTATGAAATATTTTGTTTTAATTATTTTAAAGTAGTTTATACTTATTTACGTAAAATTATCTTAACATATTTTTCCATAATCTATAGACTACATGTTACTTATTATTTAATAATATATTATTTTTATTTCAGTTTGAGTTTTAAATAATATGCTTTTAGATATTTATTTTTACTATTGATTTTTTCTTACTTAATTAAAAAAATTTCTTATCTACATTTTTTTTTCTTGATGATATGTGTAATCTCTTTCATACATTATTTTACGAAATATTTATTCATTCTCAATTTTCACACTCTTGAGACTTTTTATTTTTTTCTCAGTTTACCATTTTGAGGTTTTATTTTTATATATCTTTCATTGAATTCATCTCTTTCCATATTTAAAATTTTGTATATTTTTTATTTATTTTTTCTCAATTTTATATCCTCCTCTCTATTTTTATATAATTTTTTATCTTCTTGATTGTGTATTGAATAGATTTCTTATGGCTTATAATTTTTTAGGTTGAAGTTAATTTCTAAACTTATTCAGTCTCATCATTTGCTATCTGTTTCGCTTACATTAAAGTTTAATTATCTTCATTTGTTTTAAAATAACGATTAAATTATTCAAAAAATAATATATAATGAGACATTTTAAATCTTTTATTATATAATTTATATGTTTTAAAATTGAATTTGAATTGTATTTACTTATAATAACTTTTAAATAGACAAATTCAAATTTAATGGTTTTTATGTATAATTATAGTCAACATATATTAATATTCATTTAGCTTACTTGTTGTTTAGAAATATAAATGAATTGCTTTATATAATTTACTTATGTAAAAAAGGGCTGATGTGTTATTCTCGGTAGAGCATCTTTCAGGCTGATGTGTCATTATCTGAAATACCTCCTTTAACCATTATATATAGGATATAAAAAAAAATACGTAGACTAATATTTCATTAAATACTATAGTACCATGCTAAATAGTTGTAAGATTATATTTGAAAGACTAATGAATTTGATGTTTTTATAGTGAAACGGTGATAAGAAAGCATAACACCATTTGTTTGATATAATGCTTCAGATAAATAGTATATTTAGACATATTGAAGTAAGTGTTAGGAAAACCAAATTACAATTAAACCTCTATAAATTAATATTCAATTCATTAATACCTCACTAAATTAATAATTTTTTCTGGTCCTAAATTGCTATTTTGACCTAAATATTACCTCTATAAATTAATAACCTCGATAAATTAATAAAATATCATAAAAATATATTGGTCCTAATATTATTAATTTATAGAGTTTAACTGTATAAATGAATACGAGTTGACATATTTTGGAACATTATTATGTGTATTAAATGAATGTAGTACTCCATGTATGAAAAATATGTTTAGGTAATTATGTATGTTATATTGAGAGTTTGTGCGCCAAAAGTTGAAAGATATTTTTTAGATGATGATGTGAGTTACATAAAGAGTGCACACAATTTTATTTTTTTTACCAAAGAATGCGCACAAAAATTTTAAAGGTAATTTTTAGACGATTCTGTCAGTTACAGAAAGAATTTGCACTCTAAAATTTAAAAATATTTTCATCAACTTATTTGTTTTATCTCACTATTGTTTTACAATTAGTTAAAGTTATTGTTATCTACCTAACTAATTTCAAAATCACTGGTATCTAACCAATAGACTCTAAAAGGTTAATGACTGAAATGTATTGCACAATTATAAATTACTAAAATATTTGTATGTTATTTAAATTTTTTCTCCTAAAATAGGTTATATTATATTAATAAAATAAATTTATTATTTAAAATATTTTATGATATAAAATAAGCTAAGCAAATCAATACTTTTACTTAGTCATATTTATTTTCTTTTTACTAACTCTTTTTTTAGGAAAAAAATGATATATAGATGATATCATTGGAGAAAAATCTCATGTAAGTAAGAAACAAACACCTGAAATCTTATCTTATATCTATTTTATAAAAGTAAATAATGTTAAGAAAAAAGTTGATAAATAGATAAAACACTTGAAAAAAAAAATATGCGAGTAAGAAACAAACACATGGTGTAATAATTTTTTTGATTAATTTGTTTCTTTGCCAATCCTTTTTATTTTGTTCCTAATTTAATATATTTGGCTCTATATATATGGACTAATATATATACTAATACCATGAATGGTTGAGCAAAAGAAGAAAAAAAAAATAGTGAGTAAAGAAACGAACCTGGGACGTTTGGAGTCAGGTTCGGAGCGTATTGCGTCTCTTTCTCCTCGCCTAAATTTTATCTCTAAGAGAGAGAAAAAGTGAGCCGAGAAAGTGAGGGAAAATTTTCAATTCAAAAGACCTTTTTTGTTTCTCTTCCGTTGCTCTTTTTCTTCTTCTCCCTTTAAAAGCCGCAAATCTCTCTGTACCTAAGATCATCATCATAATTCACCATAACCAAATCTCTCTAATCGCAGCGTCGTTCTTTGTAGATGGCGATGACATCGGAGATTAATGATCTTTCGTTTTCCGTTGTATCTATTGTTGAAGATGTTCTTCAACAGCATAGTACCCGATCAAGCGATGTTGCATTGGTTCCCCAGATAGTTGAAGAATCTTGTGAGTCTTTTCGATTTTTTATTGTTTCTTAGATCCTTTCTCGTTCAATTCTGGTTTTGCAATTTACGATTTATCTGGTGAAATTTGGTTTTGATTTTTATTAGGTTGAGTTCATGATGATTTTTGGATTATCGATGTTGATGATGAAAATGAAATTGCGTTTTGTTTAGAGATCTTGTTAGCATTTTTGTTTAATGGATTGGTTTTATTGATTTTTAATCGGATTTTTTTACAATAATATTTGGTTTTATTCAGCTCTGAGAAGATACGAAGCTGCTGGGTGGCTTAGAGAAATGATAAGAGTTTCCAATGGTAGAGATTTTCCAACTGAGCCTTCTGAAGAAGATTTTAGGCTTGGATTGCGAAGTGGGATTGTACTTTGCAATGTTCTTAACAAAGTTAATCCTGGCTCAGTGTCAAAGGTAAATTCCTAACACTTGTTCATCTCTATAGCTTTTGGGGTTTGTTCTTGGTGTTATATGTTAAAAAAAACTGTAATATATTGGAAGGATATATGAATTTTGCATAGGGATTCAAGTTTTTGTTGATTACAATATTATGTGACTCATTAAATATAGAGATGGAGATGATGATTGGCTCAAATTGCTCTTTTTTATTACATTTTCTGATTCATGTGGAGGATTAACATCTCTTTATAGGTTGTTGAAGCGCCGGATGATGTTGTAGATGGAGCTGCACTCTCTGCTTTCCAGTACTTTGAAAACATCAGGAACTTTTTAGTGGCAATTGAGGAAATGGGTTTGCCAGCGTTTGAAGCTTCAGACATGGAGAAGGTAGAAATATGGAAGACTTAAGAAGATACAGACTTAAGTAGCTTTTCCATTATTGATTTGTTGAACTTATGTTTTTTCAGGGAGGCAAGTCTGTAAGGATAGTGAACTGCATTCTTGCCCTTAAATCTTATAGTGAGTGGAAACTTAAAGGTGAAAATGGTCCATGGAGGTATGGAGTGAGCATGAAAAACAATTTTGGAATGAGAAAACCATTTCTGAGAAAAAATTCAGAGCCATTTGTCAATTCCATATCAAGAGACCCGTTGAGAGATATCACATCAACTGATCAACCTCTGTGTTCTGATGGAAATGTAAGTGAACTTTTTTTTTCTGCATAGAAATGTTTGTTTCTATGGCATGGTTTGTGGTCGTTGATGGAAGTATCTTTCTTTTTCTCTTTTACTTTGCAGGGAGATTCTAGATCCATTAACGGGCTCGTTCGGTCATTTATTTCAGAGAGAAAGCATGAAGATATCCCAAATGTAAGAATTTTGGCTTTATGACTACGTCAGTTCCTGGCATTGATCTGTGCTTCTTAGGGATATAATATGAACTGAGTTGCTACATATTAAAAAACTGATGTCTATCTATCTCCAATTGTAGGCTCAGAAATTTTTAGCAAGATTGGTAGACACCATTTCACAAATTTTTATTAAGAAATCTGATGTCTTTTCCTACTTCAGGTTGTAGAGTCTGTGTTGAACAAAGTTATGGAAGAATTCCACCAGCGGTTATCAATCCAAAATGAAATGGTGAGGGCAAGTGAAGTCAATTATGATGTCATTTTCTTTGGAGTGAAAAAGTACAGTCATTCTGAGGTTCTAGCTCATTGATGCTATTAAACTGGCTTTAAAAATTTTCAGATGAATTCATGTTCAAAGCCTATTCCAGAAGATGATTCATCCTGTGAGACAGTGGTACCGTTTCAGCAGTGTGACGTAACACAAAATGAGGAAGCAGAAGAAAACAGTCCGTTACAGGCTGTAGAAGAAGAGTTTAAAAGGACAAATTCTGAACATTATGAAGAACATGCGATTCTTCTGAATCAACAAAAACACATCCAGGTAATTTTCACTGTGTTGCAACTTTATGGTGTTGGAGGATCGAACAACCATATTATGAAAATGGTTGCTTTTTCTATCTTCCATTCTCAGTATAGCAAGCACAAGTTAGAAGGAATCTGAACTTTGTTTTATTGCTTACAGGAGTTGAAGCAAACCTTAGACACTACAAAAGCGGGAATGAAATTACTACAGATGAAGTATCAAGAAGATTTCTTTCACCTAGGTATCAACTCAGATCATATTCTTGCTATGTCCTTGTTAAGGTCTCAATGTTCAATCAGTGAAAATATAGTGTCATCGTTTTGGGTTTTGTCACACAGGCAAGCATTTAAATGGTTTAGCTCATGCGGCTACGGGGTACAAAAGAGTTCTTGAAGATAACCGCAAACTGTACAATCTAGTGCAGGACCTTAAAGGTAACTTGACAGAAGAAATTTAAATATGTATCAGTCATACTTGGGAGGATCTTGAATCAGTAAGGCAGTTCCTTTTACCTGCATGAAGACCTCACACTTGGTAATGTGTAGGAAATATACGGGTGTACTGTCGGGTTAGGCCATTCTTGCCGGAGCAAAAACCAACTGGTTTGAGTACTGTGGAACACATAGACGAAGGTACTATCACGATCAGATTGCCATCGAAGTATGGGAAAGAAGGAAGCAAACCATTTATGTTCAATAAAGTCTTTGGTCCTTCCGCAACACAAGGTTATAAAAGGCTTTGGTTTTAGTGTTCCTATAATAAACATGTTTATTTGAGTCTGTTGCTCTTTGAATAACATTAGAGAATGAATCCCTTGTTCTTCAGAGGAAGTTTTTTCAGACATGCAGCCTTTGGTACGGTCGGTTCTTGATGGCTACAATGTCTGCATCTTTGCTTACGGCCAAACTGGGTCCGGGAAAACTTTTACCATGGTAAGAACTGCTGCTACTATACGTGTCTTGCTAGATTGTTTTTGATTTAATATAGTATGGATCTTTTTGAATCTTTATACAAGACCAAATTTCTAATTTGCCTAACTATTCTAGACAGGGCCTAAGGAACTGACTGAAGAAAGCCTAGGTGTGAACTACAGGGCACTGGCAGATCTGTTTCTTCTATCAGATCAAAGGAAAGACACGACAAGCTACGAAATCTCTGTTCAGATGCTTGAAATCTACAACGAGCAAGTCAGAGATCTACTTGCAACAGATGGCCAACCTAAAAGATATCCTTTAGATTAATAAAAGTCTTACCTGTGTGTTCATCTTTTTAAAACTCTGAGATACTTTGGTTTTGTTTGATCATTAACTCTTGATTACATTAGAAATCAGAAACAACTCTCACAACGGAATCAATGTTCCGGAAGCAAGTCTAGTACCTGTGTCATCTACCGCTGACGTTATACAGCTGATGGATATGGGACAACTGAACCGTGCAGTGAGCTCTACAGCTATGAATGACAGAAGTAGTCGATCTCACAGGTTTGTTTTCCCTTATTTCATGAGTACTCTTTTGCATAATTCGTTCTAACCCCAATTTTTCATCTCTTTGCCAGCTGTGTCACTGTTCATGTTCAAGGCAGAGACCTCACATCTGGTACTATCCTCCATGGTTCTATGCATCTGGTTGATCTTGCAGGAAGTGAGAGAGTGGACAAGTCCGAGGTGACTGGAGACAGACTGAAAGAGGCTCAACACATCAACAAGTCCCTCTCGGCTCTTGGAGATGTCATCTCTTCGCTTTCTCAGAAGAATTCTCATGTGCCTTACAGAAACAGTAAACTCACACAGCTGCTTCAAGACTCCCTCGGTGAAATTCTCAAAACCCTGATAACTAGTTTCCTTTGTGTATCTATTTGCTCTCGAATCTTATACAGAGCAATTTTTTTTTTCCAACTTCTGTTGTACGTTATCAGGAGGATCAGCCAAGACGCTTATGTTTGTCCACATAAGTCCAGAAGCTGAAACTCTTGGAGAAACTGTTAGCACTCTGAAGTTTGCTGAACGAGTGGGAAGTGTTGAGCTAGGCGCTGCTCGTGTGAACAAAGACAACTCAGAGGTCAAGGAGCTTAAAGAACAGGTTCTTAAACCATAAACCATGACCATACTTTAGTTTTTCTGCACACTAATTTGTTGTTTTCGTGCATTCTCGCCATAAGCATATCATATCACTAATCTGATACTGTTCTCGGGGTTTTCAGATTGCTAATCTTAAAATGGCCCTAGCGAGGAAAGGAAATGGTAATGATGTACAAACAAACTCTATACCACTCAACCGTGAGAGAATATCAAGAAGAAGATCACTTGAAACTCCTACGATTCGACCCAAAGTTCCTACCATGGGAAACACATCAAGCCACATTAGGCCTCATATCATGGATCTAAGTGGACCAGAGGTATGCTTTGATTTCTTCCAGGATCAACCAAAATTGCTGAACTAAACTAAATATAATTTACAAATTCATTGCATTTGTGTGTATACATAACATATGCAGAGTTTCAGCGATACTGCATCTTCAAGACGACACAGCTTAGATCTCCATGAGCTAATGCAATCTCCTTCTCCATCTTGGCCAAGGCAATCACTCAATACGAGAGACGAAGATAGAGAATCTACTAAGTCAGGGGAATGGATCGATAAAGAATCAATTCAAGATGAGAATCCAAATTCTCCTGATAAATTCTACCAGTCAATAACCCCACAACAATCACTGTATGTAACTTCACATTGCATTTAACCAAATAACATCGCATCTTCTTATTCTTGATCTCTACAATATTTTCAAATGACAGAAATGGTGGGAAACAAGATTTTGAAGTGCAGAGTATTACAGATAACGAATCTGATGGAGCAACAAGCGAGTGCTCCGATTCTGATTTGATGTGGCGCTTGAGCCTTCAAGTGAATGTTCCCAGAGTTTCTAATAACCAAAACTCAGCAAACCCCAAACCAAAGAAAGTTCAGCCAAGAACTGCTAAACTTTCAGAAACCAGGTAACATTTATAAATGTTTGAACAGTTTTATTGATTTAATTGAGAAATAATTTGTCATTTTTAATGTGGCAGAAGTTTAATTCCGTCGCTGATCCCAGCTCCAAGCAAGAGACTTCCTAATACCGTGAGTTCACAGCCGCAGCGAGCAACCAGAGATGGAAAACGCAGAATGAGTCTAGGCATGTGAACATGTTTTCACCAGTTTTGTAAAGATTAAAAAAAGGAAAAAGACAAAAAAGATTTGTTGTTTGTATATTGAGAGAAAGCAATCTCGTTTTTGGCTGCTCTCTTTGTGCCTTTAAGGTAAAAATCTCACATTTGCTGCTTTTGAGTGTACAAAGAATTGATTCCTTATTATACAATCTTCTTTTGGAATTTCTAATTTATGTGTATGCATATATAATATGATTATCTAAACAACCAAATGTAGCGAAAATGAAAAGGGAGACAAAACAACAAATGATCCTAGTGATTTTCTAAAGCTACTGTAAAAATCCATTTGCTTTTATTAAAGTTACGTTATGAAATCATAATGTAATCAATAGTTTCTATATGGAATTATAGGCTGGACCAAGACAACCATAGTACAAGAAACTTTCCAGGTCAACCACAATATTTAAAGGACATGAAAAATAAAAATATATATATTCATTGCAAAAGTGAACAGAGGCTATGGACAAAGCAGCAGAACCACCATTTTCAGTAAACCATTTTAAGATGTCAACAATTGGTACTTATGTATACAACTCTTTTTCATGTGAAGAAGACGCATCATAGTTTTCGACCATGACTCACGCTTCTTTTTCCATGTTGTTCAAACCAGCTTCTGCCTTTGTCGTTTTCGGAGATGAAGAAGTGTGTTGGAAGGTGGCATCTTCTGTACGGGATTGTCTTTCATTGTTCTGATGTCGTTTTGTTGTTTTGCAGGAGTGATGCCGTTTGGAGGACCTTCTATCTCACCTGGAGTCTTCTCAGTAATAGTTAATACGTTGAGAACGTATATCAATTTTTAACCATGAAGAGACTACTTACGAGTGGAAATAGTCTCCCGCAACATTGGCGTTTGCTATCGACCTATACCAAATTTCAAAAAAATCTTTAAAATAAAGAGTTATTTACAAAAGAGGGACCAATTCTGCTGTGGCATTCGGAAAATGCCACATTCACAACGCCCCTTGCAAAACGCCACTTTACTTGGTTCATGTTTTGGTCATTTGTTTCAACTTCCTGTTCAGATTGCTCTCCCCTCACGCGCTGAAGAAGACAATAGATGTTACAGAGAAGGGTATAAATGTTTTTTTCATCGCGGTAAGTGAGCACTGTTACTTTTTACTGTACAACTTGGCTTTTTCCGAATCTCTTTCCAAAAATATTGTTTTTTCGAGTTTTTTCCTAAAATAAACGGCCAAAAAACTTTAAAAACAAAAATTTAAGGAAATGGCTTTGGTCAAATTAATTTTGCAGGATCCCAATATATATTTGAGACGGGCCTGAGTGGAATGTTTGATAATGAATGAATTAGATTTTTTTTTAATATAATATTGTAGCATTTTTTTTATTTTTTTTTTATTTTTTTTGAATATCAGGAGGTTCTGAGCCGAAACCCGTAATCCCCCTAGGCCCGAAACCACAGCATGTAATATTAGTTTCGTCCCAACCTCACTCGAACCAGTGACCTCTAAACTTTGCGTAGGATCTTTACCAGCATTTATGTGTTCAAAAGCTAGATGACCATCAATTTTTTATTATTAACATAGTTAATGAACTGAAATACTGATACAACTCGACGTATAAAGACTATATAGAAAATTCTTTATTTTTTAACAAGAAGACTTGTCTCGGTTTTTAGGTTTTGTTACCATAATAACCTCACTAGTACCATGGATTTTGAATTTTCTATACTACAAAATAAATAGTAGATACTTTTTTGTTGGAAATCTGTTTTATGAGTGAATGTTTTTGTTTTCATGTCTCATCCAAGGGCTTTTTGACTATGCAAATCCACATATTTGCAAATTTTTAACATAAGCCTTCATCATATACATGAATTTATATGATATGTTTTTGTTTTCAGGTCTCATCAAGGGCTTTGTGATTATGCATATCCAAATATTTAGAAATTTTGAGCATATGCCTTCATCATATACATGAATTTTCTTTTTATACATATAATCAATTATTTCTGATAAATTCTTGTACAGTTAACTTTTGTTCGTCAACTAATTCGAACGCGCTTAATTGGAGAATAGAGCTATTTTCTCTTGTAGTTTCCAAACTACGAAACTTCCCATAATACTTACCATATTAGCAAATGAGCGTTTGACATGAGATTTGATGTTGTGGCCATATATAGTTTATATACAGAAGATAGAGAAATTCTAAAACCATAAATGGATTTTATCTCTTGCATATAAATATCTTTTAGACCTAAATTTTAAAACAAATGATGACATAACGACATGATTAAAAGAAAAATTATTATATACTCCCATTTTAAGTATCTATATTTTACTTGTGTTTACGGTTAAAACCAACTGTGAAACAAAAGCTGAATAGTGAACTGTGTACCATTTCTACAATGGAAAGTTCAAAATTCTGAAACCATTATCAGTTAGAGTGTTTAAGAAGATGCTAGATGTTTTTTTTTTTTTTTGAAAATGCTAGACTTTAATAAAAGAGAAATCTATTATGTGAATTTGAATAAACAAATACATGTTATGTTATTTTATAAACTTCTACTGAGAGTATATGAATCAAAGTTTATTAAAAAAAAAGAAAAAACAAAGAGGACAACATGGATATTAATTAAAAGAAAAGGTTATTTTTTGCATTTTAATTATTATTTTTTCGAAATAAATCTCAAAATTCTCCTAACCCGAATATCACGACTTACGAGTTAACTTAACAGATGGGAGAAGTTGGAGTCAACACACGTTTCTAAAGTCACTTTGATTCCTATACAACTCTTTCCACGAACGCCACTAGTCTCCTCTACCATTCATCGTATCAATATTACTAGTCTCCTCTACCATATTACTATCATCATCAAACTCTTCTACCCATAAAGTCATCCCTGAGACGAGCAACGTCTTCCCTAGGATCGTGTCTGCGTCCACCTCCACATCGTGGAAGTTCACGGTTTCCATGGATCAAAGGAAGATCAAGATCAAAGTACCTAAACTATCGGAGAAAACCAGGAAGAAGAAGAACGAGATAAACAAGGGCAAGAAGATGAAGAAAGAAGAGAAAGGGACGAGACATTTCATCAGACCCAAGATGATTTTTCCAGTTAAGAAGATGACTTCAGTCATTTCCAGTGTCTTCAGCCGCAAGAAACAACTAGCACATGAAAACAGAGAACAGAGTGATGATTCTGCAGAGATCATTGAAGCTAAACAGACCTTGGCTGTTGAACCCAAACAAAAACCAATTCAGAAGAAGGAGAGCTTTTGGCAAAGCGCAAGACTTCGACTGAAGATACTCTTCTTAGGGCAAAGATTGAAGACACGAAAAAGAAAAAGAAGATTAAGAAGAAGAAGAAGCTTAAGAGAAGGTATGGGAGAAAATGAGCTGTGCAAGAAGAGAATACTAATGGGTGGAAGATGCAAACCGATGAACAAGTCAAGGGTTTTGCATTATGATGGTGACGGGATCCGCTTACCTGAGCCATGACCACTGTTCGGTTAATAGTAGTCTAGTTTCAATTTGTTGTCGATTCACTCATTAGAGATTTTGAGATAGTTATACAAACTTATTTCTTACCAATTTCAAGAATCTTTGATACTGAGGCTACATTTAAATCTTAAGAATCTTTGATACTGAGGTCTTGAGGCTAAGAATCTTTGATACTGAGGCTACATTTAATGACACTGTCTAAACCTTTATAATAATCGACAGCAACACTATCTAACGAACCTGAAGGAATAATTATGGAGAGATTTGAGATTAATTACACCGATTGGTTCGTTCATCTTTGTAACTGTTCAGGAGATTGGTTGCTTGTGGTGGATGGTGGAGTGATGATGACTTCAGAGGGTGGAACCATTCCCCACTTGCCTTCAGCTTCTGTTGGTTCAATCACCTTGACTGACCCATCATTCAAACCAACCGCAAACTGGTTTGGCTCTTGTGGGTGAGCCGCCACAACAAGAGGAGTCAAGCCTTGGTTCCTGCGAGAGTAAAGAGAATTGATTTAGAGACGAGTTTAGAATTCTTTGGCTTATGAAAAACATAGCAATTTTTCATGTTTCTGAAGCAGTCCTTCTAAGTCTACTATACACATTCAAGACAGAATCTCACAAACAACATCGATTTAGGATTGAGCATCTGATGAAATGTCGGACAAACTTACCCTTGAGGCAAGTAAGCGGATGGAGAGATACGACATCTCAATCTGAGACTGTCTGCATCGAACACTCCAATATTACCATCGCGGAAAGCAGCGTAGATCAACTGGCTATTGCATGTATACACCGCTGAAGATATAGGAGCAGACAGCGAGTCTTGTGGAATCCACTAAGACATGGAAACAAGAAAACATAAGTCAATACAAAAGTTAGAATAGTTATTAAGAATTCATGTAAATATGATCTTGCGTCTCCATTTTTTGTGTTTATACGTGTGGGTTTAGAGAGATGATCTCATACATACCTGTCGGATACATTCCATCTTGGAAGCATCAAATATCGTCAGCTGTGTCTCGTGGACTGCCAAGATACGGATCTGATCCACATGAAACTGAACCCGCGTGTCTCCATTGGCGGCTTTTCCTGCTGGCATTTGTATTGCAACGGATTTCCTCTTCTCCCATGTGTCAATGCTCCAAAAGCATATCTAAGAGAAGAAAACAAAAAGAGTAAGCATCCTCCTAAATTAAATAATCCAGCAAGTAAAAGGGACAAAATGATGAAAGCATTTTCCCCTTAAGTTGAGATACTTTACTACAGGAAAACAACAAGACGCAGCATAACACACCTGTGCATCAGCACCAGATGAAACTAAGATGTTGAGGGTTGTCGAAAATGCTAAGCCGGTGATGCGGTTCTGGTGACCCTTTAGCTTTGATTTGACCTGATGGAACATAAGATGCAAGTAGAGTGAGCTCGTTCATAGAGTTGTAAAGGAAACAACTAGCAGGGGGAAAAATAAAATGTAAAACATATCTGAAGCTTTGAGAACCACTTCCACATAATTGAAAGGTTCACAAGTTTGTCCTTATCATAGATCGTGAAGACTACTTAAGTGACAATGATCGGTACTAACAACTACTTACCTCATCCACTCGGACATTGTAGATGTGAATCGTAGAGTCCTCCATTCCGATGGCGATGATGTTGTTGTCCTGAGGATGAAACGCCAAAAATGTAGATACCGGTGGAGGCGGCATGAATGTTGTCATCACCTATAAGGCCAATAGGTTGCTTTAGAACTTAGAACTACCAAAGGAGTTTTCTACGATTAGTGTGAAATTTCTCAGCTAGAGCTAGTGGCTTCATGTGTGCATGTAGATATATATACCTTAAAAGTCATCATATTGAACAATGAGATTTTTCCTCCAGCAGCCGACATGACATAGGAGTCGTTCTTAGAGAGAGCGATACATGGGGCAGCCTCTTCAAGGTTTACACCAGAGACATCGTTGGTCATGAGAAGACCACTGCTTGGTTGCCAAGGCTGAGGAACAACAGTAGGCGTTGCCTGCATGATAAACAATACTTAAATAAATCTGCACACAGCATGCATTGAGCTCTCTCTAATTCTTTTTTTTCACTAACCTTTCCACTAGGGTTCTGCTCACTGCGAAGCCACTTCCAGAGTCTCTGGATACCATTAAAACCTAGTGCCAAGATTCCAGAGCCAGAATTTGTATACAGCAGCCGAACAACCTGCTTTGCAATGCAATAAGGAGAAACGTAAGCCTTAGGTTTTTGAGAACTTTAGAGGATAAAAAAAACCTTTCTGTGAAAGTTGGTTGCACAAACCTTTGTGGAAGAACCAGCGGTATCAGGTAAAGTAGCCTGGCGACACTGGGAAGGCTCCAAGATTTCAGCTAAGTGCCAAGGTTTTGGTTTGTCTGTTGAGTCATCGATTCTTGCCTTTGAGGGATCAACTCCATTCTTGAGGATATGCCAAAAAAAAGATTAGTAAAATTTTTTAAACATGGCAAGAAAACCTGAAACAGTCAACTGCTATATAGCCAGAGAATTAGGAATCTAGAATTTTGACATATGGAAATTCACTTCATTTTCTAGCAAAAATCCAGAACAAGAAATTCTAATTTATGAAAAAGGGCTAGAAACATAATAGTTAATGGGTGATTTACCAGCATTGGTGGGAGTCTAACAGGAGAGCCTCGTTCAACTTTACAGCTAACAGATGCAACAGGAGCACCCGGAACCTAACAGAATACCAAAGTTTGTAAACCGAGACAGCTTGCTATGACAGTGGATGCAAAGGAAAATATAATACAAAGTTCAGAAAATTACAGCTTTGATTACAGAAGAATCGACTGGAGTCCTCATTGTTTCAGAAGCTGTAGTTTCCATGGCTCTCAGAGATCGGAAACCAGCTGTGTTTGCTAAGATCTTAAATCCGTTATCTGCCGTAGTAACGGCTAGAAGATTGCCTTCCTTGTTAAATCTCAAATGGGGAAGAGCCTGAAGTTGAGACAAGTTAGCATCCAAAGCTGAAAAGAAGAACACCTAAAGCAACAAAACATGGGAGAACGAATCTGTGGGACTTACCGGAAGCCCACCCTCAGCATCAGTGCTAGTAAGAACATTGACGTTGTCCATATCCCAGAATTTGATTTGTCCATCTTCGCCAACAGCCAGAAAGTGGTTTTTTGAGGTATCGAACTGAACCACACCTGCCAACTTTTTCTGAAACCCATGATAGGTCCTTTTAATTGATCCTTCGCTTTCGTTCCACTCAACTAGGAAAGAATCTCCATCTTTACTTTTTCCACAAGAGAACAATCTGAAACACAGGACAATTAAATAACATCGGAAAGCACTAAAGCAGAGCAATGAAAAAGGTATATTGACAGGTCGTTTAAGTTGTTACTAAATCAACAAATAAATGAAGAAAATTTGGGAAAAAATGAGTATTTAGAGACTCAGGATCTTCAGGGATAAATAAATCTCAATAAAGAATCTGAAGATTTTAGAAACTAGGAGCGAAGAATAAAGAAGGATTAGAAGAGGGAACTTTTTGTGAATTTCGGATCATACCTAGTCCCATCAGCACTGTAAAGCATCGTAGTACACCATTTACCGGGAGCATCATAGTCAACTCGGGAACCCATATTATCATAAAGCCAGGCCTTTATTTTCCCATCTATGGCCGTCGAAAAGATGAACTGAAATCCAAAGAAGAATGTGACATATTTTGGAAAGAGCAGAAGTCCATAGGCATGATCTACTATATGAACTATATAATAGATGATAAAATACAGTTTGCTTCAATCCTTGCCACACCTGAATATTCTCCTTGTGATGAGGGCAAATGGAATAAACTGGAGCATCGTGACCTTCGAATGTAAAATGTTCCCGACCTGAAACATCCCATACCTGTTCCACATTGATCAAGTCACACAGCCGCAAAGATGTCTAAAAGTGAAACCTTGTATCTCTTTTATCTCACCTTGATTAGCTTATCATCGCCACAAGTAACAACACATAGTTGCCTGTTTGGATTAGCGAAAGTCAGGTCGTTCACTGCCCCCACATGGGCTTCAATCTGTGGGAAAAAGTTAGCTAATTTTGTAGGATAATATTACATTGCATTGTTTCTCGTATGGATCAAACGTATGCTCACCTCAGTATGCTGACGAAGATCATTAGGTCCAGAAAAAGCATACAAGTGAACTAGATGTTTTGTATACGCAACCCCTGCACAAGAAGAGACTGAGACCAGAGACCAATTAAAATCTCACAATGCATGATAGGAAACTTACCAATGAAATTTCCATCTGAACTCCATGCAACGCGAGTGACTGATATTGGTGTCTCTTTACCTATCAAAGCCTGAATAATGCCCAAAAATGTTAAGCATTAGATCATTGCACAGCAATTAGTTAACCTATAGGATTTGTTTCATCACTTGTCACAACGAATTGATTGAAATCAAGACTTTTAAATCAAACAGAAACTAAAAAATTATTAGCTGTAAAGACAAACCTGAAACTGAAGTGTCTTGAATGGCCTTGAAACAAGCCTCTCTCGCATGCCGAGTTCCCACAATGTGATTTCTCCGCTCGCAGTTCCGACTGATGGAACTCAAATGGTTATTTAGAAAGCCATAGAACAAATAACAGATAAAAAAAATTAATTGAGTTTGGTTTCAAATTCCCATACCAAGAAGTAACGTATTTTGTATTGGGTGGAATTCCATGCTTGTCACAGTGGACCCTTGATGCAGACCCAGAGCCGCCTTTGTTGGCAAATCCTCAAGTGACCATGGACCTTGCTGCCTAAGAGCAGGATATGTCACCTGAAAAAATACGAAATGCTTAGAGATTTGAGAAATTATACAAACAGATTTCCAGAAAGAGATAGAAAAAATAATTTGTGTTACCTCCTCAACAGACGGATTAGGGCGGAGGCGCTTCATTAGTTCATGATCAGGATTCTGATAATCTACTATACCTGGAGTTGCTGGTGGTGTTCTTGGTCGCTTCAAGATTGGCACTTTTTGGAAGAAAAGTAATTAGTTAGAAGGAGATTGAACAGGTGGTTACTGATAAATCCAGAAATTAGAAATCTAGTAGACAGTCACAAACTAACCTTGAATCTGAGGTTGAGGAATTAAGACAGGTGTGACAACTGCAGCTTGGGCAGCAGAAGCACCAGAGGCAGCAGCCATCCAACTAGCTAAAGCACCAGCATTAGCAGCAGCAGCAGCAGCAGCGGCATTAGGTGGAAAGGGCTACATTTAATACAGATTAGTCAAACATTTAGATTTCTTAGATTCAAAAACACGATTATAACAGTCAAATGTAGAGTTTTCTTACACCATGAGCTCCAAGCGGATAAATTGTTGGCTTTGTCAAAGTTGTAATAGGCTGATTGACTGATGAAGGTGCCAGAGGACCATTCGGAAGTGTGCATGTGTGGTCTGTGAATAGAGTTTTAATATCAGGGTTTGGCCTAGGATTCTTGCACAACTGGTGCTGCCAATTCAGGCTGCAAGAGAACAAATGCACAATAAAAAATCTTCCAACAAGAAAGTCATGCAAACTTAGAAAACAACATACACAAACGTCTTGAGAAGAAAAAAGACACACACCTTTGATTGATCAGAGTCCGCAGTCTCGAAGATCTTAAAGTAGGGAACGTCAATTTATCACGAAAAAGAGGATTCGCTTCGATTAGCTTTTTGAGTTCCACTAGCATTATGGTCCGAGCAGTTTTAGTATCTCCATATTTTGAAAGCTGCTCATTTTCCCTGCATTTAATAGAGAATCAGACTCCTAAATATCATTGATGTCAAATTCAATCCACAAAGGCAAACAATCTAGAGAGAAACTGGAGTATCATCACACCCTCTTTCACATTCCTATTGATATCAACTGAAAAAGATTTCGCATTTGAACATATATCCAAACAAATAAAAAATCTACGGAGTTTGAACTCGACTTGAACAGACCCTAATCAAGTCTTAATTTCCTTCCAAATTCCATATCTGGTACCTGAAGTTTTGCAAAGTCAAAAGTTGAGTGATTTCTTTGTAAAGATCTTCATTGAAAGTGGAGAAAACTCTCAAGTCCTGCACCAATATCTCAACTGCTTTTGCCTTATCTTGCCTGTAGAAGAGACATGAGATGAGATCACACTCTGAGACCACAACAAACAAAATCTACAAAGAGAAAATAAAACAGATATAGCTTGTATTTCATACCCATCAAGAGCCTCGAGATACTTCTGCTTCCTAATTTCGAAAAATATCTTCATAGAGTATCTGTTATCATCAACCTTTGTAAACCCTGACAAATACTTCTCAACTTCATCCCATTCTCCAGCAAGAATTTTCTCATCAAAATACTTTGTATTAAAGAAGAATCCTGACTCTTTCTCAAGCCTATAGAACACACACACACAAAAAAACAATTATAAAATCAGAAAAATCCCTAATAAACATCAAAATCAGATCATTTCTTCAGAAACAAAAAAAAACCAAATTAACTTTTTCTTTTCCGCTCTTCTCTGATTCAAACTCTGAAACAAACAAATATTTTTAAAAAATTTATAACAAAACTGCACTTGTAATAATAATCAAAAATTCAGCAACAATTATAACTCAGAGAGACAAAATGAATAATAATAATAATATAATTGGGATTTTCAATTGAACTTCTTCTTCCTACATCCATACACACAGAAATAAACTAACCTGTGTACAGAGTCCTTAAATTTCTCTTCGTCGAGAAATTGCAGTATAAGAAACACCAGCTCTCGGCTCAACGACGACATTCTCCGAACCTCTAAATCTCAAATCTGACGTCAAACCAGAAGATGAGACGATTACGTACAAATCGAAGCTTCTTAAGACTCGAGTATCCGAGAGATCTCTAGGGTTTTGAAGAGCTGCTTTCAGAGAAAACGAAGAGAATAAATATAGGAGGAGAGATCGGGGGAGAGAAAATAAAAACTTGGCTTCGATTTCTTGGACGCGTTCTTCTTACACAGAGATAAGGGTCTTTATCACCTACCGACTTATCAGATATAAGGGGAGCGAGTATCGATGATAAGTATAGAAACTTATTATATAGGTAGGTTTAGTTATCGTCGAATGGAGTGATAAGTAGAGTTGGAGATTGAGTGGCGGATTCGAAAACAAAATCAAATAGTGTGAATATTCTGCGCACACGTCCAGTCTGGTCCCCACATTTTCTCTCTCTTTGTTATGTCGCTCTCAGCTTTCGATGCGCTCTTCTTTTGGCTTTTTTCATTTTATCCTCTTTTTTATTTTCTTTTTATCGCGATATAATTTGTTAAAATCTCCTTTTCGTGATTTATTAAACTCCGAGTTTTGTGTCAATTATACACGGTGGACAATTCAACATCTCGCAGGTCACATCATCATATATTATAATAATTTAATTTTAATTGTAAAAAGCATAATATGATAATGTATCACAGATTCACAGCATAATAATTTAATTTTAAAAGGCATAATAACAGGTAAAAGATAATTATTAAAAAAAGTGTAGATTCTAAAAGTAAAAAGACATATTGGGTTAAAAATCTGGGATGATTTTGTTTTTTTGTTCAAATCTCATCTTATTAAAATGATTATTTCCCAAAATGTTATTAAATCCCATCTTATTAGATCTAGTACTTATGAAATTATTTGAAATCACATCATATATGATAATAATTTAATTTAATTTTTTCATAATATGATAATGTATCACAGCATAATAATTTAATTTTAAAAGGCATAATAACAGGTAAAAGATAATTATTAAAAAAAGTGTAGATTCTAAAAGTAGGGGGTATATTGGGTTAAAAATCTGGGATGATTTATTTTTTGTTCAAATCTCATCTTATTGAATTGATGATTTCCCAAAGTGTTTTTTTTTTATATAAAAATTTCCCAAAATGTTATTAAATCTCATCTTATTAGATATGGTACTTATGAAAATTATTTGAAATCACATCATATATGATAATAATTTAATTTAATTTTAACAAGCATAATATGATAATGTATCACATCATAAAAAAAAAGTGTAGATTCTAAAGACATATTGGGTTAAAAATCTGGGATGATTTTATGTTTTGTTCAAACCTCATCTTATTGAAATGATTATTTCCCAAAATGTTATTAAATCTCATTTTATTAGATCTAGTACTAATGAAAATTATTTGAAATCTTGAGTTATTAAATTAGTCATTTGTACAAATGTTTTAAAATCTCAGGTTATTGAAAAACATGGAATTTGTTACCAAATTATATCATAAAGTGATAAAGTGATTTCTTTTAAGAAAAAATAGTGATTATCCATCTTTTGCTACATTAGAGAACACATATCTTTCTCCTCATCTTATAGAACACATGTCTTTGTATCATTAAGAGCTGTTATCCTTGTCATCATGCCATTTGTCATTATCTCCTTCATCATTTTCTTGTATAAATAGATGTTGTAGCAATGAAAGAAAGAGTTTCAATAATACAACATTTGATTTTGTTTCTCTCTTCAATCCATTTCCTCTCGTTACTCTCTTCTTTTCTTATTTTTTTATTTTTTTATTTTACATTATATATATACACACATATATACAGATACATAAACACATAAATGTATATATATATATATATATATATATTAGAGTTTATAACAATTTCGAATTATTTGGGAGGAGTTTTGTAGTTAAAATGAGGAAATAGAAAATCACATCTCCCATGATGATATTAGAGAGAATTCTAAAACATCGAACGTGCCTAGCTATTTTACAGCCACATGGCCCACATCCCTTTGTCTCAGTTTCATAATTTATATCTGTTTGTCATCTGAATTTTATCAAGAAACTGAAAATAAAATTACAACAAATTGAAAAAATTAAGCTAAAAGAAGACAAGATTTCCTCGGAAACAAAGCGCTACAAAGCGAGACTAAACAATAAACTTAAACAAGCGATTGAGAATCTCAAATTGAACCTAAAAACGAAGGCCAAATCCAGAACTAAAACCAAGCCAAAAATCAACCTACACCTAAACCAAGAATTTGAAACTCTTTGAAACGACGCATTTGCCAGCTGATAAAGGCCTAACCACCATGCAACGAAAACCTCCTATGGCAAATGGATACTAACTCTCCAACCAAATGTTTCTTGGTTTTTTAAACCGTTAAAAATATAAAGGGATATTCATTTCATAATCTTACAGAGTCAGCGAATGTAGGTAATAACCCAACACCATAAAACGCCTCAAAAACCTTCCGAACAGAATAACACACGAACAGAACTGACAAGTAGAAACAAGGAGTAAAAATAGGATTTTACCAGATATCACTTCTCATTGACCATGAAAAGCAACATAACAAAACCGGATCGAAACCAAAAGGCTTAACCTTACTTTATATCTCACTCAATAGAGTTTTGAAAAAATTACTCTACATTTGAAGTAATCATATTCATTATTCTATTATACATTAAAACTTTTGTTATTTATAGTCATTTCAATTTCTTATATTTTTATCTTGTACTTAAATAATATTACTAAATAATCTTTTATTTATGTAGTTAGATAAATATTGGTAATAAATTAAAAATATCTATACAACTAAAACTGTAAATATAACAACAACTTTTATTTATTAGAAACACAATAACATAATCAAATTACATAATAAAATACCAAAATTAAAAAAAAACAACATAAATTAAACATAGCACAACAAAAGTTAGTAAAATTATTTATGTAATAAATCATAATTTTATTGAATTTATGAGTTAAATAAAACATGTGGTTAAATTTATAATTTTGATAAATAATTGAAGTTTTTAGAAAATTAATTATTAAGAATATACTTGGAATATTCTTTTTAGAGTTAAAATTAGAAGAATGAATTGGAGTAATACTCATCTCTATTATATAATTACTCTATTTTAGAATAAAATATAGAGGAAGGGGTTCGAGATGCTCAGTTTTTATTGGTTGGTAAACTTACGATAATCATATACTAGCTCTTAAGAGTTCATGTAAACTGATACCTAAATGGACAAATTTTTAGTGATTCCAATTTAGGGCTACATCTTTAAAAATATAACTTTTTAACTTTATTTTTTTTTATTCTCAACTTCTGTTAGCTCTTATAATGCTCTGAAATTTCTACAAATCACCCAAATAAAATTGTTAAAATACTTCTCCAAATTTTTATTAAATCAATTCAAATCTTTAAATCCACTTAAATCTTCTTAAAATTTCAAAGCATCCAAATAAATCCAATTCATTGATCCAACAATATTCTCCGTAGTATATCTTTTACGGATGCGATTAAAGTTACGGATCTAGTCTATACTAAACCATAATGAAACATTTCCAGCACCAAATGAGTAATTTCTTTAACATCATGTTACTGTACGAATGTGAATGATGATTAATTATATAGCGACGATACTATTACAAATTATTAACGAACTAGATATTTAGGTTTAATTTTTATTTTTTAAAACAATTATTGATATAGCTATGTATATATATATCAGTGTTCTGTTATCAATTACCGTATAAAACCTAAGTCTCAAGCTCAACCGCTCTGTTTTAAATTTTGAGCCCTCAAACTAGTAGAGCACAAATAAGGGCATTGCACAGCCTAGCCTCATGAGTCATGATATTCAAACAAAACAGTAGTTAGCTATATAATGTACCTCGTTATTTCCCTCATGACTATATACCCTTTTTAGTCATATTTACAACTACAAAATAGTGAACAAATATTTGAGCATATAAAACAGTTGTCTTAACGTTGTATCTTTTTGGTGGATGATATATAAGTTGTGAGATTCCATACGATTTTGCTGCTAATTGTCTTAATGTCGGAGCTATTATTGTGCTTGTTGGTACAAACTACAAAGGTAAAAGGTGAAGGTTACAACTGTAAGTCTCTGCATTTTCAGCATACAGGTATGATGTATACTGTAGCTACGTATTCTACAAACGAATATACTTAGGTTTGTATTACTGTAATATTTAATTAACTATTTACAACATGAGTAGCTATTCATTTGAGATTAGTCTCTTCTTCTTTATGGTGGGTGGTTTCCCTTGGTTGTCCAAACATTGACAAAGTGTAAATAGTTAGGAAAAATATGTATAAAGATTAAATAACAACAATTAATGTAGAGTAAACTTTAAGATGAGGTACCTTATTTTGTATTCGCATTTGTTTGCATCTCTTGATCTACTAGCTATACCTATTTTTGTGAAATTGTATTTGAAAATTAATTGTCTGGAAAAATCCTATTCAATGTAAGTTTGAAAATAGAACATAGTCGTCTATTTATGGCATATATATTAGTTATCTACTACATGGTTTTTTCCGTTTATTACATCATATCATTAGATATATGGATTAAATGATGATTCTTAGTCGATTATGTGGTAGTAGATGCGATTATGATGAATAACTTTTTCAGATAATGATTTCAAGACGCAAATTCTCTTTGACAGGCGGTTCTGCATGTACGACATCTCCACGATGGACAAACTCTTTTCACAATACTCGGATTTACGATGTATGGTTCTGCATGTACGACATCTTTATGATGGATAAAGTCTCTCCGCAACACAAGAGACCACGACAGACGACTCTATTTGCAACACTCTGAAACTTCTGAAAAGCTTTACATCTTTTTATCTGCAAAAAACTGTGTTATCTAGAGTTCGAACCTCAAACCTGGTGTAAACCTTTAAACCCTTAATTAATAGGCAAAGATGCTTCCACCTACTACAGGTTATAGTCATCCATTTATTTTTAAAATTAACTGAAGACCAAATCCTGATATAATTAACTATTTTATGAGAAGTATAATTGTGTAAGTTAGGAAGTGGCTGACTACTACATTGCTGATACGTAACCATCTATTTAGTGGGAGTATATTACTATTTACTACCTACTTGAAGTTATAGCTAGTCCACTTATATATAACTATTTCGTCAAAGTATATTTAGAAAAAAAAACACACACACAAAGTATAAAGAAAATATTAAAAGAAGGAAGAAAGTAAAATTGATAACTGGCTCTACAAAATAGTACTCTTTCGGTTTCTCATAGAGTGTCATTTGGATACATTTCACACAATTTAAGAAATTTTAATTTATACCCCTATTTAATAAGTGGTTAATCATTTAAATTCAAAGAAAAGTAGTTATGGGTTAAAATTAAATTAAGAAATTAAAGTGAAAATCATATTAAAAACATAAAATGATATTTTGTGTTAAAAAATAAAACTATAGAATAATATGTTTTTACGAAACGAATGGAATATAATAGTAGATAACCTTTTTTTTTTGTTAAAATAGTAGACAACCTTCCTTGATCGAAGAAAGAAAAAAGGCTGCTAATTTAGTGACCGAGAAAATCTATCGTTTAAACATCTTTTAAATCATGTTAAATTTCTTTACAGCGTTTAGTTAAAACTTTAAGTAAGGTTGACTAAAATTTCTTATAGTGTTTAGTCAAAACGTTAAAGAAAGGTATTTTGTTTTCATTATGAAATCGTGAAACAATTTTTTTTTAACTAGTAATTTAGCTATTTAACCAAATTTGTTGTTTTGCTTTTCGTGTGGATGTTTCATCCCAGTTTTTCTATTTAAGACCACCAAAACAAAACTAAATATTTATACATGAAAAAATTCAGTATGATGTAATTTACCGACTCTTGTATATTTCGCATTAATTAAGTAATTATTAGTAAAGTAATAAAAAATGTGTACTTCAACGGCTAGATTGATTAGTAAATGGAAATCGGATCTAATTCAGTAAATCTTTCGGATTTACTTTTAAACCCCAACGGTTAGATTTATACAACTGTATCATATCAAGTATGTTGCATCATTTAACGAAGAGAAGATACTCTTCGGAAATAAAAAGCTGAGTTTCTTTCCGCGTGAAGTCAACAAAAAAAAATGTTCTTCAAAAAAAATGGAAATAAACATTTACAGTGAGTCTATATATTACCATAACCACTGTTCATTATTCACACTAAGTTTCCTTTTTTTTGAACTCTCTCTGTTTCTGAAACCTTCGAAGCTTTCTGAAACTGTGACTTGTTCACAACAATCGAGGAGGATTCTCATCAACAACCATTGATGAATCATAAGTAAGAGCAAGATCTGAGGCATACAGGCGGCTTCACTCCGTTGCTAATTGACGATCCTAATCAACAATGGACTGAATCATTGATGGGTGGTGTCTCGACTACAGAGCAAACCCTAATGACGTCATCTTTGAATCAACAACGGAACAAGTTCTCACTCTTTCTCTATAATCATGGAAACGGTAGCTTCTGTCAACTTCCTCACTCTACTTCAACTACAGAGCAAACCTAATGACATACTGTAATATGTTTTTACTCTAATTTTTTTGTTTAAGATGATTGGTTTGTACTTTTCTTTTTTTCTATTTAATTTGGTTTAAACAAAATTGTTTAAGTGAATTGTATTTTTTTTAACATCGCAACAAAATTGTCTAAAAATATGAGTTAATTTTTTCAAGAACTAAAAAGTCATAAATCCATAAAACTGAGCAAGTCATCGTTGTCTTGTACCTATCTATAACCAAATCAGTCATACAAATGCTTCTCCTTAAGCGACTATGTGCGGGACTCGATAATTGTAAAGTAAGAGAAGAGGATAGAATAAGAAATGTACCAGACACTTTGATATCTCATATCCTCTTGTTGCATCTGCCTACAAAAGATGTTGTTAGCACTTGTCTTTGTTAGTTTTTAGATTTCTCTAGTGATTTATGCTTGCACAAGCTCGAGTTAAGTATCTTGTGTCACACGGTGGATAGACTCTGTGGTTAAACGTAAACTTAAGCATCTTTGATGTTGAGTGTCATGTGAAGCTTTAAGTGGTTAGAAGTGTTCCCTTTAAGTCTTTATATCTATGAGACATTATATAATTGGTATATTTGAGACTCCATCGGGTTTATTTCGGGTCTGATTCTCTACCTCTTCTCAAGATTCTGAGTTTAGAACACAATTTATATTAATTCTAGACGATCTAGCACTTGTCTAATCATATTTTGATGAGTGATAAATAAAAGAAATTTTAGGTATAGGTCTAATGATCAGATAGTGACTAACATTCTTAGCTTCTTCATTATGTTGGATTTGGATTTTGATTTTTTTTGGATTAATTTCTCTGATGATGTCTTAATAAACCGACCAAATCTTTGACCTATTGTTCTTGCCCCTTGACCAAGGTAATTACCAAATGGTTGATTTGTCGGTACCAACAAACAATCAGGTGGCTTCAGATTTATTGTCATTTTTGCCCTAATTGTCTTGCTCTTTTTACCTAATAATCCAGATCAGATCTTTGATTCTTCATTGTTTCCTTGTCTCTGTTGTTTTATAATCCTGTGTTAGCTCTCATTAATTCTGGTTCAACACATCTTTGTCGGAGAGATTCACGGAGGTTGAGTTCAAGTCAGGTAAGTTTTTATCATCTCTCTGCAGTTTGATTCCTAATATAGATAGCTTTCTTGGCTCTTTATTTTTGATGTTTTTGTCTGAGAGTAAACCGAACCCAACGCAATCTCAGTTTCAGTTTCATGAATGTAAATCCGGTTTAATGAACTGGTTAAGTCAAAAGTAACCATAACTGACTTCATTATGGATATGTAGTCTTATGGGCTTTTTTGCCAAACTTAATGGGCTTTTCTGCCCCCAATATCGTGCAACATTCAAGTTACCATCTTTACCATTGCCAGGAAAAAAAATTCTATGTTATAATATGCACACATTTTACTCTAGAAATCAGCCTATGGAAAAATCACTCAGCAGTAGATATCCAAAAGCATTACTATTGTTCTCGGATTAAACAATACCCAAAGTACGTCCAAATCATTTCTGCTACCTTCTTTTATTTCACTAATACCACTTTAATTTGTTTGTTACGTTGATTAGAGTTATATGTAGCTAGTGTAGATAAATAAATTTAATTATCTTAGCTAGGCAATCGTTAAAAATCGATCACTATTTTTTGTTCTAAATTTTTTATCCGTTTGTAAAACAACTAGTAATATAGTCTTTGAAACTGGAAGTAAAAAAGAAAAAAATAAATTTATTATCTTAGCAGAAAAAGATTAAAGACACTAAAAAAGTGATTGAACATAAAAATTCCGTTTGAAAAAGTACAAAGTTGAGATGACATATCCGGTACACCGCCCACATGTGATTGCTGGTCGCCACGTGTTGACCATAGAGTGGAGAGTTTTATTAAAAAAGCTCTTCAGAATTTGGCTCACGTGTGGGGGCCACCTCCGGTAGGACCGAATAGATCATGTGGTTATAGACCAGGTTCGGTTGCCGAATTGGAACTTCCCCTAGAAAATGGGAAGTGATCATCTTCTGCTTACTAAACCAAAAGTCTCTTGGTGGTGGTGATCCTCTGTTTCTCTCGTCACGTGCACATGCATAGGTCATATGACTCATTACCACATAGGTTCAGATTTAATGGGAACATGTATTTCTGGTTTCGTAAAATTGGAAAGATGCGGAGATCTTTTAGTGTATTTTTAGTATGTTATTGTTTTCATATACACTAGACCATTTCTTTATGAAAAAAATTCTTATGGTTTGAAAATTCAAATATCTACCTGTAAAAAAAACGTTATTTATTAACCATATAACCTTTCATTTTTGTTTTACGTCAAAAAATAGAACAGAAGAAAACAGAGAAAAGATTTGGTTGTGCATGATTGTTGCCGACATATTGGGGATTCATCCAACGAATACACAAAAAAAAATCAGATTTACTTATGAGTGATGGGTCCCATTACAAGACTACCGTCACAAGCGGTCACACACAGTCCCCATAATTGGGTCCCACTATAGACTGTTCCCTCGAGGAATGTGAAACCCGAAGGTTCATGTCCAATTTCGTTACGGCGTCTGGTAGCTGTCACGTTACGGTTTCCAATTCGGTTTATTTCCCTATGAAAATATCTTTGATCAAACCGGAATATAATTATATAAGTCATGCAAGATAACGAATCGAACCAGAACAATCAACCTTTTTATCGTGAGCTGTCTATAGTATAAAATGTAACCGATCAAACAACCAATATTATATATAGACTAGTTGAGAGATTTCTTGTGTAAAATTATTTCACGGGAGATATTTGTGTGTGGCTAATGATTATTTATATTGTTTTTGTTTGAAATAGTACACAGAGCATCTCGATCGATCCATATCTATTAATTTAATTATATACATGCACCTTTCTAAAGTATTTCTTTTATAGTTTCAATGATTTGGGTACAAACATGGACCATTTCACATGCAAAGTAGTATAAAGTATTATATCATTGTTTGTAGTTATACATTATATAAAACTGCTTATCCGTACTTTAGAATCCTTATGTAAAACGTGCATGGGCTACGAATTTTTCTTAGGGGTGGGCATTCAAAACTTTAGTTCGGTCTGGAGTTCCGATTTATATTTATATTTTTTTTTTGTTAAAACGTTTTATATATATTTTGCATGCTCAAATTTTTTTTTTTTCATACGCATTGTGGTAATTGAGTTACTAATTTTTTAGTTCTAGGTACTACACGGGTTATCTGTTAATTAGTATGGATTCAGATACATGATTATGATACAAAAGACAAATGATAAGGGATTACAAAAAGAAGAAGAAGCTTTTATGGAATTTACAAGCATTTGTTGAATGATGGAATAGTAATCAATAATCAATGCATGAGTTCAAAAAAAAAAAAAGCAATCAGTGCCGAGTCCTTCTACTGACTTTATTAAAAGTTAGAGAGCATTATTGTCAAGTCATTTCTATCAATTTCATGCTTTTTCTACCCATCTTGCTTGGCCGGTAGTCAAAATTCTGTAAAATGTAACTTACGAATCTACTTTTGATCAGTGGACCTCTGCATACATAAACTGATAGTTATAAACTTCAAATTATTTCGGAAATTGACCTAATTTTTTGGTTATAAATTATATATATATATATATTTGGTAAAAAATGTTAAGAGCATCTCCATTAGTAGTATTTCATAGGATTTCTCCTCAATAAAAAATAAAAATAATAAAAAAAGAGGAGAGAGGGTGAGATACTAAGTTCTCCACTTGTCATTCATTCATTAGCTTATTTTATTTTATTATTTAATTAAGTTATATTAAAAAATTATTATTTTATTTTTAAGACACTCTAGTGGATATTTTCCACAATGGGTGCTCTAAGATATTATACCGATTTTAAAATTTATGACAGAAGGTTAAAAAAAAAGGAGAAAACAGAAAGACAGAAAGACCAAAAAATTACAAAAAACTAAAAAACAACAACGCTAAAAAGACAAACTAAAAAATAAAATAAAAAAGACTCGTGTATAAAATCAAGCCAATGAGAAACCCACGGGAGAAGCAAGAGCCTTCAACGATGCTAGTCATTGTTACCACAGACTTCATCCCGAAGACAAGCCAAAGCCCAGAAGATGACTGCATCCAACACCACAGACTTCTGACCAAGCCGAGAGTCCCATAAGATGATTGAAACCAACCACATGCCAAAACATTGCGAAAACCATAGAAGATGAACCGAGCCAACACCACAGACTAATTGCAACTCCAAAAAGCTCCACAAGATAGCCGAAGCCAACACCAAAAATAATATTTATTTTTATAAAGGCCTTTTTTAAAGGAAATACAAATCAGAAGAATCCAAAAACTTAGGCTTTGAATCATTGTTGTGAACAAGATGAACTAAACTATCGATGAAATAAATCATCGGCAGACTAAACTATTTTATTTTTGAGATGGTTTACAACTTGCTACAGTTTTAATATATCTTTTTATAGAAATAGATTATAATTGGTCTGCAACGGATTTTCTTTTACCTTTTTTGGTATGCACTACTATAAGTATAACTTCAGAATAAAAATAAGAAAATGGTAGAGTATACAAATTATTTTTTTCGTCCTATTAGATGTATCCATTCAAAACTATAAATGAAAATTTAAAGACAAAGAAATGACGGTGTTAGAATTCTCAACCACTGCACGACATCGGTTCAAGACATCGGTCAAAGACATCGGTTAAACGGTGGCCGAATCAAGCTCGATCTCTCCAGAAGTAATGGAAACTCTCGATCCGGTCAAAACGACGGAAATGATAAAAAAGTTTTTTTTTAATCATACGTATATAATACTTCAACTATGCTCACGTATTTAAATGTATTAAAAATTTTGTATATTTACTTTATGTTGATGCCAATTACTTTAAATCGGTGTCGTTGACATGGGCGAACTTAGTTACAACGATAAATCATATGACGCAATGTCAAATAAAGTAGTAACTAGATAGTAACCCACATTGCACAACGTGGAGAAATATCGACTTCAATCTTTGTTAATTTATATTGCTATCAATTATTATTACTGTTTTAAATTAGATTTATTTTATGTTTTTAGTATCTTATTTATCTTATTTAATATTATTATTATATATGCCTTGTATTGTGTTAATTAAAATTACTAATATATATCTACGTGTGGTGTTATATTTTTGTCAAATTTATTTAATAAGTTAAATTATAATATAATTTCGTTGTAAAAATTAATTGGTGTTATATATGCATATGTTTTCACATTATTCAAAAATCTATAAATGTTTGATGTACTCAAATATATAAATTATTATCAATGATTAGAAATTTGATATAAAATCCGTTATGATCCGTCTTTCTCTGTTCTGACCTGTCATGATCCGTCCTAACCCATTATAAAAATAAAAATATTTGAAGATCCAAATGATTTAAAATTTAATGGTAAGAAATTTAATTATAATTTTTGCCCATAATTAATAAGCGAAACAAAAATTGAGTTTAATTTTATGTGAAAGTAATGATTATTTACAATATTATTTACTAATTTTTTATTTAGTTATATTAATTTTGTGATTATTATTGTATCCTTAATGACTTTATTTAAAAATATTTAATACTATATTATTTGAATACTCTAATTAGAAAATTTATATTTATTTAGGAGATTATAAATACAAATTATTTAAAATATCAAGAATTAGAATTTGAAATATTTATATATGAATTTTGTGCTATTTATTAGGGAATTGATTAACTATATAGGAAATTAGTATGATTATTAGTAAGATTTGAAAAAAATAAAAAAATTGTTCAATGACATTTGTTGTAATATCCCACATAAATATAAAGTTATTTTATTTTTAATATTGCTCAAATAATTATATAGAAATTTCAATCATAAATTTTTTTTTTTAAAATAATATCAATCACAACATAGTATAATATATGATTGGAAAAATAAAAACTATCGAATTTGATTTTCTTTACTCGATGTCCCAATTTTTTTTTATTACCCTCGCTCGCCTAATTTTATACTATCAATAAAATTGATTTAAGTTGGTAGTATGGTTTTTTGACACTCTCTTTCTACGGATAATGCAAAATATGTATACTCCCATTTCCATATTATATAGTTGATTTCTTCTTTGATTTTTTCTTATGTATTAATAACACATTTTTGATTTTTGACTTCCTCTATTACTGAAGAAAGAAAAGAAAAACTCAGAAAAAAAAACTGAAAAGTCAAAACAGTGAAAATCAAAAATTATTTGATTTATTATCCTCGTTGAACTGTGTTACTTACTGATCTTTATTTTTTTTTGGATCTGCTTTATGTGACCCTTGATGCAACGATTGGGACACAGCCATCGCGTTAGGTTACCATTTCATCATTTAGTTTGTTTTTGACAATAGTTTTTGATTACCATATAATTGGAAAATATCAGGAATTAACACCATTTTAAACTATTTAGGTTATTTAATACCAGCAAAAAAAGATGTCATGGTTGACTTGCTAATTGTTAAATTTATTAAGAAAATAATATTAAACATATCTTGTAGTTGTCGCTGTTTCTTATAATCCCAAATAATATTGTTCTGAATCAACCAATGTTGTCTGAAAATTGTTTATTTTGAGAACACACACATATATATATATATATATATATATTTGTTTATGTATTTAAACATAATCAACAAATATCGTGGAGAAATTTTCAAAAAAACATTTAATAATTGAATTTAATGATATTTATATCAACCACAAAAGACCTAAGAAGGATGTCGTGCCACTTCTTTGTCCTTCTCAGGCCACAAGATAAAAATGACAGATAGAAAACTTTTTACCAGAAAAGAAAATTTAACTTTTGTTAAAAACAATAATTTCAATTCCTTTCCTTAATTGCTCCATTTAATCCTTCTCCTCTTTAGAACATTAAATGGTTTCTTGACATTTTTTTCTTTCTCCATTAGCCAATTCTTCTTCACCGTTTGGTGTTAAGTCAGATTTTTCCGAGCTTACGTCATCTCTCCGGCGTTTCTCACCTCCTTTCTCCACGTGCCATTTCATTAGGTCTCTCCTCTTTCTCTATTTAGAATCTGATTGGTCTGTGAAAAAATTGAAGATCTAAATGAAAAATAATGAAGCTGAAGTGAAAACCTTTTCAGGCTTTGTTACCAGTAAACTTTTTATTTTTATAGATCTTCAATAATTTCCACTTCTGAATCCTAATAAACTAAGTTTTTTAGTTTTTGATATAAAAAGTAAAAATTGGTCATTCCTATGTCACTTTTGGGGAAATGAAGATTTTTGTTTCTTTGTCTCAAATTTGGAACTTTGATCTTATTTATATGTTATAAATCAGAAAAAGCTTAACGTATTTTTGAAGCAAATCTATGGGACTAGTTGTGTTTGCTTCTTTTAGCCTTTTAGGTAATTCATATTAAATTGTTATTATATAGTTTAAGCAACAAGCATGCTGAGATAGTTGCAATTTTCTTGTTAGTTTTTTTCACGGAAAAAGTAAAAGAGAAGAATCTTGGAATCCTGCAACTTGTTTGCCATTTCCTTATTAAGAAATATCTCCAGATGTGCTTTCCATAATCAGAAACTCAATTTCCCTTTATGCTAAAATCATTTTCATTTTTTTTATATCAATTGTTAATCTCAGAAGGTTGTTTCAATGGAATTCCAAGTCAGACTTATGAATATTCTGCTAAAAAGTTCATTTTTTTCTCTTTTTGTTGTCTTTTAAATTCTTTAGATTCTCTACGCTATAAACTCATCTTTTTACTATCCAAGTTTCTAAACAGTTTTTGGTTTCTTGTTTTTCTTTACAGATTCAAGATTATCTTAAGCTTGACGAGAAAGTTACTCGTCATTGCTTGAATTTTTCATTTTTTGGGGTAGTTAAAGGATGGGACATTTTTCGTCGATGTTCAATGGATTGGCTCGATCTTTCTCGATAAAGAAAGTGAAGAACGATAATGGAAACAGCGACGCAAAGGAAGCTGCTGATGAGATGGTGAAAGAAGCGAAGAAGAAAGAACTGATTCTGAAATCCTCTGGTTATGTTTATTCACAAGGATCTAATAACTCGGCCTCTGTTTTCTCAAAACGCGGCGAAAAAGGCGTAAACCAGGACTGTGCACTCGTTTGGGAGGTACCATTAAACTACTCTCTTAAGTTACTATTTGGCGTTTTTCTTTTCTGCGTTTGCGTTTGTTTGTTAGACTGCTCGGTTCTTTAGATGTTAGCATCATAATAGCAAGCTAGATTCATATACCTTTATGCGATTTAGCGCGTTTTGAGTATGTTTTATAGCTTCTCTTTGAGTCTTAAACGTATCTGTTTTCACAATACCCTTATGGAAAAGTGCCTATTTTGTGAAAATTTTCAATTTATATTCGTTAACAGGGATTTGGGTGCCAAGAAGACATGATCTTCTGCGGGATATTCGATGGACACGGTCCATGGGGTCACTTTGTATCCAAACAAGTAAGAAACTCAATGCCTTCATCGCTTCTCTGCAACTGGCAAAAGGCTCTTGCTCAGGCTACACTACTAGACCCCGAGCTCGATGAGGACTCCAATAAAAACCTCTCGAGATTCGACATATGGAAGCAATCTTTTCTCAAAACGTGTGCAACGGTTGATCAAGAGCTTGAACATCACCGCAAGATCGATTCTTACTATAGCGGCACAACCGCTCTAACCATTGTTAGACAGGTAAAGCTTATAAAGAATATCAGTTTACACTGTTTGTAAAAAATATCTTTAGAATTCATATATGTTCACTGATCAATGGTTTCTTGATGTATGTAGGGTGAAGTTATTTATATAGCGAATGTAGGCGATTCACGGGCGGTATTAGCCACGGTTTCGGATGAGGGAAACTTGGTTGCGGTTCAGCTCACCCTGGATTTCAAACCGAATCTGCCTCGTTAGTTCTTTTCTCTTAAAATCCACAAGTTTTTTTACTACATCTTAGAATTTAGAGTAGCAAGCAAAATATGAATCTTGTTCTAGTATATTCTTGAATCTTGATTATATTGATGTGTATGTTTTGCTATGAAAAAAAAGAGGAGAAGGAGCGTATAATCAGATGCAAAGGTCGGGTTTTCTGTCTCAAAGATGAGCCGGGAGTCCATCGTATGTGGCAGCCGGATGTGGAAACACCGGGGCTCGCAATGTCGAGGGCATTTGGAGACTATTGTATAAAAGAATATGGATTGGTCTCAGTCCCTGAAGTCACTCAAAGGCATATCTCTACTAAAGACCATTTCATCATCTTGGCTAGTGATGGGGTAAATACTTACAAATCTTCTAACAAAAAAAATACTCATCAACACACTCTTAAAATAGTTATAACTTTCTAAAAAGGTAAATTTGAAAAAAAAAAAGGAACAACAAAAGAAACCACATTTGAAAAATGAGATTTGGTAATCACCAGAAGATTTAGTTATAACTTTTTTGGCTCGGTTAGAATCGTCTAGGTTTATCTTAAATACAGTCAATTTAATTATTTATTGGCAAAGTAATTAACCAATCTTTTCTTTTCTTTTTGTTTTGAATACAAAAGATATGGGATGTGATCTCTAACCAAGATGCTATAGAGATCGTCTCGTCAACAGCTGAACGGCCTAAGGCGGCGAAGCGGTTAGTCGAGCAAGCGGTTCGGGCTTGGAAGAAGAAAAGACGAGGAATCGCCATGGACGATATCTCCGCAGTCTGCCTCTTCCTTCATTCCTCTTCTTCATCTTCATCTCTATCACAACACGTTTATCATTCCACGACTTTTAAGTAAACACTTGCGTTGTAAATAGATCAGTGTTAACGTCACGTTTGTGACGTTCATCTTGAAATTCGAAATGCGGTTTTTGGTCGCACCATCATGAGTTGATTCATACGTCAAAATAGTGTTTGATTGGGTCTTAAGATAATACCAATCTTAAACAAGGACAGAACAATCCCAAACGGGAACATTCTAATGGACTAAAAGTGTATAGTTCTGTACTGTTGGGTCTCTTTATTAATTAACGGGCTGGCCCGATATGGTTTAGGTTTAGTTTCAATTGCTTGTATTGAGTTTGTGAATTTTTTTTTTTCTTTCTACTAGATGTATAACTTTATTTTGAATCTTTTCTAAACCACCAACAGCACTGGTAATTATGAGTGGATTTGATCAAATTAGCTTCACACTTTGAAATGGCTATTGTATTTTTCGATTTGTACTTAAACCGAAAACGATTGTGATACGGTATTACAATCCCCCTAGATGCAAACTATAATGCTCAACCCCCTTCAATACCATTTACAACATCCCATGCTCATTTACAATTCTAAGGCTCCAAATGCAAAAATCTTTTGGGCCTATTATACATTACTTAGAAAAAAAAAAAATCTGAACTTCGTTGTTTTTACCATCTGAACTAGTTAATTTTTAACTAAAAAAGGCCGATTAAATAAATATAGTTTGAAAACTCAAAACACATGCTTCATCAGCTTCTATCCTATAAATGATCATTGCTCATATAACCTATAAATGATCATTGCTCATATAACCTATAAATGATCTTAGTCCTTTTACCAATCATTTATACAACCGCCCCTAAGCCAATATGATGAAACATGGGCTTATGACTTTTTTTGAAACTAAATATTAGTATAGAAATAGCCTCCAATTTTGGTAAAGTTATAAAATTTGTTGTCAATTAAACAAAATCTATCACAAAAACGGCTCCCAGATCTGTTTTTGCTTGGGACTTCCCTAAATTACAGGGCTAGCCCTGTATCTATCTAATGTAACAAGACTATTGATTGAAAGAGACTTTATTTATAGAACCTTAGATCTATTTATAGAACATATCTTTAGTAGCAAGGAACGTGAGATAATTTAGCATTTTGGGTTTGCTTATATTATATATATGAAAAATTTTATAGTTTTATGTAAACTATTACTATATTTGCTGTAAGGAGTCATAAAAATGCAAATGTTTTTTATTCTATATCAGCCGTATAATAGCTTAATGAAATTAAAACTGCAATTGATCGTTTTTTTTTGAATGAATGTAAAATTATATTCAACCAAAAAACTTTTTTTACAACATAGTTTTTTACTTAGTCAAAATAGATAAAAGAATAAGAAATAAAAATTTGAAAATAAATTTTTATTTTATCTTGTACCAAGTATTCAAATCTCTATCACGCATGATGTGAATAGAGGATAATCTGTTCCGAACATTATAATCAAGAACTTTGATTAGCTGGCTCATAGTGTTTGATGACTCTCCATATCTTCTTTCCATTATGTTCCATCCATACGGAATGAATGGTCATTTGTTCATTTTTGCTGACTCTTGCATCTGTATTTGCCGCGTTTAAACGTGTTAAGGCTAAAGTAATTCCATAACTCAGAGACCATGATGCCAGTTGCCAAATGTGATGGTAAACCAGTTTAATTAATCCGATTCCTCTATTTAATTTAGTAAAGCAATGGTATAAAGCCGACTTTGTTAGGACAAGATCCTAAAACAGTAAATTAATAGACGATGACTCTCACCTTAACACATAATATGGTGATAAGAAAATGAACATATGCGGTAGATTCGATACCAAGTTGGAAAAGTAGAACAAAATCATCATATATAGATGCACATATATAATGCATGGTAACTATTTTGAAATTTTATATGGATCATAATTTATGAGATGACATGAGGATAGATTCTTATTCTTTGTGTTGTAAAGACAATGAACTCATTTTTGCGTTGAATGTCACCATTTGAACAAAATCTACAGATTCGATGTAGTCTAAGACCAACAAAATGTGATCATCACCATTCACCATAACTTGCCGTATATAAATCCCCACAACGGTTCACCGTGTTTTAAATCAGTCAATGTTATATCATACGAAAGGAAACACATCGATCATCATCTCACCACGTTCGTATATATTTCCTCCACGTTTCATAATCTTCTTTATATATCTTTACGATTCTAAAATCTATCTATCACTTGTTGAGTTTTTTTGAAAAGCATTTTAAGCATATATTCTTTAAATATAGACATGAATGTGCCTAAAAATAAAACTGCATGTAAATATTTCCCTATCTCTACATTTTTTTTGCGTTTTTTTTGTTTTTGTTTTTTAAAGCTACGATCGGCTTGTGTATATATTAACATATATATAACAAAAATTGGAATGTGAATGATTACGTGACTAGTATTTAAAAGAAAGATATAAATTAAGCTGGGTCCATTGGTTAGTTTGGTCGTCCCCAAGCTAATGGTCAACGAAGTAGAATAACGTGAAGAGCGAGAATCTCGCAACTTAAAGATCAAGGTAAGTCTTTCACCTTTGTCGTTATCTGTATTTCTAGGCTTAAGTCGGGTAGATCTTATTCTGGTCAGGTACATCGCAGCCATCAATCTACAAATATTTTGCCTTTTCTTCTACATAACATAATTTAATATTGGCTTTTATCTATAAAGATTCTTACATTCGGATATCAAACAAACTTAGTTGCATATGTATTTTCCCGAAAACTAGTAGAAATAATGGAAGAAAAGTATAGCCAATAGATAGAAGTGTTAATGTGGCATCAAATGTTTTGGCGTGTTTTATTTTGATAATGATGTTTTGGCTTGTTTTACTTGGCCGTTTTAACATTTTAAATTAGAAAAAGACTTCCCAACTAACTAATTTTTAAGATTAAGTCTGTATTGACAGGTGGTGGAACAAATATGAGTTTCTATATCAATCAGACAAAAAAAAAAACTCATATTTAGTTCTACCTCCTGTTGAAGCACACATTAATCTGGATAAGATTTCCAACATTCGCATATATACATCTATAAACTATAAATATATATGGCAAGAACTTACACGCCGGCCCATACATATTATATATATATATATACACATATATATAAACTGTATCCATGACAAATATTAATCAATCCATTAGCAAGATATATGTATATTCAAACTCAAATTTACACGGGTTTATTTAACATTTAACCGAATAAATATATGGAGTAATCAGTTATGCGTAACATTATGGTATTTGCACAGGATAAAGGCATGAACATGTCAAAATTTTCTACGACTTTCCTCCGTAAGTATGTGTCACTAATCAATGCCACTAGTGTTATAAAATTTTAAATGAGAAGCAACCTATGCTAATATATAAATCGAATCGTTGCAGTACTAATAACTTTTGAATAGATTGTCACTAGTTAATACCTAACTATTAGTTCATTTACTCGAATCAAAATTATAGAAAATATGAAAGTCTAATTTGATTAATAATAGTATTTTAATTGATTCAACCATATAGATTTCAGAAACAAAATTTAAAGAATATTTTGTTGAGATCTCGCTCTGGATGAAAGCCTCCCAAATTCATACTTCTGGTACTAAATATAATAAATATTTTTAAAACCCATTATTTGCAAATTAACCGTCGAACACTTGAAAATTCTTTTATTATTCTACCATTTTTGTTTTGAACATTCTTTAATTTTCTTTGTTCTACCATATTAATCTTTTAATCTTCACTAGTTAATAGGCTTACATTTTGTTTTTCTTACTTCATATATTTTTAGAGCTGGCTCTCTGCTTCATGATCTAGGGAGTTTAACTATTGCTAAAGTATTTTTAAAAGTGATTATATTTCAGTAATCTAATGAGAAAAATCAGATAGAAGTTTTGGTCACCTATTCATGTCATTGTCTAAAAAAAATACGTCAACTTCTAGATCCGTACACTAAGTACATCAATTTCATGTATGTAAACATTTAATTTAGAGACAGAATAAAAAGTATATTAATTACTTCTGTTAGAAGTTAGAACTTATAATCAATAATATGTGCATGCAATAAATAAATATATTACTACTGTAGTAAATAGGGAAATACTAATTTAAGTAACTTTTCCCTTATTTTATGAATTATGATATATCCAGCGAAAGTCACAACGTGGAGCGGCATGTGTTATGCTGCAATCTGCATACGTGACGTTGGAAACTTAGAAATAAATTCAGATTAGATTTAAATGCTGATTGTTTAATATTTTTAGTTTAGTTAAAACACTCCACGACATCGTTTAAAATAGCCAGTTACGGGTCCCACTTAACTCCTCTTGAACGATCCAGATCGTATCTACGATCTGCCACGACGATCTCGCGTACTATCCACGTCAGACCAGCGACTATGCTTTCTTCATCATATTTAACTCTTTAATAATATTTCGTTTATAAAACAGTTTGGGTCAAACAGATAGGTACGGTCGATGCACGTTATGTGGGACCCGCAAGTGGTGCAGACCTAATTTCGATACAGTTGAGTAATAATCACCTGCTCCAGATCTTACGACAGCGTCTCAATTATCAGCCGTTGAGATATCGCCACGTGGACGCGTAAACAGATCTCTGACTCTTAAAACCAACACTTGTTTCCGTACTTTAGGGGTGTTTCCGTCATTCTGATTCTTTCTATTCCTCGGTTTATATGATGAACCACGAAAAAAACGAAAAATTGAAATTAGAGAGGTTTGCTTTTGTTTTTTTTCCCACCGGAAAATCCGAAAGGTGTGACTGACCGGAGTGATGAACCCGAAACTGGAAACCCGTAATCAAATTCGGATCCTTGAAAAACCGGTTCACCACACTCTACTCTATCTCCGAGCTGTGTTTCTCTTCATTCCCACTTAAACAGAAAAGCTTCAAAAGTTTTACTTTTTTCTCATTCCGAATCCAATTGAGGAAAAAACACATTTCAATCTCAAACATTTCATTTTTTCTCTTTTAAAGTTTCGTTTTTTTTTTCTGTCGCAAATGTCGACGTCGCCATCAATTTTATCCGTTTTGTCGGAAGATCTTCTGATTCGGGTCTACGGGTTTATAGACCCGCCGTGTCGGAAAAAATGGCGCCTTGTCAGCAAAGAGTTTCACCGAGTCGACTCGTTGAGTCGGACCTCGATCCGAATCCTCCGGGTCGAATTTCTCCCGGCGCTTCTCCTCAAATACCCAAATCTCTCTTCCTTAGACCTCTCCGTCTGCCCTAAACTCGACGACGACGTCGTTTTACGTTTAGCATTGGACGGCGCCATTTCAACGTTAAGCCTGAAGTCACTAAACCTGAGCAGAGCCACCGCAGTTCGAGCCAGAGGACTTGAGACGTTGGCGCGTATGTGTTACTCTCTTGAGCGCGTCGACGTGTCTCACTGTTGGGGATTCGGTGATAGAGAAGCGGCGGCGTTGGCGTCTGCGACGGGGCTAAAGGAGCTGAAAATGGATAAGTGTTTGAGCCTAAGCGACGTCGGATTAGCGAGGATCGTTGTTGGATGTAGTAATCTAAACAAGATTAGCTTGAAATGGTGTATGGAGATCTCTGATATAGGGATTGATCTTCTCTGTAAGATATGCAAAGGATTGAAATCTCTCGATGTCTCATATCTTAAGGTTGGTAAATTTGAAAACTTTATGATTTGGTTTTAGATATATGATGGAGGTAAGGTTCAAAGTTTCCATCTTTTGTAGATTAATGTGAGATTGATAATCGGGTTTGTGATTTTTTGATTCAGATTACGAATGATTCAATCCGGTCTATAGCTTTGCTTCCAAAGCTTGAAGTTTTAGATATGGTGAATTGTCCTTTGATAGATGATGCTGGTTTAGAGTTTCTAGAGAATGATTCTCCTTCATTACAGGTACTTTACTTTGCCTTTACATATAAAGCTTTTTATTCGATTTGTTAAACGTGTAAGTGCTGTAAACAGGAGATTGATGTCACAAGGTGTGAGCGTGTGAGTTTGTCTGGCTTGATCTCCATTGTTAGAGGCCATCCTAATATTCAACACCTTAAAGCTAGTCACTGTGTATCGGTAAGCTTGCGATAGAGCCATCGAATGAGTTTTATTGCTTGAAAATGTATTCAGTGTATTCATTCTTTAAGCTTTGTGATTTTACAGGAAGTTTCTACGAGCTTCTTAAAGCATATCAAAGCTTTGAAGCATCTCAAGACTTTATGGATCGATGGAGCCCGTGTATCTGATTTTTCTCTTGAATCCTTAAGCTCTAGCTGTAGATCCTTAATGGAAATTGGATTGAGCAGATGTGTTGATGTGAGTTGTATTGGGATGATTGGTCTTGCACGTAACTGCGTAAACCTGAAAAGCTTAAATCTGGCGTGTTGTGGATTTGTGACGGATGTTGCCATCTCTGCTCTAGCTCAGTCTTGCCGGAATCTAGAGACTTTAAAGTTAGAGTCTTGTCATTTGATAACCGATAAAGGTCTTCAATCGCTTGGATGCTACTCTAAGCTTCTTCAAGAACTCGACCTTACTGACTGCTGTGGTGTAAATGACAGAGGTAAAAAGAAGAATACATGTGAATTGAAATCCTGTTTATGTATTAGATCTAATCAGTTTTGGTATCGTACCGTTGTTTTCGGTTCTTGGTTCTGCTGCCGCAGGGTTAGAATATATCTCAAAGTGTTCAAATCTGCTAAGATTGAAACTTGGACTCTGTGCAAATATCTCAGACAAAGGGATTTTTCACATCGGTGCCAAATGTTCGAAGCTGCTAGAACTTGATCTATACCGGTAATATTCCTTCCCTCGCTCGCACCAGTCTCCTTCCTTGTTGAATTGATATGAGCTAAGGAAATTTACATTTTCTTGGTTTCTTTATCTGAGTGCAGCTGTGCTGGTTTTGGAGATGATGGTTTAGCAGCTTTATCTCGATCTTGCAAGAGCTTGAACCGACTCATTCTATCGTACTGCAGTGACCTAACAGACACTGGGGTTGAACAAGTCCGCCAGCTAGAACATCTAACTCACCTTGAACTCCGAGGGATAAAGAAAATAACCGGGGTTGGTTTAGCTGCAATTGCATCCGGCTGCAAGAAGTTGTGTTACTTAGACCTCAAACTCTGCGAGAATATCGATGATTCGGGTTTCTGGGCGCTTGCTTACCTCTCAAGAAACCTACGACAGGTAAAAAAACAAATAATTATAAACGTAAATGAAGAAGAATGGACTGAAAACATATTTAATTATTTGTGTTGTATTTTGTTTGGGTTTTTGGCAGATAAATTTATGCAATTGCTCGGTGTCTGATATGGCTCTATGCATGTTGATGAGCAATCTAAGTCGGGTTCAAGATGTTGATTTAGTCCACCTGAACCGTGTGACTGTGGAAGGGTTTGAGTTTGCTCTAAGAGCATGTTGCAATAGGCTCAAGAAGCTTAAGCTTCTCGCACCTCTCAGATTCTTACTATCATCGGAATTGCTCGAGACGCTTCATGCTCGTGGTTGCCGCATTAGATGGGAATGAAGAGAAGACGAAGACATCTTCATGCGTTGGTTACACTTGTAGTTTTTGGCTGTTTCTTAGAGTCAATGAAACTTCAGTAGCTGTTATTATTAATCAATAATAAATATATATTTTTTATGTGATTATGTAAAATGTAATTATGTAGTGTTACCAATCGGAGCAGACAAAAAACACTTTTTATTGAACCAAACTGATCTGCATAAGGTCATTTTCAGCATGATATGAACCCCCATAAATGTAGAATAGATAATGGCTTTGTTTGGTCCATATTCAACGTACCTAATATTATCTTCAAAACCTTCAGAATCCTTAAATTGCCTTTTGTTCATATCCTCCGATGATCACCATTCCAAAACTCTTTTAAGCATAACCAGGTCTTTTATGTGAAATTTTGAAATTGACAAAGCTTAGCTTTTGAACTTGTCCCTTGTCTTCGAACTAATGAGGATATCCATCTATGTTTTTTGGGATAAAGGTTTGATATCATCTATGGTTGTTATAAAGGATTTAGAAATCGATGAGCTAACTATTGTCAATCAAATAATTTTTTTTATCTTTAAGGTTGTGTCTAGAAAATATGATATGACTAAACTTTAAAAAAATATTAATTTATCTTTTCATATTAAAGTTATGGTATAATGACATTAGTTATATTTTAATATTATGGCATTTTGAGAAAAGAATATCTTTTCATATTCTGGTATATAATGATTACTATTCTGAATTATGCACTGGAGACAGAAGTATTGAGAACACTCAGAATAGGAAATTTAAATAGTAAAAAAAATCATATAAATTAAATCAGTTAAATAAAAAATTATGAAAGTTTATATCAGAACAAAAAGATTATCAAAAGACACAATTAGTGAAACTATAATAATTTATTGAAAATCTTATAATAGTTGATGACATGTGATTTAGCTTTAAGTACATTAAAGTAGCAAAATTTATTTTTTATTATAAATAATGTTACAAAAGGAGTACATTATATGAAATAAAACTAAAGACACAATTATTATTATTTCTTATAACTTAAGATTGCATCTTAAGAGACAAATCAATCCCCCAATCTTTAGAACCATTGATGATGGAACTGTTTTCTCCGAATTTTGGAATACGATCTACCGAGTAGAGGTCACGACTTCCCATGGTTGAAATGAGATCTCTTGTAAAGAATTCGGGGATAAAAGCATTGCTACGAACAAGATTTCGTGATAAATCAATTAAAAATGGGGTTGAAGAAGAGGATTCATCACTCATTGTCAAACAATCATGTTCAGAACTATAACGAATGTTCTTAAATGGTCGTTGGACATTTGATTTTCTAATAGAAGTATGAGCATCAAAGAGAGAAAGATTAGTACGAAAAGTATTGATTGAATAGTCATTAAAAGATCGACCAAGTTGTGAAAATCGAGAACTGTAGAGAAGGCGAGGATGCTTCGGCTCCATCTCTTTGCGTTTCTTCTCCATCTCTTTATCTCTCTCTCTTTTTTTTAAGCAGAAGTTGGTGGCTTTGTACTGAGAAAAAGTTTTCTTGCAGAAACTGGAGGCTTGAACCCTAGAGTGTTAGAGTCTTAAGACAATAGTTTTTTTAGATGATAACTCAAACCCCCTTTGCTTTTTTATAAGAGATTTTTTCTTTGTTTTGCCAGCTTTTACACGTTTAATGAGAGAAAGTATATCTCCTATTTATTAGTTGCAAGAAATTAACGTTCTTAATTAAGCTTATCTAGATATTCATGGTATAATATCTTCAGGTGTTGAAAAATACATTATATGTCGTAAAACTAGAAAAAACTATTAGCAAATTATATAGAAAACAGTAAGGCAAAATATTAACTTTCTTCCTAGAAATGATATTTTATGTTCTTAGAATAGCTTTCATTAAGTTTGGTAAATTAAATGTACAGCTAATCAATACTCAATTATTGATTTTATTTTGGGGGGGGGGGGGGGGTCATATAATAATACTCTAACTATTGATTAAATGCTAAAAATGAGTCATAAAAATTAATAATGATACATTCATGTAATTGAGGCCAGAATGGAGATAACAAATTTTTTTTTTGGGTGAATTGGAGATAACAAAATATTGAACAAAGTTCTCGTACCCTGGTAAAAATTTAGTAACCCAAAATAATTTGTTCGTTGAGATAATAGATATATGCAAATATATTATTTTTTTGCCAAAACCCAATATTAAGGTATTCTTTTTTAATAACTTTTTTGGTTTATGTTTTACAATAAAAATCACAAAATGTACACTAACAGCATGGAATGGAATAAAATTTATTTACACAAATACAAATGTTATAATACTTTTTACAGAAATTATACGCAATTAATTTACGTTTTTGTAGAGACTAAGTATTACATTATGAAATATAGTTCACAATACTCTAAAGATAAGTAAAACTTTTATAGAAGTAAGTTTTATGAATTTTTACTTACATGTAAAAGTTTATAATTTATCCCTACAAATTAGATGATATCCGAGAAAAAGAGTTAATAAATAAATACAGTGTAGTTTTAATTACATAATATATTTAAAAATGGTTAACATGTATAACCTCTTGTAATAACCAAAATATGTAATATACGAAACATGTTTTTTATGAGAGGTTATATATTTTAAAATTATATAAATTAGAGACAATACCATAAAAAAACTTTCAACTTTGTACATTTTGCCAACTTAAACATATAATTTTTTGTGTTTCCATTTAAAACCTCAAACTAAATTGTTTTTTCAAAAATAAACTTTCAAATAATCTAACATGTGCATAAAGTTGGGTTGACTAACGGTCAACATCTAACACTGTTAAAAAAATCAATTTGTTTTGTTAAACAATTATTTTTTTTATTTTAATTAGAAAAAACTAAAAAATTATAATGAAAAAATTAAAACTAAAATAAAACAAACAATAATATAAATTTTTTTTAACATAATAAAAATAATATTTTTATTATTGACAATAAAAATTATCTTCTCTAAATAAAAATTATTAAACAAAAATGAATATTACATTAATTAAATTTTATATTTATAATAATAAATATATTCTTAATAATACTGTTATATATTTTTTTTACCAACCAAACATTAATATTAGAAACTCAGTTCAGAATTAGTAGTCCAAAATGGAGAAAAAATGTTTACAAACGTAGTTTCAGAAAATAATATTACTGTTATATTAAAAATATATATTTAGAAAATAGTTTTTATTTAGATCAAATAATTTTTATTGTTATAATATTTTTATTTTATTTTAATAATTTTAGATAAAAATATATATTTTTATTTATATTATTTACAAAAATTAAAACAAAAATAACATAATAAAACAATATTATTAATACTATTGTTATATTAACAATGTTAACATAAATTAATTGATTATAATATTATAATCAATTAATTTCTTTTTCTTTTCTTATTTGTCAACATTGTTAATGATAAATAATATAACAATATTAATTTAATCAATATTTATAATGTTGAATTATAATTAATCTTTACTATTAATATTATAATCAATTAATTTATTTTTTCTATTCCTATTTGTTCTGGAAATTATATATTTTTATTTAATTAAAAATAGTATTTATTTTGTTCAGAATTTTATATTTTTATTTATTTAATTAAAAAGCTAAAAAAACAAAGTTTGTTGGAAAAAATATTTGAAGATAATTATATTTTTATTTATTTAATTAAATAAAATAATTTTTATTTAGAAGAGATAAGTTTTTATTATTTTATTTAGTTTTTCTAATTATATTTTTAACTTTTATTTAAATAGAAAAATACTAATTTTTGACACAAAACTTTTGTTGTTAACGGTGTTAGATGGAACTAAATTTAACCATTAATCAACTTAATCTCATGCATATTTTAGATTATTTTAAGATTTATTTTGAAAAAATAATTTAGTTGGAGGTTTTTATGGAAACACAAAAAATTGAATGTTTTTGTTAGAAAAATGTATTAAGTTGGAGGTTTTTTATGATATTTTTCTTTTATATTATGTAACTATACGTATTTTTACGAGAGGTTACATAATATATATGATTTTACAGGGTTTTAATAGAAACATGTGCTACATACAACATGTTTAGAAACAACATATATGCATTTTTATTTAATTTATACTCCCTCCGTTAAAATATAAGACGTTTTGACTTAAATCACGCATATTAAAAAATTACTTTTACTTTTAAAAAATATTATTTAATATATAACCAAAACTAATTTAATCAATTATAAAAAAAAACTATAAATTATTATTGGTCACACAATATTCAATAAAGTAAAAAGTTACATTAAAATGTGAGAACACTTTATATTTTGAAACACAACAAAACTTCTAAAACGTCTTATATTTTGAAACGGAGGGAGTATAATTTTGCTTCAAACATATGTATTATTATTTATTTTTTTGATAAATGCTCTCTTTCTCTTTTACAAGCTGGAGCTATTTCTATCCTCATGGTAATACGCATCCACATTATGTTGTTTTTTCATTTCACTTTCTTTGCAAATAAGGAACACTTGATGATACCTCTGCTTTTGAATCGATTTGATAATGCATGTCAGGATAACTCAACAACATCTCTCTCATCACCTGAGAAATCTTCTTTCATAGGCATCCCAGTTAATCCAGAATCTAATACACATATGGTGAGTAGATTCTGAGGAACTAATTAGTTCAACCATGATCCAGAACCATATGAATATAAGTCCTTAAAAGAGAACATGTACGTACCACTAGCATATGTCAAAGAACATAATTCCATTGTGGTACATGAATCCTTACCTCATAAAGACAAACTCACATAACATTAAATATCCCATCCCTGCCTAAAATTAAGTATACATGAGATACATACGCAAAGAGAATATTATCTATCACACAAGCTCCACTCTAACCGAAAGAAACAAATCTTCTTATCCATTTCCTTTGTCTGAAGAAAATGATTCATCATAAATCTATTATCCTAAACATCCTCGTGTCAAATAATTCCACGATTTTTCTCGAGGACAATGCATTTGCTTACCAATCCAGAAGCCAGCGGAATCGACCAGAGCTGAGTAAGATGCATTCTCGTCTAAAGCCGTCATCGTATCCCTAATCATCACCCTTCTGAGTATCCCTAATCATCACCCTTCTGATTCTGGTTCTGAACACTACTCCATGATCTAAACCAGTCAATTCACACAATTCTAACCTCTGAGATTGGGTTGACTCCATGTCAGTATTCCAACAAGTCTCACCTAATATATGTTTCACTTTCTTATACTTGTCCTTTGCTACTAAGACTTTGTTTTGACGATGGCTAAGAAATCCATGACTCTCGTGTAGAAACCCAACATATAAGCCTGAAATCAAATGCACATAAGCTACAAAGCTTTGGCAAAAATCTAATCGAAACAAGTAAAACTCTAAAACCAACCTCTTGACTCCGAAAAATCTTGTCGAAGACCTCTTGAATTGTCTGTGTCAAAAGAAAAATGTGTTAAAAGACATAACCACATAGAAGCTAGAGGTTAATGGTACCGTATTTACCTTTAGAAAAATACGATAACTCGGCACATTTCTTGTACTCTTCAAGTATCCAGAGCATGTCGTCACAAATCGCAGATTTTCTAGTTTCACCTTCTTCCTTCACATACTCCACTAATGCAGATCCCGAACGCGTTTTAAGCGACTTTTTTAATCCTCCAACTGAAATTACTAATCCAGACATTACCTGTTTGCTATAACAATGGTATTTCAATAGCTGGGATTAATCCACCACTTGAGTCTTGATAAGAATAAATAGACACATATCATCGTTTTCAAGATCATAGTAAGAGTCTCACACAGTGATGTGAGTCCCTTCACATCCGTCAAAGTCATGCGTGCCTCATCATCTCTATCTTCAAGATTCACCTGCTTGGGAGAAAAAAAAAAAACACATCCGTCAAAGTCAAATAAAATTCATGATGTAGTCACGTGTTGTCTTCTTACCTCTATCTGACACGCACTGCAAAGCTTCAAAATTACGTCCTTCCATTTTGAAGTCAATAGTTCACATGGAAAGACACCTAGTGCAAGTGCAAAACCTCTTCGAACAGCTACGTTTGGGTCCGTTAGATGTTTCAGGTGTTTTGATACTGAATCAACAACAATCTTATCATTGCAAATGAGAGATGATTGCACAATCTGTTTAAAAGCATTCACAGATGCATTCTGTATAATAAGTGAAACTTGTTAGCAAATAAATTATGCTAACAGGATGAAAATAAATTAACTATATGATATTTTTGAAACGTAGGTAGGTACCTGTATTTGAGAATTGTGATGTCTTATATTCTCATTGAGAGTATCAAGCAGGATACGTTCTGTTCTCTCAGATAATGTCACATGCGATAAAGTGATACACTCGATGAACCGTGAGACAGCCACTCGCATTATTTCTCCGCCTTTTCCACGGTAAAGCCGTGTTTTCTCAATGGAAGGGACAATCCCAGCGAGACACTTTTGGCTATCTGTAAAAATTAAGTGCATGAGGAACATTTAACATAAGGGATAATGATGCCAACCATCCATGATGATAAGGTATAGATTCCAAGATGGTTCCCATATATTTGATTATCCTTACTAAAAATAATTTGTACTTGAATATGCAAAGAAGATGCCAGAAAAGTCAAAACTGAAAAAGTAGCTGGTACAAACCAGCAGAAAGAACATAGCCACACTGGTGCAGAGCTAACACAACCTCTCCAGCTGCCAATCTTGCACCATGGCGAATGCACAAATCAGTTGAAAGGGTACTAGGAGTTAGTTTCTCCAGCACATAGTTGGGAAAGTGCTTAGGCTCATATTTAACAAGAGCAGCAAGAGTTTCTGCAGCAATTTCTCTCAAGCTTTATCCTGAAATGACAAGATTGAATAATTAACATACTATGGAAGATATTGTTGTAAAAAAATATAAAACAGAGCATACCCAGTGACAGATCTTGTTGTATAGGAATTCATCCACAAAAGGATATAGACACTCTTTATATTGAGGAATAACAACAGCAACCTGAAGGCAAGAATTCACCCGAGACGAAAGGGAAAAATATTTAGCTGTGTTTACTATGTCAATCCCATGAGGGTAATTTCCTTGCCTTCCAAAATTTTCTTGGAAATCAGCTGCAGCAGCCCTTCTACAGTTCACCTGATAAAAGATAACGCAATAAAGAGATGTACAAAAACATAACGGCAAATAAATTATAGTCAAAAGAGTGATCATTAGTACCTCTCTATCGAAGGAACCCACTAATCAATAAATCTGGAGCAAGCTGATCCAGGACGTTTTTCATATCTTTGTGGTAATAGGCACGCCCAAATGCCCAACAAATTCTGGCAGCTGCATCATGCACATGAGATCCAACATTATGCGGACCTCTACGGACATCATAACGGAGTGCCTGTAAATGATATTTACATGTAAATCCATATAGCTTTGGGTAAGTGATGCCACTGCTTCGTATGCATTGACGAGAGAAATAAGTAATCCTGTAAATGGGAAATGAGTATACGACCTTCACAATAACTGGGACGACTTGTGGGAAACTTGTTAGAAACGGGGACTACTGTTAGGCTGATAACTACTGTTAGAAAGTCTCACATGTTACTAGTATTTGAATTTTTTTACTATTTTCTGAACTGTGTAGGACACCGTGGTTTTTTGGTCTGCTGCAAAGGGTATAGGTCGTGTAACTTCCCGACTAACATCTTTTCTTTCTGAACAAGTGCTGTCATCTGTATTAGAACTGTTTTCACCAGGAGAGGTACTCAAAATCAATGGATTGTTCTAAACTCCAATTAAAACAGGCACTGTCTAGCTGACAGTTATTGTGATTTTCATGATATATTCAGGGAGATGGCTCATGGCATGGAGGTTGTTTAGCTTTAGCTGAACTGTCTCGTAGAGGGTTACTGTTACCTACTAAACATACCGTGTCTCTCAAACCAGAGAGTAGCATTTCAATGATCTGTTCTAAGATTTCAGGAACATCCATATCTCTATCCTCTTGGTCATTCACACTCTCTGGTTGCGAGACGACAGTGACAACATGATCAGGCAGGGTCGAACTCGTAGATATATTCTCAGAAAGGGAGGCGGTGTGAGCCTGCAAGGTAGTTCAATAAACAAGTTTCATATGAAGGGGAAGTTACTATTTACACTAATTATACAAGCTAAAAGGTATTTACCACATAGCGCCAGGAAGGTGAGCGATGAGGAAGACAAACAAGCCCTATCCTCTTAGTTAACTTGATCAAATACTTGCGAAGCAGAGGACTTCTAGTTGCTACATTTGACTTGCTTAGCACGGTCACATCAGTCAAAACAACAGGAAGGGCATCTAGCAACACTTCTCGGCTAGCAGTCTGCCAATGTTAGTAAAACATATAAAACCAAGATGCAAAATACGAAGCCTTAAGTAATCAAAACAAAACCAGCAATATTACCTACAAGATTAAAACATGCAAATTATTGAAAACATAGTGAATAACTTCAGGTTACAGAATAAAAACCTTTAAAATGGCAGCCAGAGCCTCCATCACACCAAACAAGCAAAAGTTGTTCACAACACTATCTTCCTCAGAAGATAAAAATTCATGTGTCCACTCAAAAAAACTGAAACGGAAAGGCCACAGTGCAACAAAGAAAAGTTAGTTCAACAATCTTGCTGATGAAGTCAAGTGTTCAAACCAGAATAAACACAAAAACGAAACTCAAAACTGAATTTATGGTGATAGAATCAGACCTTGCAAATGCCTTTCCCATAACCGGACGCGTTAAAAGCTTAGAGAGGAGAATCCCGAAATCTTGCGCATAGGGCCAGCACTGCGAAGATTGTCCTTACACAAACCCCAAAATCTTCAATACCAGAGGAGCAAGATCGTCGACACCGAAGCTCTTGTTGTTTGCAATGCTTGTATCGACAGAAGCAATATCAAATGGGACCAACACAAGGATTGAAAGCCACAAAAGAGTAACATATTTGGCCTCCATTTCTCCAGTACTTTCTTGCCTAAATGATGAAACACAAGTCATGTTATGGCACTTGTCAAGAAGCGCCACAGCGAGTTCAAGATCGGATACTTGTTGCGGAAAGAACTTGATAACAGCTTTGTACCCACAGACAGTAACTAAACTATAGATAATGATGCTTATGGGTTTGATTATTTCGAGAAATTCATGGGATCTCGCATGATGAAGTTAAGAAAAAAGTCAGAAGCGTACGATGGAGAGAATTTTGTGAACAGAAGAAGGATCAACAACACGGCCATTTGCTACAATATCATCGAGAAGTGATTTAACGAGTTCCCATTCTTGCAAAAAGTATCTAAGTATGAATTTCTCCCTCGAATCATGCATGTCATCTACTTCCTCTTCTCCATTCACAGCCACCAAAGTTTCTTCTTCTCTAGCTGCCATTACTCTCTCACTGTAAAACTGGATAGAGAAAGGGATAAATGGCTGGTTCCTCTCGGAACTGGAAAAGAGAGAAGAGATGAGAAGATGAAGAACAAGTGGCCGGATCGATCTACCAAGGTGAAATAGGGTTTCACTTGGCATTAAACAATGCTTAAGCAAAAAAAAAAAAAACAAGCAATGCTTAAGCAGACTTTATAACAACTTTTAAATGTAAAAAATTGTAACAACATGAGATACTAGTAAGGATTTAATTGGTAAGCACTAAATCATCATGTCAAAAAACGACTACTATCTACTATCGCATACATCTATGTTATATCTTTTTGTCAATAATGAATGAGAAAAGAAAACTTGCTTTCTGATTGGCAGAGAAGTCAAAGTAATCGATTCACTTGGAAAATGGCCGATCTCACACCACCATATCCACGGTGGATAATTGAGTCAAAGCAAGGAAAGGCTGTTCAATTTTATCGACAAATCAGAATCAAAAACTTTATAGTTGAATAAGAAATGTAAGCTCTTTAGGGATCTGAAAGGAAAAATTGAAATAAGACTGAAAATATACTACCCCTTTTATTTCATTTTATTTGTAGTTTTAGGTTTTAACACAAAAATTAAAAAAAAAACATTAAAATTCTCTGTTTACTCTTTATTAATACATTAAACAAGCTTTTTTTCATTGGTTATCAAATTAAAATAATAGGGGTAACAAAATAAATCTTATTAAAAATCTGCATTGGAAATCCAAAACAAATACATATTTTGTAACCAAAAAAAAATTCTAAAACTACAAATAAAGTGGAACGGAGGGAGTAGTAAATAATGAAAGTAGAACAAGACATTGGCATCAAAAGAAACACATTTTACATGGGAAGCCGACTTTTACATACCTACAAAATATAACTATGTTCAATTCACACCCTCATTAAAAAGTAGGTTAAAAATACACTCACTAATAAATAATTTGAATATCGGTACTTTAATTATAGTTTTGTGCAAAATCATGCATACCGTTGCTGTGCCATTAAATGATGTTGACGTGGATGACACGTGCGATACAACATGGATGACATGTCAGATTTCTACTGATGTTGATGTCATGTGTACAATTTTTTTCTTCTATATTTTTATTAGTTTCAAAATTTTATCAAGTTTTGTGTATTTACATCTATATATATATACAAATAATATAAGTCTTTAATAAATTCTCTGAAATTCTCATACTCTCTCTATCAAATTTTATCAGAAAAAAGTTTTCGTAATTGTATTCTCATAGAAATTTTCACCGTCTCCTGAATTATACATTTATCGTCACGGTATTAAAATTCGTAAAATCATGACGATATTGATATAACGTATGAAATTACGTTATTTTATTTGATGTATAATACTATTCTTTTTAACATGATGTATGATCCTCTTATCTACAAAGGTATGATATGTATTTTATTTTTAATAGCTATCAAGATATAAACATTTGTATAGCCTCTCGAGTCGAGTACAAACAAAATTAAATTAAGTACAAGTAAACTAACGCTGCCGAATCCAGAACGAGTAAAATTTAAAAAAACCATAATTTTATTTTTAACAAAACCATTATTTTATTTTATTTTTACTCGTTCAATTTTACTCTCTTCAATTGTACTCGTTCTGGATTCAGTAGCGTTAGTCTACTTGTATTTAATTTTATTTTAACAAAAACAAAATTGAAGAGAGTAAAATCCAGAACGAGTAAAAATGAAATAAAATAGTGGTTTTTGTGAGGATACAATTACGAGAACTTTTTTCCGATGAAATTTGATAGAGAGAGTATGAGAGTTTCAGATAATTTATTAAATATTCATATTATTTGTATATATATAAATATAAATATGTAAATCTACAAAACTTGATAAACTTTTGAAACTAAAAAAATATAGAAGATTCTTAAAAAAAATGTACATGTGGCATCAACGTCAGTGGAAATATGACATGTTATTTACATTGTGTCACAAAACGGCATTTAATGGCACAATAAGGTTATGCATGATTTTGCACAAAACTATAATTGAAGAGTCGATATTCATATTATTAATTAGTGAAGGTACTTTTAGCCTACTTTTTAACGAGGATATGAATTGAACATATAGTAAAACCTCTATAAATTAATAATGTTGCGACTTTGATATTTTATTAGTTTATCATGATATTAATTTATCCATAAATTAATATTTATTAATTTAAAGAATTTAAAAATTATTTATGATAAAACAATTTATCAGAAATTTTTTTAAAATGCACAACTTTAAACAATATAAATCACATAATAGTAATATTTTGTAAACTATCAATTTAAAAATTTTCTTTTGGACAAATTGTATTTTGAAATAAATAGTCACAAATTAAATTTGACTTTACAAAACACATTTGATGATGTAATGCGAATGAATTTAGATGAGTTCAATGAAAATGGTTATAGACTTATAGCATTTGTAACTATTCACAAAAAAAATTGAAGTTTGAGAAAACATAACACCAACAAATATGATTTAAAACAAAAACATGTAAGAAAAATTAGAAAAATATAAGAAAATAACATATATTTATCTCAGCTATAATGTGTATATTTATACAATTATTAATTTATGATATTATTGGAAACATATATTTATATAAAGATCTTTAAAAAATTATTATCTTATTATTTTATCGAATTTTTCTGATTTTTACATTGGCCCAACTTGGAATCAGATAATTTTATTATTTTATAGTGTTTATTAGTTTATAATGTTTATTAGTTTATCGAATATTAATTTATAGATGTTTTAGTGTAGTTATGTTTTGTCAATATGTAAAAGCCGACTTCCCCATTTTACATAGGAGAATCCATAGTTCCCCTTTTGCCCTCATTTAGACTATGTAATCGGAAACAAATCATAAAATCGATAATTACGCACCAGGTTTGGAAAGTACCTTGTTAAAACCTGCCAGTTTTGTGAAGAAATAAATTGACAAAATTTTTGTTAACAAATTGGTTAAAGTTTGGATTAAGGAGAGTTTGACCAATTTCTTATGACCATATAGTCCACATTATCTCACAGAGGCCAAATCTTAAACCTTTTGCTATCTTACTATGACTACATTACTAAGACTACCTGTTCTATAGAATCACGAAAGATCCATCAATGCTACTATCAACTACTGATAAAAAAATTTCTTCTTTTTTTGGTAAACATACTTCATTTCATAGAATACTAAGATGTAAGAACTACACATAGGTTTTTCTCTCTTTCTAACAATAATATTCACCATAAAGGGGGTACTCTACTCTAAAATAAAACAAAATAAAGAGAACATGTTAGAAGCTTTTTTTTTTTGCAATAAAATCAGCACGAAAATTACCTTGCTACCATGGAACATAAACTATGGTTTCAAAGAGCCACTCCTTCGACCAAAGATATCACTCGTGTTGTTCTTCAACCGCGGCCATGAGGAAAGGTCTTTGATTGCATGCCTGAATAAGATTCTTGGATTCACTTTCAAATATACCTAACCAAACCCTAACTTATCAACGTACGTAAGACATAGCCCGCAACATGCACGAGGCTTCTGCATCCAAGTTTTTTTTTCACCAAATCCAATTTATATTTACCTCCTTAAAGCGCTTCGCAACAATCTTTGATATCTCGAATCCAGTTATGAATAACAAAAATCTTCTGAAGTCCCTTAGGCTTTAGTATCTCCATAAGACTCTTATTTTCTCCTTCAAACATCCCCTTTGAATATCCTTTTGACTAAGCATGTTGCATTGCTATGAGGAAAGCTTGACATTCTCCTTCTTGGCTCTGTTCCCTTCACTATGTGCATCACCAAGATAATAAAATCCATACTCATCTCTTATGATCCAAACCAGCTTTTTCCCGACTTGATTGATTGATATAACCCAATCCTTTTGTGGTTGTCTCCAGTTCTGTACTTGCTTTGTCCTTCTTGAAGGCTGATAAGTGATATCTCTGTTCACTTTCCTGAAACAGATCATTAGGTTGCAGCCAAACAATTGCATCCTTCTTTGCAATGGTGGAATACGTTTGTTATGATTACTCTCCATTATTGCTTTGAGCTTCATATTAGATTGAGCATACGGACAAAGGAAAACTAGGTGATGAATGTTTTCTTCCTCTCGACTACATCTACTACATGTCGCATCTGTGAGAATTTGTTGATGACGCAATGCAGTTCCAGTAGCTAAAACATTTGTAATCATCCTCCACAAGAAATATTTAAGTTTCGGAGCTGAGTTTAGTTTCCATACACCTTGCTTTAAGGAGTAGGAGGAATAACTTAATGGAGACTCTTTATCCATTATAATATTCCGAATTAGTTTATCTTGAATGAGAAACTAGCATATAGTCTCTAACTCTCTCACAAGATAAAACTAACATATAGTAACACTCCCATTAAAATTTAATGTATTACTAATTTATCTTTGAAAATTTGGGCCATTCTAACTTTAAATGAAAGATTCGGAAATCCAGACTCATTAGATATAGACATTAATTGGAACAAGGAAAGAAAAATAGGAAATCAGGAATTAACAGAAAAAAACAACTAAAACACAATTACATGTGATTAGAAGAAGATATGACACATGGAATATCCAAAATGAAATACATTAATAACTTAAAAACAGGAGAGAAATCAACTAAAACACAATTACATGTGATTAGAAGAAGAGATGACACAAGCATTATTCCAAAATGAAATACAATAACTTAAAAACAGGAGAAAAACGATATTCAGAGAGAGAGAGAGAGGTGGTGGAGAGAGGTCTCTAAAATGAAAACTCAGAATGATACTCAAAGGGAGAGAGATAAGTCTGTGCCCCAATTTTTATATTCCCCTTCTTCTGGCTGATCTTCATTATTGTTCATTCCAATCTTTGAGATTAAATCCTCCTCTCTCAAAACATTCTCTTGAGGAACCAAATCGCCAGAGGTTCGAGGAGGAGGAAAAGGAAGAACGTTTCTTGGGATTAACGGGTACATGTTGTTGTTAGATGGAAAGAGAACTGGGCCCATTGAAGAAAATCCATTGGTACTAGTGTTCCCGGTGACGAAGTGAGTAGGATTCATACCTGGAACTTGTGAATACCCACCTGATGAGAGAATGTGAGGCATGTCTAGGTAAGGGTTCAAAAAGGTGACTCCCGGGAATTGTGCTTCCATCTGCATCCGCTTCTTTTCACACTCCCACATTTGCTTGTGGTCGTTCTGGTGATCAACAAAGGCATGAGAACCATTGAACCATTTCTGGCAAAAGTTACAAGTGTACAACTTATTCATTTTCGGCGGGTAAGACTTCATGATCTCGTTTCCACTTGGGACAGGACCAGATCCAAAACTAGGGATCTCAACCCTCCTTTCAGAGGTGACATCCTGAGGAAATCTGGTGAAGTATGCTTCCATCTCCTCCCGTTTCTTTTCCCACTCTCGGTGGGCGTTCCGGTGACCAACAAAGTCATGAGAACCAAAGAACCATTTCTGGCAAAAGTAACAAGGATACCTCTGAGTCGGTTGTGGCGGGTAAAAGTTCATGATCTCGCTTCCTCTTCGGATAGGACCAGATCCAAAACTAGGGATCTCAACCCTCCTTTCAGAGGTAACATCCTGAGGAGACCCTAGTCTCAGATTGTTGTTCCTCGTTGCCTTCTCCTTGGACTCATCAATGGCCACAATATGGTTTTTGAGTTTTTCAGGTTTGGGTGTCGAAGAGCTTGAAGAAGAAAAAGCTTGGTTCTCCATAACAAAGTTTTTTGTTTGGGTGGATTGAGAAGTTTATCTTATTCTGAGTACAAGTTCAGAAAAGCCTTTTCTTGCAAAAACCGCAGGCTTAAACACTAGAATGTTAAGACAACATTTTTCAGATGATAACTCAAAGTCTCAATCTCAGTTTGCTTTTATAAGGGTTTTTTTTCTTTTCTTTTGCCAGCTTTTACGCATTGATGAGAAAAAGACTATCTCCAATTTATTAATTACTTTCAAGAAGTTATTTTCTTAGTCAAGCTTATCTAAGTACTTATGGTATAATATCTAGTTATTATCAAATTATAAAGAAAAAGTAAGGCTTAATATTAACTTTCTTCCTTAAAATGAGATTTTATGTGCTTGACTAGCTTTCATTAAGTTTGGTAAATTAAATGTACAGCTAATTATTACTCAATATTGATTACATATGCTAAATATGAGTCAACGAAATTAACAATGACTGTTAATAATAATAATAAAAAATTAACAATGACACATTCATATGTAACTGACCAAAATAAAATTATGACATATGCTAAAAATGAGTCATAGAATTTAAAGTTCTCGTGCATTGGTAAATTTTTTTAGTAACCCAAAATAATTTGTTCATTGAGAAAAAAAATTGTTGGTATATATATTTAGGAAAATTTTCAAGTAAATAACCCTTTTCAACTTTTAGATTGCCAAAACCCAGTTTTCAGATTAAAAAATAAAAAAAGATATTTTTTCTTCAAGGTTTATTATGTTTTACAAATTACAATGAAATATACAAACACTAACTACATTGAATGGAATAAAATTTATTTACACAAATACAAATTTTATATTTTTATAATAAAATTAGATCTACTTAAATTAATTTTTTGTAGACTAATTATTATGAAATATAGATCATGATACTCTAAAGTTAATATAAAATTTATGGAAGTATGTTTAATGAGTTTTTAAATACTTATAAAACGTGTAATTTATCACTAGAAATTAGATGGTATGGAGCACATATAAGTTAATAAATAAATAAAATGTAGTTTTAGTTATATAATATATATAAAATCTAATATCTTTTTTGGTTGAAATGTAAAATTTATTTAGCAACAAAAAATTTACAAACGTTGCAACAATTACAAGAAGGAAAATTTGAAAAACTTGAATTGATACAAGATTAAAGCTAAAAACATAGTGTCTTCATCTAGCCAAAACCTCTAACTTGAAACCATCTACGAAGCAAGCCCTTTAAACTCATGAGAACCATGATAAATTAGAGACACAATCCTGTTCCGTACTGCTCTCTCAATTTGTTTTCTAAGATATGATATTAAATATGCTAAAAATGAGTCATAGAATTTAAAGTTCTCGTGCATTGGTAAAAATTTAGTAACCCAACATAATTTGTTCATTGAGAAAAAAAAATGGTTGGTATATATATATAGAAAAAATTTCAAGTAAATAACCCTTTTCAACTTTTATATTGCCAAAAGCCAGTATTAAAACATGTTTGCTTGAAGGTTTATGTTTTACAATGAATGCACAAACACTAACTACATTGAATGGAATACAATTTATTTGGGACAGTTCTTTTTGTCCATATGGTACGTCTATGTGTTGACCATATTAGTCCAAATTTTTGTCCATATTGGTTTTGTTTGATCATACACAACCATATTATTTTCATTATTCACTATTATGTTTAATCATGGATAATATTATCATTATCATTATTCATTAATCACTTTGGAGGGAGGGAGAGGGGAGATGGGAGGAGGAGTTGGAAGTATTAGTATTTAGTGAAGGATAAGATCAAACAAGACCAATGGACGTGAACACATGGACAAACAAATAGGGGGCTTCGTTTGGTATTAAAATTTGAAAAAGATTATTTTTGATCATTTTTTCAATTTATTTACACAAATACAAATGTTATAATTTTAAACAAAAATTATATCTAATTAAATTACTTTTTGTAGAATTATGAAATATAGATTACGATACTCTAAAGTTAATTATAAATTTTATGGAAGTAAGTTTTATGAATTTTTATATACTTATACACTTGTAATTTATCACTAGAAATTAGATGATATATATGGAGCGCAAAAAAGTTAATAAATAAAAAATGTAGTTTTAGTTATATAATATATTTAAAATCTAATATTTTTTTCTTTGGTTGAAATGTAAAATTTATTTATCATCAAAAAAACTTACAAACGTTTGTAACAATTACAAGAAGGAAATTTTGAAAAAGTGGAAACTGATACAAGATTAAAGCTAAAAACATAGTGTCTAGATATCTAGCCAAACCCACTAACTTGGATCCATCTACGAAGCAATCCCTTTAAACTCATGGTAAATTAGAGACACAGTCCTATTCAGAGTGGTGGTTTGCCTTGAAGATGCTTTCTCCCGTTTCTCTCACACCATATGTGTAGCGAATAAAATTTTTGGAAAGCCTAAAAATCAAATTAAAAAAAAAAAAAATTGTACGTAATTGGACTATATTTAAAACTGGGCCTTGTTATTTATTTATCATTAATGAATAACAATCAATTGAGCAACTGAGTATATATTTTTCATGAGACACAATCAACTTTTCATTGCTTTTCCAAAATCCTCTAATTTTATTTTATTTTATACTAGTGGGTGAGCTTCGCTGGGCATTTATATTATCATTTATTAATATTAATATAATTATTAAAATAATTTCACTAATAAAAAATAGTATTATATCTTGTTTTTAACGATTTTATATGTACTTTATAACATAAAATTTATAGATAACATATATAATATTAAATTATATTTATCAAAAATAAATTACTATAATATATTTTGAATTCATAAATTTTTTAGCGTTTAAATCACTTTTTCATCCAAAAACGCTATACAACCGACTATATCGGATGCTCACAACTATATCCGACTCAACCAATCCAACCATCCATAAATCCAGTCTCCAAATATATATCCCTATGTAGGTTTTGAATATCGCATAATATAAAATAACAAAATTCACAAAATAGTTCAAACTTTATGTTAGAGAACAACCAATGTCTACACTTTTTTTTTCAAAAATTGAGTTGGATATATTAGATATTAATCTATATTGATAAACGTCTGATATGTTTTTTAAATATACACATTCTATTTCTCTTTCGTTCTCTATTTTTTCCTCATCAACAACACAAAATTGAATCATGCACCATATTACATAGATCACCAACAACATTGAACTCTTTCCATAAGCACCTTATATGTTTCTAAGTTCCACTAGTACTATCTATATTTTCTCTCGTCTTTGCAAAATATTGAACCATAGACAATATGTTCGCGGTTTTAAACATAATCTTTGTTATCTTCATCATGTTTCTCTTTTCTCCGTCAATTTTCAATGTATGGTCAATGATTTGAGCACTTTAAAATTTATATGACTTAACTCAATTTTTGTTTCAAAGATTGACTTAAACATGTTAACATTTTGGCATAACACAACATATCTCTCATAATATGTATTATTATATGGCCTTTAAAATTTTGGAGCAAACTTCTAGAAACTTCCGTGAGTATTCCACTATTGAACGAATCATCGTTTGCTTGAACATGGATTTACGATAATCAAAATGAATTTTATTTTTTTATATAATCTATTTACATTAAATATATTTTTCTAATTATAAAATGAAAAATATCAAATTAAGAAATTTATTTTTAGATTTATGGACAGTCCTTTGAACTAATCGTTATTAATTACTTTAAACTATAAATCAAAAGATTTTTGAAACAATGTATACACGATTTAATGTATTATTTATAAACATGAAACTCTTTAATTGAAGTTCATAACTTAGAATAACAATTATTAATACTTTGATATTTATTTAAATAATTTTATAAACTATAGAAATACAAAATTTAATCTATTATTTATAAACATGGAACTCTTTAATTTAAATTCAAAAATTATAATAACAATTATTAATAGTTTGATTTATTTTTTAAAAAAATCTAAACCATATGAATAAATCTAATAAAAGTAAGGTTATTAAATTAGAGTGTTTTAGATCATTTTTTCTAAAAAAATAATTTTTTAAATTCTTTTTAAAATTATTATATTAAAGAATGTTAATTATTATGAGAATTAAAGTGTTGGTGAGGTGATTAGAGGAATATGTAATGAGTTGAGTGATTCTGATGTGTCAAAGTTTTAGAGTATGAGACGGCTGATATGATTTTATGAGAAAAGAGCAACATTTTACTTTATATATATATAATGTTAATTATTATGAGAATTAAAGTATTGATGAGGTGATTAAAAAAATATGTAATAAGTTGAGTGATGTTGATGTGTCAAAATTTTATAGTATGAGACTGCTCATGTTGCTTCATGAGAAAAAGTCAACATTTTACTTTATAGATAGATACTTAGAACCGGTACAACGTTATAGAAGGCCATGCTCAAGATTAAAAATCATGCTCCCGCTATTCAAACTTATATAATATCAACCGTCAAAACAACAATGTTTTATCTCAAAAATATAGTATTATATTAAAAAGACTAAATTAAATACTAAATAAAATTGTTATTGTCTGTAACAAGAAAACAACACTTTTTATATTTTAATTCACCATTTAGATAAAAGACCAAATATCAATTTGTTACTCTAGCCCATTTTACAATATTCTATACTTTATGTTAAAGTCCAATTATATATTTACCATGTATGGATTTTTACAAAAAAAAAGTTGGCCCATAACTCAATGGACTATATAATGTCTAATCTATGGCTTATGTGACTTATGACATGGATCCGTCAGTAAATTGTAAAAAATATTATTCTGCATTATTTATACTCTTTATTCATTTGATGCATGTCGGGTTTTTCTTAGGTCAAATATTCTAAGTTAGTTTATCTTGAATGAGAAAGTAATGTTTTCAAAAAAAAAGAAAGAAAAAACAAAATAATAATTTGATTTAATAATTTTCTCAAAACCCGTGGTTTTTGTCAAAACATCTTCTAATACGACCCTTTCAGTTATCTTCTCAGCTTTCGGGATTGGGGTTCTTCCCATCTCCGTCAGCAGCCGCAGGTTTCAGATCTGTTTACCGATGGCATTAGGTCAAAGTGGCTCTGCTCAGAGGATGGGCCCAAAAGGAGTCTGGCCCATTAAAAACGCCAATTGGAAGTGCAATGGCCCATTAAGCCTTGTGGCTTAAAGTCTATTGGGCTTCGCAGAGAGTCGGCCGGCCCAAACATGTTCTCTTTGTCTCTGCATTTTCCAGGTGCTGCAGCAAACTCCCCCTTCATCCGCCATCTCCGCCTACCACAAACCCAATCACCCATCGCAGAACCTGCAACTTTTCCCATAGCAGCCTCAGCTCACCAGACGTCGTTGATAGCAAGGGTACCCTCTCTTGGACCGTTAGTTTGTGCCTTGTCCGGTGAGAAAGTCGACAGCACACGACTTCATCTGTTTTTGCCCAGGTATGGTTCTTTAAACTGCTTTCTCGATCCAAGTATATTGATGTCCCGATATCTAGAATTGACTGGAAGAGGACACCACTCAAAGCTTGTGTCAGCATTCGTAATTAGATCAAGGAAGTTTGTTTTAGAACTCTGGTACAAAACAGAACCTATGGCTCTGTGTCTGAATGCTTAAGACCTAGGATTTGCGGCTTAACCTCTCTTTGTTGTGTCGACTTTGGTATGAATTTGCTTTCGACATTGATACTCCTCGTGGCATATCATCGATCCAAGCTCACGACAAGGCACCAGCATCAATGATAGCTTTTCAATCTTACCTGACCTCGAGGGTCTTTGGCGCACAAGCTCTCTCCTTCGTGGAGAGAAGATCGGCTCCGTCCTCCTCCTTTATGGATAGAACTCATTTAAGTCTCTTAGTTTCCTCCTTGTGGTGCGTGGGGGCGACCTTTGGAAGTAAGAAATTTCTTCTAACGTCATAATATCCGTTTGTTAGGCTTCTCACAAATCAAAATCACCAATTAGTATAAAACTTTTTGGGAAGTAGTCCAAAAACAAATTCGTGCGAGTTTTGCCACTTGGGCCTAAAACGGGCAATATCATACTAGTGAAAGAGTTGACTTGGGCTTATAGAAACCCAATAATTGGTATCAGTGCCTAGGTTGAAAATTGTGGACCTAGGGAAGTGGGTGTGGGCTGCATGTTCGGTGTGGAAATAGCCCTCAATGTGGTACGATTAGAAGAATGCTCAAGAGAACCTTGCGAATAAAGGGTGTCAGTGCCTAGCTAAATGCCAAGGTTGCGTTGGAGGGGAGGCAATGGTTCGGGATCCTTGGTTTGAGGGGAGGATTGTTGGTAGACAAACCAATGTCCCACATCGGAAGATTAGAAAATAAGTGTATAATATATAAGACAAGTTAATCTCCAATTAGTATAATACTTTTTGAGAAGGAATCCAAAAACAATTCCGTGCAGGTTTTGCCAGTTGGCCCAAAGCAGACAATATCATACTAATAGGAAAATGACTTTAACTTGCGAGAAGCCCAACAATCCATTGATAGTGGCTATTGTTAATCTCCCTGATGTCTTTGTGAAAGTGTCTTTGACACACTAAGAGCTTGTTTGTGGCATTATGAGGTGTAGCTTATGTCTCCGACTTTCTTTGGATCTATCAATCTATCATGCTATCTTTTTTGTAAGCTTGTTTGTCTTAATCTTCTTGTATCCAACCATTTGGTTGATGATTGTACTCTCTTTATCTCCCTTTGGGATTGATGGAATGAAAACCAAGTGGTTGTTCCCAAAAAAAAAAAAAGGAACAAATAAATGTGACTGATTATTTTTCGTAAAGTAGACAAAAATAGTGAATTATTTTTAAATTCATTTTACAAAATCTTATTAATGCTACTAATTAAAAAAACATTAATATAGATAATAAGTACATCGAAATTAAAATAATTAAATAGATAAATCAAGATTTCTGAAAAAATGTTGTTGTGTCGGCATCAATATATTTTTAAGTTATATATATTGGACCGTATTTAAAAGTACGAGTTTTTTTTATTATCCCATTAAGGCATTTCCAATCACACTCTATTTTTTCTCTAAACTCTATTATAGAGTAACATTTGCTCCAATTTTACTCTATATTTCACTGTAAAATAGAGTAAATGATAGTATTATTCTATATATATATATATAGTAATTCTATTTTTTCCTCTATATTTTGTTCTACAAAATAGAGTACATTGGAGAGAAACTCTACTCTATTTTAGAGTAAAAAATAGAGAAATGCATTAGAGATGGTCTTAGGTTGGTTTCTGGGGTTTTTTTTGTCGAGTTTTAGTGGTTTATTTGGATCAATAAACATATTTAGATTGTTTTGTTTTGCATAAACCTCAAACCTAAACAAACCACCGACCATTAGAATGTCACACATGGATTGGAGACTTGGAAAATTTGAAGAGTAATATATAAATGTGGCAATTCTCAACTCTTGAGCTATATTTGGGTGTGAGTTAGGTCCACATTTCTAATATGATATCAAAGTCTAATTCAAGTTCTTGATTGTGAGCCTCATATGTGGATATCCAGTCTTACAAATTTCACGTTTCATAAGCTCATTCTAAACGTGAGAAGGATGTAGTAGAATGTCCCACATCGAGACTTGAAAAACTTAAAGACTAATATGTAAGTGTGTGATAATCCTCTACTCTTAAATTAACTTTTGGTTATGGATTAGACCCACACTTTTATCAACAAACCATTGAGGTCCGGTTTATAAATCATATTATTTTTAAACATCTCTAACTAATCATTTATATCCTAAAGAATATCATTTTGCATAATTTTACTCCTTAATCATTTGGTGCATGCCGATTTTTTCTTATTCAACTATTCCAAACTCGTTTTTCTTGAGTGCGAAACTAACATATTGTAAATACAAAAACTTAGACTCAAGTCAAAATTAATTAATTAAATGAATTACTAATTTATCGTTGAAATGTTGGTGGGTCATCCATACTTTAAATGGAAGATCTGGAATTCCAAACTCATGAGATAATAGACATTGAAACAAGGAATGAAAAATAGGAGATCGGGAATTATCAAAAAATCAACTAAAACACAAATAACCAAGTGGCTCTTGTTCTAGTGGCTTTCACTAACAAGGAGGTCATGAGTTCGAATCCACTTGGGAGAGATGATTTACGTTTTAATTGTGGTATTATCAACGGCTGTCCTGAGCAACGGAAGAGACTATGGGTCAAAAATCTAGAACTCGTACAGTTTATTATTTAAATAAAACAAAAAAAAGATCCGAAATTTCAAACTAATGAGATAATAGACATTGGAACAAAGAAAGAAAAATAGGAGATCATGAATTAATCAAAAAATCAACTAAACACACAATTACATGTGAATAGAAGAAGAGATGATACAAGGAAATGAACATCCAAAAAAAGGAGAAAATGGTAGTCATAGAGAGAGATGTGGTGGAGAGAGGTATCTAATAGCTATGATTCCTCTAAAACGAAAAATGTATAACGCATAGAACTAAAAATGATAAAAATAATACTCAAAGGGATAGAGATAAATCAATGCCCCCGCTTTTAAAGTTCCCCTCTTCTGGCTGATCTTCATCATCATCATCATCAATCTCCACAACGTTGTTCATTCCAATCTTTGAGATTAAATTCTCCTCGCTCAGAACATTCTCTTGTGGAACCAAATTGCTAGAGGTTCGAGGAGGAGGAAAAGCACGAACGTTTCTAGGGATGAACGGGTACATGTTGTTGTTGGATGGAAAAAGACCAGGTCCCTTTGCAGCAGAACCATTGGTACTAGTGCTCCCAGTGAAGAAGCGAGTAGGAGTCAAACGGGGAACCACGGTCATGTTCATATCCGTGATTCCTCCAGTGACTCCACTGTTGAAGGATGGGTAAACTAGGCGTTTAAAAGGATCAAGAGTGATCCCAAGATGATTTTCATTTGATAAAGCATCTTGTGAATACCCACCTAAGAGAATGTGAGGCTTGTCTAGGTAAGGGTTCAAAAACGCGAGCCCGGGGAAGTCTGATTCCATCTCCTTCCGCTTCTTGTCCCACTCCCGTTCTTGCTTGTGCGCGTTCTGGTGACCACCTAGGGCTTGAGAGGTTGAGAACCCTTTCTGGCAAAAGATACAAGTGTAGATCTTATTCGATTTTGACGGGTAAAACTTCATGATCTCGCTTCCTCTTCGGACAGGACCAGATCCAAAACTAGGGTTCTCAACCCTCCTTTCAGGGGTAACCTCATGAGGAGACCCTAGTTTCAGATTGTTGTTCTGTGTTGCCTCCTTCCTGGACGCCTCCATGGCCTCAAGAAGGCTTTTGGGTGTTTCGGATTTGGGTGTGGAAGAGCTTGAAGAAGACATAGCTCTGTTCTCCATTACAAATCTTTTTTTTCTTTGTCGGATTGAGAAGTGATCTTTATCTCTTTGTGCTAGATTCGTAGAAATGAGGACACTATTTATTGAGAAGCCAACCTTAATGTTCCTTGACTATTATGGTACAAAATCTCCAAGGGTGAAATCAAAACTAGTATGACTTCATATCTCCAAAATTATGGTTGTTTCTTTAAATATGTTGATTTTACTCCTTTTGACTTACAAAGTGATATTCTTGTGTGAGATATATACTAATATAGAATCCGTATAACTACTGTGAATTCATAATATGCTACATTTAATTATATGTTACAAAAAAAAAAAAAGTAGCGTGCAAAATTTCGTTTGAACAACTAATACTGCAAACTACTAATTTTTCTATGAAATCTCGTGCTTTTTTTGTTTTGTTTTTGTGTGTGTAAAGATATCTGAATTAATTTATTAAAATAAAATAATAATTAATAAGCCAACTAGTCAAATTAGCATCTTTCACTGTTATAGAAGTATAATGTTATTCTTCACTAATTTTATAGAAAATATTTAGTCAATGCAAATACAAAGAAATTGCATTCTACTATATGGAAAGATTAACTTGGAAGAGATATCACAAACATTTAACTTAGACAGCTTATGTTTGACTACAGTTGCTTCTTTCTCATTATAAAAAAATGTAAAATTTCTTTAATTAGTTTTTCGGTCCAAGTCAATTTTTACATTCTATGTTCTGACTATGAGAAAAATACCCAAAGAGGAAACTAAATGACAAAAAGGGTGCATGAACTGTAAAGAATATATTTGTATCCCTTATAAAAATATATTTTCAGATATATATCCAGGGAAAAAAAGCTTGAATACCTTGAGTGTCAATTTTTTAATTTCTGAAATGAGAATACAGAATTATTTGGTATAAAATATCCAAGACACATTCATGAATATTTGATGTTTGTTATAGTAAATATTATCTTTCGCTGTGCATTTGATAAATTGCATTATAAAATATACTTTTAAATTGTATTCGTGGTCATAAGTTGTTTTGGAAGAATATGAATACGTCAATATAGAAATAAAAATGTGATAACATATATTATTGACTAGAATATATATAGTAAAATTGGAAAATTTATATCATTTTAAGTATCATATATATTTAAAATGTGTAATATATTTTTTTGAAGTGTAATTATTTAAATGTTTTATATATTAATTTATGGCAATATATGATTATATAAATAAAAATATAATAACCTACGTTATATAACTATATATTTTTTATAAAAATATTAATTGTATTTTGGACTGGATCTTTTAAAGAATTTATTATATGTTTCTGAAAATATCTGTGAATTTGTTTTATGATAAGTAATATTTAAAATACAATGAATTAAATGGAAATTGTTTTTGAATGATTTCCTAAATTATTAAATTATTTATTAGATTGCATGTGTAAGTGTAATTTTACATTTTAAACCTTTAACTAATTTAGAAAAATGATAAGATTTACAATGATTTTCCAATGACATTATGATTTAATTCTTTTTATTAGGGTGATACCAATATTGTATGTTTTTCAAATGATATCTATGTATCAGATTATGAGTCTTCAACTTAAAACCAATTGACAATGAATGGATTAACTCATATCTTTTATACTTATATATTACTTAAGACTTCTATCCAACTTTCCGATATGGGACATTATTCTCACTACTCCCCTCGAGATGATGGTACTTCTAACCATTTACATCGGTATATTCGGGCATGAATCGGTGGACCAAATTTTTGATTAAGCCGATTATGGATCAGGTTAGTGTGTGAGTGGGGTATGATATCATATTAGATTATGAACTTCCAACTCAAAACTAATTGGCAATGAATTGAGAGATGTCATTTATATTTATACATTAGTTAAAAACCATATTCAACGTCCGATGTGGGACATTATTCCCAATAGTATGTACGTAAATAATTAAATCCCAAGATAATACTCTATTTTAGCTTATATACATAAAGATGAAAAACCTAAGGGAAATCAATGTTTCAAGGAGTAAATTTGTGTAAACTATTTGAAAAATCTTATTAGTACCTTTACTCTCATCACCCTCACTTAACTTGTAAGCCTTACTCCCTATTTACTATTTTATTATTGTAAAATTATTTCTTTTCTTTTCTTTTCTTTAGGTGCAACACGGTTCTTATATTGATTACCAAAAGTTCGAAGCATACAAAGATAAAGCCAGATTATCAAGTCCATAATCTTGCAAGTCCATAAAAGGTCATTGTAATACAATTATACAAACATAAGGGAAAAAATTCGAGAACGATGAAGCCGATGGTGGTGACCGACAAATCTCCAATAAGCAATGATGAGAATCTTATCATAAGATGAGGAGAATCTGATGTGAATAAAACTCCCTTTTATTTTCGATTAAATTCGCTTGTACCTTTAAATTAAGATTATTCTTTAATTAATTATCCATGTTTAGTAACTCAGAAGGAAAACCACAAACCTATTTCTGTCTGCCTCTCTCGTTCCATAGCCGAACGACTTTACCGCCAAACCTCATAAAACATAGCAACCAAAACTACGAAACTCTTTATCTTTCGGAAACAAAACTATACTTGTAAATATTTTCAAAACTATGCAGAATACACAATAATAAAGAGGCTACGTAAGCTTCGAAATAACAAACAGCTGTTCAAAAAAAAAACACAAAAAAAGGGAGCTGTTCCATTTATCCAAAAAAAAAAAACAAAAAAAAATATAAAAACTTTGACTAACCAAAAAAAAAAAAAAAAAAGAAAATGTCATACGGATACGATGACGAAGATGCAAAGAGGAAAAAGAGATACGCAATTATCTCCATTTCCTCTGTTCTTCTAATCTCTATGGTTGTCGCCGTTACCATCGGCGTTAACGTCAACAAGAAAGATAGCGGAGTTGACAGAGAAATCACAACTTCTGTTAAAGCTATCAAAGATGTTTGTGCACCAACGGATTACAAAGAGACTTGTGAAGAAACTCTAAGGAAAGATGCAAAGAACACATCAGACCCATTGGAGCTGGTGAAGACAGCGTTCAACGCAACGATGAAACAGATAAGTGACGTGGCAAAGAAGTCACAAACTATGATTGAGCTGCAAAAAGATCCAAGGACAAAGATGGCTTTGGATCAATGTAACGAGCTAATGCATTACGCAATCGGTGAACTTACCAAATCGTTTGAAGAATTAGGGAAGTTCGAGTTTAATAAGGTTGATGAAGCCTTGATTAAACTTAAGATTTGGCTCAGCGCCACAATTAGCCATGAGCAAACTTGTTTTGAAGGGTTTCAAGGAACACATGGTGATGCTGGTGAGACGATAAAGAAGGCAATGAAAACTGCGGTGCAGTTAACGCATAACGGGCTTGCAATGGTCACCGAGATGTCGAATTACTTGGGATCAATGCAGTTTCCGGTGATGAATAGTCGTCGGTTGTTGTCTCAAGAGTTTCCTTCATGGATGGATGCGCGAGCGCGTAGGCTCTTGAACGCTCCATTGGCAGAGGTTAAACCAGATATTGTGGTGGCCCAAGACGGAAGTGGTCAGTTCAAGACGATCAACGAGGCATTGAAGGAAATTCCCAAGAAGAAGAACACGACTTTCTTGGTTCACATTAAGAGTGGAATCTATAAAGAGTTCGTTCAGGTCAACAGGAGCATGACACATGTTGTTTTCATCGGCGATGGCCCTGACAAAACTGTTATTACCGGAGAAAAGAGTTTCAAGGATGGTATTACCACCTACAAAACCGCCACCGTTGGTAATATTTTCTATATATATCTCTTGCATGCTTGTGTTTTTTCTCATTACAAATTATTATTTGCATTAGGCCTAAAAAATGTACAAGACCAAATGATTTTTAGCAAAAAAGTTATCTTATTTTAGGACATAATTTTAGCAAAATTGGAGAATAGAGTTTTTATAGATATTATTACCCTTATGGTTATTGCAGCAATCGTTGGAGACAATTTCATTGCCAAGGACATTGGGTTCGAGAACACTGCTGGGGCAATAAAGCATCAAGCTGTTGCGATTAGGGTTCTATCAGATGAGTCGATATTCTACAACTGTAGATTCGATGGCTATCAAGACACTCTCTACGCACATTCCCACCGACAGTTTTACCGGGACTGTACAATCTCTGGCACCATAGATTTTCTCTTTGGAGACGCAGCTGCGGTATTCCAGAATTGTACTTTCTTGGTAAGAAAGCCACTCGAAAACCAAGCATGTCCCATTACAGCCCACGGACGTAAAGATCCACGAGAAACCACAGGATTCGTGCTTCAAGGTTGTACGATTGTTGGCGATCCGGATTACTTGACAGTCAAGGAAAGTAGCAAAACTTATCTTGGAAGACCATGGAAAGAATATTCAAGAACTATCATCATGACCACGTTTATCCCGGATTTTGTTCCGCCGGAAGGATGGCAACCGTGGGGAGGCGATTTCGGCCTTAAAACGCTTTTCTACGCGGAGGTACGGAACACTGGACCGGGTGCAGCTGTTACAAACCGGGTTACTTGGCCAGGAATCAAGAAGTTGAGTGAAGAAGAAATACTTACATTCACTCCAGCTCAATACATTCAAGGTGATGCTTGGATTCCAGGTAAAGGTGTTCCATACTTCCCTGGTCTTTTCACTGGAAACGGTTCAGCAACCGATCCGAGTGCAACGAGCTCCACAAATTCTACTGCAACCGGTTCCAATTCTAACACAGCAGGGTCATCAGAATCACCTACAATTGCAGTGTCTCCTTCAGCTTCACCACCATCTAATCAGCATGATTCACCATCAGGGGCAGTGTCTCCTTCAGCTTCACCACCATCTGGTCAGCATGATTCACCATCAGGGGCAGTGTCTCCTTCAGCTTCACCACCATCTGTTCAGAATGATTCACCATCAAGGGCAGTGTCTCCTTCAGCTTCACCACCAGCTAGTCATCATGATTCTCCTTCAGCTTCACCACCAGTTAGTCTTGATGGTTCCCCATCAGCTTCACCATCAACAGTAGTGTCTCCTTCGGCTTCACCACTAGCTTCTCCTTCTGCGTCTCTTTCAGATTCACCATCGGCTTCTCCAGAAAGCTCTGGTTAAGACCGCGTCTAACTAGAGGTCGTGTGCTTTCTATTTTAAACTATAAAATTTAGGCAAACCTTGAGTACTTCAGGTTAAGGATTTTTGGTATGCCACATTAATGAGAGAATATGAGTAGCTTTTGTAAATTGATGTAATTAAATCGTCATGTATATATGTTGTTATTAATTTATTAAAATTAATAGTACAATATTATTCTTTTGTGCTCAATTATGTAGAAGATTTCATATGATTACAATTCGTAGCATCCTAGGCACCACGATGGTTAAAGACATGCGAGTCAGCAGTAGCAAATAGGTCACATTGACCATGCATCAACTTCGAAATGAAAATTGTAAGTGTTTCTAAAAACATCAGTTAAATAACATTGGAAATAAATTGTATTAAAAAATTTAGTTGTTGGAAACTTTCTTTTTTTTTTTTTTTTAAGAAACAAAAAGTGAAATGTATGTTAGAAAACAAAACAGCTACTCAGCTTAAACGAAAGTTACCTTACCAGATCCGGGGTTGCAGCTTGCAAGTAAGCAGCAGGCCCCAGCAGGGGGTTTTCTGATATTGCATAAAACTCCTAAACTATTTAGTATTTACATAAAATACTCATGAAGTCTTTTTAGTTACAAATGAAGCCCTCTGTAATTATTTTTAAAATATCTTTCTTATAGCAAACCCTTAAGATCTAAATTTTCTCTATTTGATTTTTCCTCTCAACGATGGCGGCTTCATCGTCTTCTTCCTCTTCGTCTTCCTCCGATGTTTCGTCTGATTCTTCAGACTCTCATCGCCGCCGTAAGGATCGTCGTCGTCACCGTAGAAACGACCGAGATAGGGAGTCGCTAAAGGTACGGAAGAAGAGCCGGTCCACCTCGAAACGACGCCGTAGACGCCATCACCCTTCCGATTCCTCTGATTCTTCATACTCCGATTCCTCCAGGTTCGTTCGATTTCTCATAGAAATACGATGGAAAGCCCTAATTTCATGTTTGGTTTCATTTTCTGGATCATATCAACTGGTTTCGCATTTTGATTTAGTTCGTCGATGTTAGGGTTTTAGGGTTTGGTTTCATGGAAACTGTATGAGAATCTCATTTATGGAACTCTATAGATTGATTTAAACAGAGACTAGAGAAAATAAAAGAGTGAAATTTGCGTTTTTGTTGCAGAGATGAGAGCTCAGATAGTGAGCACGAGAGGTCACGAAAGCACAAGAAGTATGAAAAGCCAAAGAAGGTTGCTTTGTTTGTTCTATTCTTAATCATGTGATTGTCTCTCTTATGGTGTTTAGCTTTAAAGTATGCATTTTGTTTACAGGCTAAGGACAAGGAACGAAGCAAGAGTCGTCATCGTCATAAACGGCATAAGAGCAGAGATAGAAAGGTGAGTTATATATTCTCAATACGCATTTCTGATAGATTTTCATCAAGATAACAAGTTACTTATAATACTTTCTGTTGCCTTTCTCTGTGGCCTCTTCGAACTTGGAGCTGTGGTTGGTGACATGACAAAACTGGGGACTTTTTTGTTTTCTTTGGTTTGTGTTTGTTTATCCTTTTTGGTCCTGGCAATGTGAGTCTTGTATAGAAAGGGGAAGGAGAAGGAAGCAGCGGGCCTGTTCAACTATCGAAGGTACTAAGCAATATACCTATAAGATCGTAACTATACATGAAGCTCCTTGTGTTCATTGCCATCAGTTTAACCGTTGTTCCTCGCTTCTTTTCTGATTCAGTTTTTGAGCCGTGACAAAGACGATGGTGAGCGTAGAAGTGCCGTTTCAGGGAAAAAGGTAAGTGAAGACTCTCTTTTGGGTTTTCTAACGTTATACTCTACACAACAAGATTCTGTTCTTTGCTCACTTTCTTCTTTCTTTGTGTTTGGGTACAGATTCTGCTGAAGGTTGACAAGTCCAAAGAGGACAAAGCTGCAGAGAGCAAGAGAAATGAACTGCTTAAGTTCTTGAATGCAAGTTTCGACTAGTTTTATTTCCTTTAAGACTCCATGATCGAATCTCAAAAACAACAAAAATGTTAGATGCTCTTTGAACAGATTCTAGTTTGCGTATCTATCTGGTGATTCAGAGTCTTGTTTTGTTTATCTGGAAGACGAATCTGTCATGGAATTGAGTTGATATTTATAGCCTTTTGAACTTGTTTCTTGATTTCTATTCTCTTGTTTGGTTTTAAAGATTTTGTGTTATCGCACATGTTCTTCTTGGAAACCTGAGAAATGGTTACTGAGATTTTATCGGTGCGTACATTAGAGGCCAGTTCCAACTTCCAAGATCCAGTATGGATCTTTTGAGCTATCTCCAGTTAAAATGGAGTTGTGCTCCAATGTTGTTGGATTACATACACTTTTGAGAAAACTTAGAATGTTCTTATTTGACTAGCTTCATTATGATGATTATGCGAAATAATCCTTTTAATAACCTCATTTTCACTATCCCTTTCTTATTTGCTTATAAGTGAAGAAATTTAGAATATGTAGACAGATTCTGTAGTCGCATTCCCCTTTCCTATGCAGGTGGTTTCACAGAGATCTTATATTATCTCATTCAATACATTACAAATATAAATGTGTTTAGTTATTACAAACTTGATTTGTTATTCTGCGATTTATGATTTACTTTCTAATAATAGTAATAAGATCAAAACTTCTCTAAGATTTTAATACTAAACGATTTAAAACCAAATTAACCATGACATGACCATATTTTATAAGTGTTCAGTTATTAGAAATTTTTAATATATGGATATGAACCAACAGACATGGAAAAGAAAATTTTTATTTGAAAAAGCAAAACCGAAATCAAGTTTGCATAATTTTTCTTCTTCTCAAATATGAGAAGAATCATAAACTTCTAAAACATTTACTATTTTATTTTTGTCACAGTAGATATGGCTCCGGTGTTGCTTAGAATGAGGCTAGAAGTAGCATTAAGATTAAAAGACAACCAAAATATTCAATTGTCAAATAAGAACAGAAAGACAGAAAAACTTAAAAGCAAAGGTATTTTGTCAAATAAGAACAGAAAGACAGAAAAACTTAAAAACAAAGGTCTGGAACTGACAAAAAGCACCAAAATTCCGAATCTGAAACCAAATAAAAGGAAACAAGACAACAAGTCCTTCTTCTTAGACCTTGAACCCACGACTCTTTCGCCTTCCTCTAGCTTTCTCAAACTTCCTTCCCTTATGCCTAACATATGGTTTAGTGTCACTGCCTGGCACACCAGGAGCAAGTCCAAAATGCTTAACTGCTTCACGAGAGTTCCTTGGTCCTCTCAGAAGAATCTGTCATACATTATCAACACAACCCAGATTCATTATAAACATAAAAAAACCTTAAGCATTCAAGACGAAATAACTGTTTAAAAGTTTTACTTACCGTGTTCTGTCCCAATGGAGCTCTGAGAGCAAGCTGGTCAAAGGTTAAACACTCTCCACCAGCTTTCTCAATCCTAGCTCTAGCCCTCTCAGTAAACCTCAAGGCAGTAACTTTCATTGCTGGAACCTCATGAATTCTCAAATCATCTGTTATGGTTCCAACCAACACAGCAATCTTGTCCTCCTAAAACAACAGAAAACACAATAATTATTTCAATTTCAATACACAAAAGAAAAACAAAATCTAAATCAAACAGTAAGATTACAAACCAAGTGTGTCATTAAATTTAATTCCCACTCAAATCACATCATTATCAAAACTCTAACTTTTACCAAATGGAAAAATACAAGGGTTTTTGAGAATCGAACCTTGCCGTTGATGAAACTGACGAGCTTAGAGAGTGAAAGAGGAGCCTTGTTGACTTTGCTCATGAAAAGCCTCTTGAGAATCACAGCATTGAACTTGCTATCAGATCTCCTAACCAAAAATCGGTAAAGCTGAAAAGATAATCAAAAAACCAATAATCAAATCTCAGAAAACCAATGGAACAAACAAAGAAACAAAACCATACATAAACATGTCCATTTTGTTACCTTGACGAGAAGCTTGAGGTAGACATCATCGGACTTAGGAGCAGTCCTTTTGGTCTTCTTGCTCTTACCTCCTGCGATAAGATCGATACCCTACCACAAACGACAAAAACCTCAATACACAGAGAATGAGGAATCGCTACTAAAAAGTATAGAATCTATAACCTAATGTAGAAATACAGATACCATTCTCGAAATCTACAAAATCCAGATTTTCCGCTATAGAAATGTAGAAACCTAAGGAACTATCACCAGCTAAAACCACCAGATCAACCTCGTAATTGGAAATTTTCACTAACAAACGGAGAATAAGAGATGAGGAAGTACCATGGCTGCGTCTGGGTTTGTGCTGCTAGAGAAGCGAGACGAAAATGATATTAGGGTTTATGAATTTATAGTCGCTTTACATTTTAGGTTTCATGACTTCCATCTTCGCTTTAGTTTCTTTGGGCCTAAATTACAAAGCCCATTTATAAAACATCCTTGGGCTTGAGTTATATGACGGAGAACATTTTTTTTTAAGTCAAAATTTTTAATTTATTATTTTGTAATGCTAAATGTGTATTGCCAACCAAAATTTAAAAAATCAATTCATGTCTAAGGAAAAAATCATTGAAAAAAGGAGTTGTCTAGAGAGATCAAGAAATAGGTTTATATATGTGATATGTCTAACGTCTAATATACACGTTTTGACGTTGCTTATAGCGTTAGTGTGATATAGGAAATAGGTTTGCCAACCAAAATTTAAAAAATCAATTCATGTCTAAGAAAAAAATCATTGAAAAAAAGGGGTTGTCTAGAGAGATCAAGAAATAGGTTTATATATGTGATATGTCTAACGTCTAATATACACGTTTTGACGTTGCTTATAGCGTTAGTGTGATATAGGAAATAGGTTTGCCAACCAAAATTTAAAAAATCAATTCATGTCTAAGAAAAAAATCATTGAAAAAAGGAGTTGTCTAGAGAGATCAAGAAATAGGTTTATATATGTGATATGTCTAACGTCTAATATACACGTTTTGACGTTGCTTATAGCGTTAGTGTGATATAGGAAATAGGTTTGCCAACCAAAATTTAAAAAATCAATTCATGTCTAAGAAAAAAATCATTGAAAAAAGGAGTTGTCTAGAGAGATCAAGAAATAGGTTTATATATGTGATATGTCTAACGTCTAATATACACGTTTTGACGTTGCTTATAGCGTTAGTGTGATATAATTCATGAATCATTCATCAACCTATTGAAGAGTATATGAATGAAGCTACAAGGATTACTCAACTTTGTTTTGGAATGGTCACGTCAAATGAAAGGATAAACAATTTATGAGACTAATCGAATAACATTTGTACATTTCTGGCGGGAGAGATCAGGAGAAGAGGAAACAACTTCTTTAAAAAAGAAAGTGAGAAAACAAAAACACACTTCGTCTTCTTTGTATAGATAGATGCAGAAATCAGAATTATCTGTCTTCTGCTTCTGGGGGTTTATCTCCTTAATAGTCTCTTTTGTTTCTTGGTTTTTTTTTTCTTGTTTCTACAAACTCTTTTTGCATATTATCAAGATGCCACATTTCTTCATCTTTAGTTTTGATTTTATCAGTATTAAAAAGACCGATGGTAAAACACAGTTCTTCATTTGGCAAAATTTCACTCGAGACAAGCCTGTACTTTGATAACACTTACAACTACTGCCATAAAATATTCCATAAGCTTAAAGCAGAGCTTGTTCATTTGTGAAAAGAAGTCATCTTTGAACTGTTCTTCTATTTATAGCTGCACTGTATGAATTCCCGTTTGCGTTCCCTCCCAATCTTCTTGCGGTTCTCTGAATCGCAGCTAGCCGCTGCTTCTGATTACGGTTATTCCATTGCCTGTAGTAGCTAAAGCAAGCGTTAGTATCATGAGGTGTTACTTAGAATTAAATGCTCACAGAGAGAGAGAGAGAGAGAGCAGAGAAATGCAAAACCTGATCAAGAACATTCCTGCTACAAGAGAAGACATTCCCAGAGAAATCTTCTGAATCGTTTTCATTTCGCGAACCCATTGCAAAAGATCTTTAAAACATGACAAAGTCTCAGTCTTTAGAGGCGTCTTCTCTCGAGAGTCTCTTGACCATGATTCCACCACTGATTCTAGACTTGCTTTGTTTCCGTAACACGGTTCTTCTCTAGAGTCAACATTTGTTTGAACAGCAAAACCAGCGGCTTCGCAGAATGCTGTGCCATTGGACTCCGAATTTGAGGCCTTAACACAGATGATGTCGTCATTTACTCCACAAGGGCCAATCACCTAAGCACATATTGAAACAATCAGATTCCAAAAACTCAAAAGAAAGTAAAAAAGTCTCCTTGCATTGGTTTCTTACCCGTGTAAGTGCATTACTGGCGAAGTATGCATCTTTGCAAGCTTCAAAGACTCTATCACAAAACGAGGCGCAAATACGAGGAGGACCTGGTTGAATTCCAACATTTGGGTTACAGATCGAACACTCCAACAACTCAAACAAATTCAGGCATTCTTGATTAGCTTCTCCATAAGTAGCCAGGTTTCTAACAGCTACGAAAGCCGGGTTAGTCTGAGCAGAAGTGCAACAAGTCCTTTTACGGAACACCCGGCACAGAGTAAGATCCTTGGATCCTCTACCAACAGATTTAGGAGGCTTTCCTTCTGATTCATATGGTGGAAACCTCCCTCCTTTAGAAACGCATACTCCTTTCAAATCCGGTTTCACTGCACCTGAAAACACATCGTTCTACAACCATTCTTAAGCAAGTACAACCTCCAAAATCAAATCTTTTCACTCAAATTCAACGATATGATAAAAGTTTTTATTGAAAAGTTCCATCTTTTTTTCATGATAGAACAATCCCAAAATCAAGCTAGCCGAAACACTGAACCAACATAATCAACAACAATTCGATTTCTAATGAATTTGGTTTGCATCAGACAAGTCAAGATTGAAACTTTTGAGCGGCAAAATCCGATATCTCCAATACCCAATTCTGATATCTAACCGACAGATCAAATGGAAATGCCACAACAAGAACAGCCCTAAGATTTGATACTAACCGGACGAAAACGAGATCAGGAGGTGAAGAAACAAGAGCGGACTCTGAATCAGAAAGACCCTCTTCGTTAAACATCTTCCCATCTTTCTCAGACTGATCTAGGCTCAAAGCAACATACAAATTACAAAAGACGAGTACTTTGTGACTAAAAGTCTCGGCCGAGGAAGAGTATTACGGGTCAACCCGAATACCCGATTTTACAGACCGTCAAATTGGGTTTTTTAGAAGACAGAATCTCCCTCTTTAACTTTAATTGATTAACGCTAATTAGACTTTGTTTTGCCTCATCGTCATTCTGGGACCCGTTATAATTCTCTGTGGAGAAAACACAAATAATCACAATGTAATAGTATTAGAAAGTGGTTTAAAATAATCTATTTTATTTCAATAGTCAAAGCTTGTAACATTCATTCTCTTTTGTTCTTTTTTTTTTCTCCATATGAAGAAGAAGAAACATGGATTAAACTAGGCTTCATGGTCACTTTGATCTTCACATACAAATGATATCTCTCTATCTTGTATCTTGTTCATCATGGCTTCTTGTTTATAACAACAATAACTCTGACCTTAGTCATTTGTTCTCACCGTTCTCACCCAATCCAAACTCTTTTGTGTACTAGAAGAAAACCTCCAAGAACTCTTTGCTTCTTTTAAGCATCCCAGTTTGGTTGTAATCCACTAAACTTATCATATATTGACTATTTGATAGGTTCCTCTTCAAAGCCAAAGAGTTTAAGATCATAAAACAGAACATAAGTAATTGTTGATAGTTAAGACTACCTATGTTTGGTTTTTTCATTGATTTAAATAGAATAACGATTACAAGGAATTGAAATAGAAAGTGGGAAAGGTGGAGTCATTAACTCCTACAAAACATGAAAGTGGGAAATGGTGAATGCTGTCCTCAAAGAGGATGACTAATCTTTATTGAAACTGAAACTGAAGGTCGAAGACTTCTTCAACCGAGATACTTGCTGTTCTGCTTACGTGGACGAGATGACCTCCTTGGCGCTACCTCAGCCTCTGTTATCGGATTTGGTGACTCATCAATACTCCCACGCTCCAAAAGAATTTTGTCCTCAAGGTTCAATACGAAATCTGGAAAACTTGAATGAATCTGCTGATACTCTTCCCACGTCGCTTCCTCTATAGGTAGGTTCCACCATTTGATCAGTACTTCAACGACCGGCTTGGCACCTTTACGCACCTTTCTCTGCGACAAAACCTCTTCTGGTTCCAATCAAAGGAATATAGAAGAGAAGCAAGCATAAGAGGCACTGTTTTAACAGCCAAAGGCAATCCCGGACAAATTCTCCGTCCGGCTCCGAATGTGTAAGCTCATAATCTCTACCTCTCACGTCGATTTCTCTCCCTAAAAACCTCTCTGGCTCGAATCGTGTTGGATTCTCCCACACGCTCGGGTCTCGTCCAATGGCCCACACGTTCACCAAAACTTAACTGTCTTTAGGTACTAGAAATCCAAGAACCTCTACATCAGATTCCGCTTTTCATGGGACGAAAAGCGGAACAGCTGGATGTAACGGGAAAGTTTCCTTCACAAGTGCTTGTAAATAGGGCAGTTCTAAGATATCACCTTCTTCAACAACACCTTTTTGACCAATCACACGATCGATCTCAGCCTGAGCCTTCACCATTGTTTCAGGGTTTCGAATTAACTCTGCCATTGCCCATTCCACGGTAATAGAGTTTGTGTCCGTACCTGCTCCAAACAAGTCCTGATAATACAATATTTACACATGATCCATTTGTCATTTAAAATCTTGGTTATGTATGATTCTAATATATGCAATATTGGTAAAGACTTACCATGAGAAAGTGTTCAATATCGTTGGTGTTGAGCTCTGCTTCATCTCCTTCGTTATGATCGAGAAGCGCATCAACGACATCTCAGTCAGAGATATCTTTAGGGTTATTCCGCGATGATTTTTCCGTTCGTTTAGCATCAATGAACCCACAGAAAACACTAAACAACTTCTCAGAACAAACCTTCAAAGTCTTCCTATTACCTTGCAGATCAAGAAATCCCAAAAATGGAAAGTAGTTAGCAGCGTCTGGTTTCCCAATAGTTCCATGACACCAGTGACCGCGTCCTGAAACAAACTAGACTTTTTGGAGTCGTAGCTACCGAGATCTACCGAAAACAGAATGTTCGATATGATATTAAGAGATGTGATGAAGGTTGCACGAGAAATATCAACAACTTCTTCTCTCTCGCTGCTTTCACTGATGAAGCTCACATGTTCCTTCACCTTGTTCACCTCAAGCCTTTCGTTGCTTCGATTCGCTGCGGCGAGAAGAGCTGAGTCGCCGATAGTTTTCTCAATAGTCTAAATACAACAAAACATTAACAGAGTGATTGATATATCATATATGTAATGTAATAGAGTGATTAAAACCATAGACAAATAAAAATCGATATTAATTATATATACCTCCAGCGAGGAGATGATGGAGGAAGCCAGACAACGGAAAACTTGTGGTGATTGATGGACCGTATCGAGTTAGTGGAACTACGGCTAGACAAGACTTGGTCGTGTGTTCTTAGAACCTCTCTTGCAGCTACTGGTGAACTTACGACAACTGTGATTGAACTGCCAAACTTAAGACTCATGATTGGTCCATATGTTTTTGAGAGGTCGGCGAATGAATGGTGGGGGTTTTACCGACAAGATGAAGGTTTCCAATGATGGGAAATCTTGGAGGTCCTGGAGGCAGTGGAGCGACCTTGCGAAAGTTCCGTCGTCGGGATCTTGCAGTTGCAGTGGTGAAGATAAGGGAAGGCCATAAGATAAAGCAAAAGAGGAGGAACAGTGCTTGTCCAAAAATGATGTCCATTATTTTTTCTTTTTCTTTCTCAAGTGATATTTTCGTTGCAATGCGTGAATTATCCATTTAAATACTTATGGTCCAAATACGTAGAAAAGCCATTTAAATACTTAAGAATTAAGATATATTAGGATACGAGCAAAGATGATGTCTTTGAGAGAAAAAGAGAGATGTAATTCATACATTTTTCTGTTGAATACGAGCAAAGATGATGTCTTTGATCTATAAACGACAAATTGAGGACGACACCGTTTTGAAGCTTCTAATCAAAGGAATAAAGAAGAGAAAAAGCACTAGAGAAACTGTCCTAAGAGCCATCGATCTTTCAGGAAACATCCTTCGTCCCGACCCAAACGGTATCAGCTCGAAATCTTTGCCTTTCACATCAAACTCCTCTTTACAAGAACCTCTCTAGCTCGAACCTCATCGGGTTCTCCCACGCGTTCGAATCTCTGCTAGGTGAAAGAAGGAAGCTCCTAAGCCCAAAAATTACTTGCGTGGTTACATTTATCCAAAATCAAAACATTACTAGGTTAACCATAATATATTTTTATTTTTATTTCAGTAGTCAAAGCTTATAACATGGATAAAGCAAGGATTTGTTTGTGGCACCAATCATTATCTCAATACGTCCGATTAACCGGAAACAAAATCAGACAATGTTCCCAATGAACAAGATGAAACTGAATAATCCTCAAAGCAACTTGACTCCAGCTTCTCTTACCGAATCGATCACAGCCTTAACTTTACCATGATACCTCTGCTCTTTCTTCATCTGAACAGTAACAGCTGGAATCTCTTTCATCAAGAGTCTTTCTCCAAGAATTTTACCAATCTTTGCAGCAGCAGCAACGTCGCGTGTGATATCCATTGTTTCCCTCAATGCTTTCTCCTGTGAGCTAGCTGAGCAGGCCACTGTGGCTGTTGGTGAGTGGATGACTTGGGCGTGAACAAACTTGTTTGTGAAATGCATTTTTAGGACATATGGTTTGAGGTAGTCGAAGAGACGTGGTGGTCTTACTGCTGGTGGAATCACCATCTGAAAAACAAAGCATAAACCCTTTAAAACCGAGAATCTAATCAAACAATTTAACGGCTTTGACAGAAAACTAAGAAAAAACTTTCACTAAGCATCAACAGCCCATGACCAAGATTCAAACTTGGGAACCGTCGTAAATGATGCAAGCCAAGGGTAAAGCGAAATTGCATTACAGTGAAGTGGAATACAGGAAGATCACATAAGCAGAGGCAGCTCCAATGGATCATTTAAACATTATATCTAGAAATACTATTCCATTTTAAGCCTAATCTTGGCGCTTAAATCGTATCAGACAAGTACTATGTATAATGTGACACTCTTGGTTTAATAAAAGTCGTCTGTTTTCTGAACCAAAGGCAAACCTAGAAGAATCAAAATCTTAGCTCTCCCAGATTTCTTTCAGACATTTCATCGAATAGCTGGTGGATATCAATGTATGATTAAACCACAAACATGTATGATTAAACCACAAACATATAGAACATTACTAAAGTACTGATCTCAAGTAGAATCGATTTTTCTTATAGAAGATGAGTTTCCAATCTAGGATCGTCCATTATCCAGGAAAACGAAAAGTAAACCCAAGTAGAAAAGATTAAACTAATCTACGAAATGATAGATCCTAGAAAACTAATCAACCATATGAAATGCTAGGAAGACAAGGAAATTTAAAGAACTGAAGACTCGCCTCTGTTAGTAACTGGCCGGATACGATGACGGTGACGGCGGCAGGAGACTGTCGTCGGCACAAGGAGAGAGTTCGGAAGGAGAGGGTTCAGAGGGTTCTTGCGTTTTTTTTTTTCCTAATCACATTTTTGCAATTAAAAAAAAACAAAAAGATAGGGGTGTTTTAGTAATTCAGTAGTTATAGAGGTCCAAGTGTGAAGTGCAGGTAGACCACTTGAAACCGGTTTCGGATTTGGATTTAAGAACCGAACTAACCGAACCGAATTGAAACGAAGAACCAAAGTCCCAGGGCCTAGTAATCAGGTTTTGAATGGTTGGAACGGAAAAATATTGGTTGTAGACGTGTAATAGTAGTTTCGATGGAAAAAAAAAAAAAACTTGTAGTATCAGGAAAAAAAATAATCCAAATTAATTGCAGATTGTTTTTTTTTTAAACCAAATATTGGTTTGCAGCCGATTATTGTCTGTTCTAAAAAAATGAAATGGTTTAATATGTAAGTTTATTAGTAGGTTTTTTGCTAAAAACCATCAAATTTATTAAAATTTACATAAATGATACTCAACTTAAAACTGTACGAGTCAAACTATAGAATTCGAAAATCATATGCAATATAACTACCACGTGGACGTAACACCGTCATCTGCTGTTAAAAAGCTAATGTGGATTCAAAACGATGTCATTTTGAATCAAAAATAACTACATTTTGTTTATTTTTCTCTGGTTATTTTTGTGTGTTTAAAAAACACACAAATCTTTTTTATTATTTATTTTTATTTAATATGTTAAAAAAAAGTAAAAAAACAATCATATTGTCTCCTTCTTCAAAGTCGAACTCGGTGTTTATACCGCACCAAATCAACCAAACACAACAGACTATAAATTCGGTGGTTATGTTGACAATCTGATGTTTCTCTATGAGTGTTTGCTCTCACCTCCAATGAAATGTTTGTTCTGTTGTTGTAATCGTGTTTCGTCAAGTTACTATTTGGGATACTTGTTGTTGTTGTTGTTATTGTTGTTGTAACCGTTTTTGGTGACAGTTTGTTGTATGCTCAAGAGTCTCTCGGCTTTGTCTATGGTTTTGTTTGGTGTTGTAAGTTTGTAATGTTCATGTATTCTCTAGACCTTTTTAAATTGTGTACTTAATTATTTTTGGAGGTTTAGCTTACAAGTATTATTTAGAAAAGTCTCAGAATTATCTTTTTAATGAAATGCTATGTTATACATAAATCGTCATTCTTTCGAATTTCGATATAGCTTTACATTTGAATTTATATTTAGGCAAACAAAATTGATTTCTAGTGAGCTAACCATATTTGGATTAGCAAAGTTTGACAATAATATCTTAATTTTGTAAAAATATATCACAATATTCTGAAAACATTTAAGCTCCGTTATCCAAGTGTGTAGTCTCAAGTTTGTGAAAGAAACAATTGCATCTCAAGTTTGTGAAAGAAAGAAAAAAATTTGCATTTTCTCCCGTTTATTAATTAGAACAAGTTTGTGGTCGTGGGTGGTCGTCTGCAGTGCATTAACTATATAATATAGTCAAATAGACCCGAGCAACCCAACCACATAGGCACATACCAAACACAACAGACTATAGAATATAATTCATCGTAATTAGTTTGTATCTAACGTTTAATCACATTACCAAATTTCACTGGAAGGCCCATATCTAATCTAGATCTCAACGCTCAAGCCCACAATAACTTAAGAGTCTACCAAAATGAACCTATCATGCATAAAAGCAGCATATTCTTTATCAAGCCATTTTCCTTGGCACAAATGTTACAATATAAACATTTTTGCCAGACGATAAACATTAATTCGTTCTGTTTAATCTATCGAGAGGATTAGATTAATGTGAATAAGATTCTACATTAAGTAACTTAAAATTTTGAACCAAACTAACATTGTTTCTCTTTTATTTTCTTTTCTTTTGTTACCTATGTGCAGCCATTCTGATTTTTTGATTTCCTCTTTACAAAATTTTTGTTTTCATCACTGAGTTTTATATTTCCTCATAAGTACATGACAATATTACTTAGTATATTTAAAATTGAGTTAATATTGTTTCTCTTCATTTTATTTATATATATTTTATGACACTGTTACTAAGGACAGAGACAGGAGTTAATGGTAGTGAGAGTGAAAGAGAGAAAAGTCCCCCGCTTTCTAAGGCAACTTTGCTTCAACAACCTTTCTTCTTTTACCCTACACTCTTTTACACGCATGCATACATTTTTATATGACGTATTCATATCATTTATTCAACTTTTTTTTACCTCTCGTTGCTTTTTTTTCCTCAAAATATTATCAAGGTTACTTATCCATTTATATTATTATACTTACATCTGAAATTCTGAATGTATACAGATTTTGTCTGTCAGAGTTAAAAACAGTCTTGAAACTTGAATATTCCGATATCATAATAGTTCTATCAAACATTATAACGGAAACAAATAGTTCTATTAAATATTATAACAGAAACAAATAGTTATATTAAAACCGTATCAGCTGTTGGGGAAATAGATAGAAACAAGCTGTTTTATCATAGCTTCAATACTCTTGACGGAAACTCATTTGGTAAATCTATCTTCTTAATTCTTTTACAAAAGTCTATCGTAAAAATCTTTATCGAATAATTAATTTTTAGAAATTACTTAATATGGTCATATATGTAACGTATATATCGATGCATTACAATATCCCATGTCTCCATGCCCATTCGTGTGCATAATTACTGCGTACCATTTAGGCCTAGTACCATTACCAACTAAATTAAAGCAACAAGAAAAAAAAACTAAAACCTTTTTTTGTTTGATGAAGCACAAAAAAGTGTTTACTTCGAATCATTCTTATATCTCCACGATATAAATATTAATTTATAGTATACATAAGTATGTAAGTAGTCCACTAATTAAATATGAACTCGGAACGCTTTCTCTTCTCTCCGAGGACGATTGCATATTCGAGGAGGGGGAGAGACACGTGTTGGAGGAGAAGAACACGTGCGAAAATATGATCAACACGAACCTGTATATCGATCTCATTTGTGTTCGCACGTGCCCTGCTTCTCCATCAAGTGTTTCTTACCCAATACATTTCTCTTTATATCAACTCCATGGCAACTACATATATAGAGAAAGAGAGATAGAACAAGAGAAAGAGTTAGGTATGTAGAAGAAGAGAGTTAAGAATGAAATATACAAGTTAGAGTGAGGAGGCAAGAACTTCTGCTTGCTCATTTACGTACATATATAGTGGATTTTGAGTGTTTGATAAAATGAGGCAAAAGTCTTATTAGTTTTAAAATAATTCTCAAAAAAAGAAAGTATTAGCTATGGGAGGAGTGGAATTAAAGTGATTGAGTCTTGAAGTGGGATTTCTTTAAATGTGGATAAGAAGTAAAATGGCAATCATATCACCAAGTCTTTCCATTACTTTAAATGAACTTAAAAAAAAAAAAATTTATTTTCAGAGATGTGGATACAAGATGCATGTGTACATAGCAAGACCTCGCAGTTAATATATATTTTTCAAAATATTTCCAACCTTCCCGACGTAAATTGGTTATGGAAATAGTGAAATAGACCAACTTAATAATTATGGTTGGTAGATATATTAAAAATTGATAATGCATGCATTATATATATAAACATAATTGACATTTGACCATGGGTCCATGACAGGAGGATTAGATAAATTGATTAACAATTAGTATATTTCAATTAGGTAGCTTGTGAGAATAGCCATAATATTTTTAAACATTCCCTATTAATAATGAAATTTAGTTTAATACGCAATGTATGTAATAGAGACAGACAGTAAAGATAGGTGATGAGATAAAGGGTCAGTTTATGTCTACTTCCTGCCGCCGAATCCAAGTTCAAGTCTCACTATTTTTCCCCAATTTTTACTTCATCGTGACGTCACCACGCATATATACTTACATGTGCCAAAAGAAAATAAAATATACTTACTTATCGCTTAATTAAGCGTGTTTCGTGTTTTAAATATTCCATGCATATTTGCCATTATTTAAGTATTATGGAAATTCAAAATTCCATTTAACGTTCTAGGAGCTGCTTGCTTGGTCACAAAAATGAACAAGCTTTCAATTGTGGCGCCTCATGGTACAACTCAAAAAAAATTCAATCGAATGTTCCTAAGAATTCTCTCAAAACAATTCGTTTTGTTTTATTTATCTAGGGGTGAGGAAAATATTTGAGATACAAAATAATGAAATATGATCAAATCCACTACCTAGCGAACGTTACATAAAGTGTTTGGATTCAAATGCGGCTATTGTGATTTTGAAATCCGAATATCTGGATCACAATCCTCTTTTATATATGATTTTTTTTTTAATTTTATGTATAATGCTTACTAATCTAATATATATATATATATACATTAAGAATGTCTCATGGGTTTGAATTTAATATTTAAAATATATAATCTTTTTATAAATAAATATATTTGGAAATATGTTTTTTTTAATTTTTATTTAAAACTCAAAAATTTATAGTAAATAATTTATATAATTTCAAAAACTAAACAAATTTTTCGAGGTGTAATATGAATGATAGTGTTTGTCAGTATACACAATTAATCAATTTGAGAAAAAAAATTATTTGTCTTTGTAACATAAATTTCAATTTTATTAATGCAAAGTAGTTATATAAATACTTTATCTTTTACAATATTGGTAGCTTATAAATAAATATTTTTTTTGGTTTTTTAAATTCAATGAATTTGTTTTTTTTGCATAAATGTTTTTTTGTTTGTATTTTTGAATCCATGCAATGCGAATTATTGCTGAATAGATAATATATTATTAATTAGTTGCTATTTTGCTTTAACAACTAAATATATATTTAGTCAATTCGGAACTTTTGTTTTTGCTTTTAGAAGTTAAAGAAGTTATAACGTTCTTTTAACTTCATTGGCTCTTAAATTTTAATTTTAATTAAATTATTTTATTGTAAAGAAATTTGCATATATTCATCTTTTGTCCTTTTTCTCTTTATTTCTCTTTCTATCTGAAGAGAATACGTTGCAGCGGGATAATAACAAAACAAGGTTTCAAGGATCTATGGTTTAAGAAACTCTGCTCTATGCTCGGAATTCTCTGTCAAGACAGGAAGAACTCAAAGGCTTCAAATTTTGAAGAAAATCTCTTCTTTTATTCAATAAATCAAAAGCTGCCGATCCTTTACACAGAAGGTTTTAAATATTAAAGTCTCAAAGACAAAAACCCTAAAACATAACAAAAAGAAATAATCAAAAAAAAAATTAAAGCCCAAAAAATAATATAAATCCTAAATAATAAAACAGAGCTCACAATATAGAAGAGCTAAAATGCCCTGCATCAGAATATTTGATAATGTCTATTATAATATTTTTGTAATTCAAACTCTAAATCTTATTATCTTACACAAGCTTCCATTTTTACCTTGTTGTGAGGATGTTTAAACTTCATAACATTTGAAGCTCAATTGGTAATAAGTAAAATATTTTAGTAGTCATCAAACTACTTGTTATATATTCCCTCCATTTCAAAATGATCATATTTCTAGGAAACATTTTTGTTTCAAAAATATGCAATTTTTTTATTTTCTATGCATAAATAGCTTTATATTTCCTATTATACCCTTACTTAATTCATCATAATTAATTTTTAATCAAAATTAATTAATAAAGACAAGGTTAAAATTGTCATTTCAAAAAAATTCTTAAAATCTGTGAAAATCTTAGAAATATGATCAATTAATAACATATGGAGTATAATTTTTAATTAGAAAATAACTTATGAAGAACATAAGGAAAGTAAATTTAAAGATATGATGGAAGAATGTGAGAATTGACTATTTATAGCATTTACCCAAAATTAAAAATGCAATCATACTCCCATTCAAGGCTGTAGTAATTAAAAATCGAGTTTTTCATTCCAATATGTATGAAAACAATATCGTTGATTTGTGTGTAGTATCAAACTAAAAAAAAAATTTAAAACAAATTTTTTGTATTTATTAAGAAATTTTATCTCTATCTGAAAAATAATAATTTACCTTCACTCTTTAAGAAAAATGAGGTGCTCACAATAATGGATTTTTAATCTCAATGGAGATACTTAATCACCTGTATGATTAAAATTAAAGATCTTTGTTTTGTTTAATAGTAATTTTTTTAAAAAGTCCATTGGATTAGTAATTTGCAAGAAAACCTGAACATAAAAAATCTGCAACATATGTTAATTGAGATGCTATATTTTAAATGATCATTTTGTTTTCTTCTTTTCTGCATTTGGTTATTAAATTGTTGTGAGAATTAAAATATAAATCATGCAATACCAAAAACAAAACATAAATGATTAAAAACAAATTCACCAGAAAAAAAATCAAAAATATATTTGCAGAGGTACGCAAATAATGTATATTATGAATTCATAGTTGAGTGTGACCAAAAAAATAGTTTTTTTTAATAAATTATATAGAAGTAAATTTAGTTTTTTTTAATTGGATTTAATTTAATATGTGTTTAATTAATGCACAAATCGATTAGATGTTTGAATTAATTCAATGTTTCAATGATGGGTTTCATTGGGAAGTTACTATACTAACATGAAAATGATGCTAATTTAGTGTGAACTTGATCAACATATTCTCCTTCTTTTTGTCTTTATTATGTAGACAACAAAAAATTGAGAGAAAACAAATGAAGATACAACAATCAAGGATAATATGAGTAGGTACTTACGGTGAAGCTGTTGTTATTTATTTATAGTATTTGGTCGTTTGAAAATAGAATTGTGTAGTTGATGTTGTTTTCTTTACGTAGAGGTCTTGTGATTTTGAGTTGAAAATGATTAATGTTTTCGGGTGGTGATGGGATCCTTTGATAGTAATTTGTGTATTGGATATTATCCCTTGTTTTTCTTGTTAGGTTTTTTTTGGGAGATTTTTATACATTGGTCTTGTTTGTGTAGTTTGTATCTTTATATATTAGTGTTATTTTTGCTAATTTATTGTTCTCATTTAATTGGTTTGAAGTTTTTGGTTAATTGTCCATCATTATTAGTCTTGATTGTATTTTATTATTTGTATCTGATCAGTTTTTTTTATTTGTTACCGTTGAATTTTTAACTATTAAGTATGGAGATTGTGGTGACATTATATTTTTGTTAATTATTTGATTTTTGTTTTATATTGAACCATTTATGTTTTAAATATTTTTAATATACTAATTATGGTTTGAGTTATGTTGTTCTGGTTTTTATTATATATTTTGTTTTATTTATCTATTATTTTAATTCTGAAGTTCTTTTCAATTTATATTGTAGAAAATTAATAGTTAGAAAGGAAAAAAATATAAAAGAAAGAAATTATAAAAAAGAATTAGATACATAATATATTTAAAGAAATATAGTAAAAATGTATACATAGTGGAAATATATAAATATATCTACTATGTGATTTAATTTATATTAGATTTATTGTGGTTGTTTGTTTTTTGGAGTATATATTTCTAAGAAATTAAAATAATTTGATTCGAAACTGTATTTTTAAAATTTGTGTATAAATTAAAAGCTTGAATCAATGTGGTTTAAGTTTTTGGGAAGTAATTTCTAATTTAAATAAGAAAAAACTTAAAATTTAAAGAATTTTTTTTAAAAAAAGCAAAAATGTCATATTTTAAGTAGATACGTGGCAGCGTCTCAAAGTTTTTACATGTAACCTTACTTTATTGTATAAAATATATATATACACCATATATTAACAAACATACTGAAGTTTTTACTTAAAATGAAATAAAATACTATAAAGTATATATAACATTCCCCAACTAATTTCTATTTGATTCTTTGGTCAGGCACCGAATCATTCCCAATGATTTATTAGTGTATAGTAAAGTTTTGTTTACATTAATTCGTGTTGATGTACTTCCTCCAATACGAAACCGCAATATTTGATTTTTAAAAAGGTGAAATGAAACAAAAGTTAAAAAAAAATTAAAAAGAGAGAGAAGAAGAAGAAGGATGGTGAAGGGAAATGAAAGATGATGATGAGGTGATGGAGACAGTAACACTGAGAGGAATGGGTTGCGTGTTCCTCGCGAGTTTTCTTCTCCTTCTCTCTCTCTCTCCTTTTTGTTTTTAACCCTCAGAGAAAACAAAAAAAGATCCCACCACCATAGTCTATAGATAGAGAGACGGAGACTTTGTATATTACAGAGTTCCAATGCAATTCTTCTCCCTTTTTAATCATTTATCATATTCTCTTCTTTCTCCATTATTAACAAAAACTAAAAAAAACATATCTTTATCATCTATGTATCTTATAACATTCACTCATTTGTAGCCATATTCATGCAATAATCTATTGGTATTAACAAAAAAAAAAATTTATGGCATGAAAACATATTTTTACATTTCAAAATAAAGTTTGCTCTCACATACTATAATAATTAATAGTTTTTATGTATATATTTATTAAAGTGAGTTGAGTTTGGGTATTCTGTTATATTATTCATTTCTTGGTAATTATTTATTTTACTTTGAAAACGAGATCATTTGGTATTTTTAATAATGTTAAGATAACTTTTATCTGTAGCTTAAAGGGAGGTAGTAGTGCAAGTTCAAGGGTAAGTTAAATAAAGTGGAGTTAAACAAAAGATTTTTACATGGGTCAATTCGAGTTTGATAGGTACATGCAAAAAAGGTATGAGAATCGAATCGAAGATGATAGATTTTCATGATACGTGAAAAAGAAAAAGAAAAGATATTTGTAGAACTAAAAGATTTCATATTATATTATAATTAGAAAAAGAAAAAGAAAAAAGTGGGAGGGAGGGAGGGATTGAGCAGTTCAGTGTGACTTACTTCTGACGAAGTAGAAGTGAATCGTTCCCCACCATCCATGTTTTATGGGTTTCGGTTTTCCCCCTCTGACGTCTTTCCTTTTTACACACTCTTTTTCAATTTTTACATTTTCCTTTTTCTCTTAAAACTCACATTATAACATACACTGTATTCTGATTCGTAAGTAATCGCGGTATGTTAAATTAGTCATTTAAACTAACATGTGTATATGTTAAATAATGTAAAAACGTACACTCTAACTAGGTATTTTAAAATTACACAACTAACAAAATTATAATATTCCTATGACTTTTACTGCCACAAACGTGTACCATTGTGGTGATTTTTAGAGATCGTAAGACCGAATTAAAATTAAAGAAATAAACGAGAAATGTGTTCTTGATGAAAGTTTGCGAGTTACCAAAGATGACTGAAGAGTAAAAAAGCTAACAACCGTTGGAGATTTTTCCTTTTCTTTTGTTTTGGCCATCGTTTTTTCTTGTCTTCATTCTCCTTGATGGTTCACTAAATCACAAATATCTTAGCTCGTTGAGTTTTTCATTATGTTAGAATTTTAATCGTGTTTTGATTTCATTACATGAATACGTGCGTCAAACTTATGTGGATCAAGCTAAATGCTCATCTTTGTACTCCATGGGCTTCCATTTACCTTGTATGGACCTTAGTTCTGATAGACTTTTGTTGGGCTACATTTGTATGAAAAATCCTAACGCTATTGATATAACCCAAATAATGTCCTCAATAAACAAGATTGTTTACCATGCCCAAAAATCAATACGAATTTGCCAGACTCTATTTTCCACCCCTGAACCATAGTCTAATTGTGTATAAGTTTGGTATTCTTCATCACTAAACATAATTGATCAAATCATTTGCAATCTCTACCAGGTTTGCTTATCAAAGAAAAACTGTCAGGTAAAAACAGTCTCCATAAAAGCTCAAGTACGCAACAACAAAAAGAAAAGAGTATTACCTCAATCAAACTAAATAGTATCTAACAAAAACTGAAGATAACTGAGGAATCAAATCAAACCGACAAGAAGATAAGAACAGAGGGACCAAAACCGGTTTTACAGGTTTTTAATCTTCTTCCTCTGCTTCGTTCTCAGCAATGTTGAAGTACCTCAACTCATAGAGGTTACGGTCCTTGTTCGCCGCAATCACTCTGAGCCAATCCCTCACGTTATGCTTCTTCAAGTACTTCTTCGTCAAATACTTTAGATACCTACACAAACACAACCAAAGATATACACTTAGATATTGTCTAAACTCAGAATCAAACGTGATACATTCAAGATTCTACATTTACATTGTACCAACCAACAAGATGAACATAAGCATTACCAATACAATCAAAGACAGTCTAAAATCAGAATCAAACAATGTCCTATTACTCAACTCTACAAGATAAACCCAAGATTCTACTGTCAAACACTGTACTAACCAACAAGATGAACAAAAGCATTACCAATACAATCAAAGACGGTCTAAAATCAAATTCAAACAATGTCCTATACTCAACTCTACAAGATAAACTCAAGATTCTACTGTCAAACACTGTACCAACCAACAAGATGAACAAAAACATTACCAAAACTATTTGAGATTCTACATTCAACATTATACCAATCAGCAAGATGAACAAAAGCATTATTACCAAAACCATTGGAGATTCTACATTCACCAATGAACCAATTAACAAGATGAACAAAAGCACTATTACCAAAACTATTTATAGATATCACAGCCAAAAACGTAAACACAAATTAGACAAAAATGGAGAATTTGGTTAAGATTTACGATACCTCTTGGAGAATTGGCCATCAGAGGTAACAGTAATCTTGCTCTTCTCACGAGTGATTGAAACAGAATCACCAAGGGCTCCAGCTTTACCACCAACCTTAATCCTCTCCTGAAGAAACTTCTCTAACGAAGCAATCTCCATGATCTTATCATCCACAGGCTTTGAACAATCAATGGTGAATGAAACTCCCTTCTTCTTTCCCTTACCAGCTGCTGCTCCACCTCGACTCATTTTCACCTCTGCAAAATCCACCATTTATAATGTTAGCTAAACAAAACCTCGAAAATTTGAATCGATTCTAAGTTCTATCAAAGTTCGTCAATAACTAAGTAGAGAAGATAAACTAAAAATTCCTCTCCATTTTCATGGCTCACGGATTTGAATCTAAGATAAATCTATCAATTTTGTGGAAGATATTGAAGATTTGTTCGAGATTAAGGAGAGACGATAATAGCGTTACCTTGTAAATGCTAGAAGATGGAACTGTATCAAGAGTCGAGCGGCGTCTTTAGATCTTCAAAGAGAGAAGAAGAAGCTGAGTTTAGGGTTTTTGGCTTTTAAGGTGCTCTTGTAATTTCAGGTCCCTTTTTCATAAATTGAAATAAACCCCCAAAACTTTTCAGATTTGTTTCAAGAAACCCAAAATTTGGTAATGGGTATATGTTTGAAATCTTCTAATGGGCCGAAAGCTCGGTTTGAGTTTTAGATGGATATAGCATTTTTTGTTTCTAACAGTTTGAAACGCATTTAAGGGCTGGTTAGAACTGTTATTTTAAACTTTTGTTATAGACTTTTGACAATAAAAACTTTGGCTATAAAAGCTACTCTACATAAAAGTTTGTTTGGTAACAAAAATTGTAGAAATTATGATTTTAAATATTTTTGAATAATAAATAATAAATTATTTTGAATGGTAAAAAATTAAAGAAAAATTATTTATGACTTTTCGTTTATTCTTTGTATGTGTGATTTTTTTTATCAGATCTTCAGCATAAATTTATAATTGGCTGTATTTTATAATTTATTTAAATTATTTAATAAATTAACAAAACAAAAAATCTTATTTGAACAATTGTTAAATAACAATTACATGATGTAGTTAATTATAAAATTTCTTATTTATTTTGATTTTTTTTCTTGTAATTTTATTAAAAAAATTGGCTGTATTATTTATTATTAAGGATTGTTATGTTAATTTCCATATGAAACTTAAAAGAACTAAACGAATTGGATGTATTATTATTAATTAATGATACGTTAATCAATTATTTATTTTGATTTTTTGTTGCTTAAATAACAAACCAAAAAGCAATTATTTGAAATTTGTGACGTAACTTTAGTTTTTCTAGAGTCTTAAAAGTCTCATTTTTGAGACTTTTAAAATTTACACTACAAATTTTTATAAAGACTTTAAAAATGGCAGTTAGACTTTTAAGACTTAAAAAAAAAAAAGGTTTTTGAAATCTAATTGGATAAAAAATAATTGTGGAGACTATACAATTTTATCAAGTTTTTAAACTTTACAACCAATCAACCCCTAAGCCTAAAAGAAATTAGCCAGATCACATAGTTCATCGAATTTTATCGGTCTCTTCGTTTGATGGTTATTTACAGTCCAGTCTTATTACTGGATTAGAGAAAACTAATTTTGAAACATTTTATAACTTGAACTGGTGTGTTTTACAGAAATAGTATGATATATAAAATTTGATTTTTTTTAGAATGATTATATGTAGTATATCAAGATGATTCTAAATATGAATACAAACCTAGCACAAGAATAATGACGATAGTAAGAATGATATATGGCAGTTGAAAGGGTTTCTTAATACTCATGGTAGAGTTGAATCGATGGTGCTTTAAAAGTTAAAAATTAAAGAAAGAAAATGTGAAGAAAGCTCTTATATATATATAAGAAGTTAGATGCATTCTACACATAAACAAATCTAAATTAAGCTAACTCTTTCTTGAATTCTAATTCAAAAAATCTTAATTTAGCCCGGTTTTCTAGAAATCTTCTCCCTGAATTTTTACATAACCTGAGGCCACCCATTAAGAAGTAGTTTTCTAATCAAAATGTGGTTGAAAAAACAATTCTTAATTTACTTTATTATACTTTTTCTGATTTAAATATATTAAACCCTAAAGACACGCACATATTTCTTTAACAAAAAAAAAAGATGCATATATTTCTTTAACAAAAAAAAGACCCACACATATTTTTATATAACATATTTTTATTACAAATAAAAAGAAGACAATTCTTTAAAAAAATACATATAGTATATACCATGTCCCAGATATAGTACGGTGTGTCTCATTGATCCCTAAGTATCATCATTTTACCCAATTCTGTGATGGATTTGCACTTGTGTATATTGATCGATCAAATTTTAAAAAATTTCACCCCTTTGAATCTTGATTTCCAACCTCTTATTTATTATCTGAGAACAAATATTAGAATTTATTACGAATCGTATTTTTATAATCCGATGTAAATCATATAATTTTCTCTTTTTGTGGATATGAACCAATATTTTTATACCAGAAATAGATATTAAACCGGACTATATTTTGGATCACCGGGTTACTTGTCGACCATGGATTGATTTAGATCGACTGCGGATCAATAATTTAATATATGTATATATATGGATAGATTCAGAACAAATTTTCACCCGAAGCAAATGTAGGATAATATTCATACCGAATATTTGAACCGGAAACTACCCAAAAAAATTATTTGATAAGCACTATTTATTTTTAAAACCTCCATATTTGATAAATACTATTGCTTTAGTTAATTTGAATGCAAAATAAATTTCAGAAAAAAATGAAAACTACATTTTTAGGTTAACTATGTGTTAAAATATGTTTATTTGTTTATTAATTAGAATTTTAAATTGGGTTTACTTTATATTGGATCTAAATCTTTAGGCTTTGTAGAAAAATTGTCAATTTTACTTGGGTTGATGTCCTTAAAAAGAAATTAGAGTGAGGCACATAACCTTTTTTTCTACCAAACTAAAAAAAAAAAACTTAAGAAAAAAAGAGGGTAAGGCACGTGCCTACCCTGATCCCTCTCTGGGTTCACCCCTGTGTATATATACATATTACTTGTGTAAATATATATATATATATATATATATGTATAGTTGTATAATAAAACATCACTATATGAATATAATTTTGTTTTTAACGTCAAACTGTAGCTTTAGTAATATGAGAAAATATTTTTATGATGGTTAATTAGATTATCCTTTATAAAAAGTGGGGGAGGGGAAATAAAAAATCCAAAAATTATGGTGTTGTATATAAGACATCTTAGCCAACGTAAACAAATATTATAATAAATTATTACAATACAAGAGCATTTAGAATATTATTTTATTATTAATCATAAGATAAAAACCGCAAAATATAGTGAACATTTTATTATTATACAATATGAAGTGATTATAATAATTTCAAGAATAATATAGAACACAAACATTCATTTTGTTTTGTTTGAGAGAGAAATAATAGAGGAATAGTCGTATGCAAGTGTTTTAAAAATTTTAAAAGTTATAAAATTAAGTGTAAAACACTATTTTAATCTCAACATAAAAAAATTTAAATAAATCAAATGATTCTTAAACCAAAAATTTTACTTATTGTAAAAATTTCTCTAGATCCGCAACCCGGTTGAACCGGTCGACCGACGGGTTAATGACAATTTTTTCTGTGTTTTTTTCGGTATTATTATTGATGAATTTTAATACTACATCAAAATTAATTGGTGCCTATGACCATCAGAAGTCTAAAACTCTAACCCAATCTATTATCATAAATATTTTCGAACGGGTAATTATTTAAAAAAACAGGTTATAAGACAAACAAATTCTGATGGATACGGAACAAGACGGTTTTCTATTCCAATATATAAACTGAAATAACATAAACTAAAACTGAATCCAAATCTGATTTAACATCCCTAATCAAACTATTAGAAATGTTTCGATTAATCTAGAAAATAGACATGTAACATCACTTAACATTTATAACTATATTATATCTTAAATTTAAATATCAAATAAATTTATCTTAGAAATATAATCTCGCACGTATGTATGGGTCCGATCCTAGTATTTGATTAAATTTAAATAATAATAAATGTATGAGATTAACCCAAAACATTTATATTAATCCAGCCCAAATAAAATAGTTAATTGGGTGTGGATCCATTATTTCTCATACAAATTTTTATGGGACAAATGCATATGAATGTCATTTTAAGCTTTCAAGCTATTCAATTTAGATCATCATTTTGTATTTGATTTTAATCTAATTTTGACAAATGAATATACTCTAATATAGTGTTTATTTCAAAGAATCAAACTCATCATTTTTCTGTTCAATTCGGCAACCGAATGTCGCCGGAAAAATGATTAGTTCCATGTTTCTAAAAATAGGTTCCAACACATTGTTCTCTGCATAGAATGGTGTGCCTCTCATGAGAGCTTGTCAACCTCATTTATAACGGGAATGAACTCTGTTATCCAAAACCACGGGATCAAGGGATTTTGTAATCAAAATCCACAGGATCAGGGTGTTACAGACTCACAATGGTTTTTGTTTTCTATTTTCTTTTACCAAAAAATTTTGAAATGACATATAAAATCAAAATTAGACATATCCATCATTTATTCATGTTTAAGAAATCCGTAAGCTAAGAAATCAATAGTCCAACTTTATTCTTAACTGGACTATTGATATGACTAGTGTTTTAGGTAAAAAATTTAATGTGTATATTTGTTACCACGTCATTAAATTATAACATAAAATCAACTTATAATCCAATAATCTACATCAAAATCTGAATTTGGACAGCTTGCTGTCTACCATTGTCGAGTTTGTTATAAGCATTTTGCTATATTTAAGACGTTCCATTTTGTTCTTAGCATCAAAAGCTAAACAAACACTACAAAAAAATCTGTTGCATAATACAAACCTTAGTTTAATATTACAAATATGCATGAAAGTTAGAACTAGTGAAGATGGTAGGGGCTGCGCGAACGCAAACCCCCTCTGCCACAAATAATGACGCAGGCTCTTCCACTTGGGAAGACCTTAGGCTAAGCACCCCTCCGTTACGTGCAATGGAGGTCACTAGTCTAGGCCACTCTTCTTCTTGATCAAGAGTTGACCCCGTCCAGGTAAGTAATTTACTTGGTCCGCCCACTTCTCTTCTTATACTCCGGTTTCCCCAGCTATTCTTTTCTGTGTAAGCGATGTGGGACTTTTATTTTCATTAACACATCGCGCTGTTTGAAGTAACAAGTTATTTGTGTTATACACATGGGCCGGACACTGTAGGCCCAATTAAACAATACGTTCTATACAAACTGTAAAAACACTTTTACACACAGACAGCTAAGGAATAATCTGAATTGGGTAGGAGATAATATCAGGACCTAGGCTAAGAACAATGACCAGCAAAATAAATCCGGATTATATACCCAATAATCAAAACAAAATAAAAAAGCAAAATTAATCGAATATAAGTAAAAAATTTATTCATTCAACTTCTGTACGCATCTCTTACGTTTTCACAACCTGTAATTTGCAGACAATCTGCAAGGCGTTGGGATTATATAACCCAGAATTAATCCATTACAAAGTACCCACAAGAAAAAAGATTTAAGAAACATGAAAATTTTCATTAGCTATTGTATGCCTACAATAACAGAATAGGTATCAGCCATGTCAAGGGTTTTTAGTCTTTATTCAAGTTTTCAGGCTTGAGAAATTTCGGGATTCGATCAGTGGCTCCAGTTTTGTGATCATAGTACTCCACTGCGGCTGCTCCAGCAAGAGCGGCTAATGTAAGCGCCTGAGCGTGCAACCTGACAATATAAATCCAATCCAGAAATGTATGAGAGATCTAATGCCAAAGAAGAATTAAAAAAACTGTTATGGTCACCATTGGCTACAAACAAGCACCCTGAAATTTTCATTAACATGTTTTGGAGTAGAAACACGCATACGAGCAAGTATGTATATGATCAAATCTTGGATTTTGTTAAAAGATGATTTGTTTACCGATACTAGAACCGATGGAACACAAAGCAGCGCATAGTAAAGATTGAATATGAAATTCTAAAATGAAGAAACAACGAGAACAAAACCCACTTGAAGAATCTCAGGCATTAGTTTTCTTAACCGAAGTTGTTTGTGATTATGCAAAATGTTCCTATAAGAGAATACATAACTAAGATACGTTGATTCTTCAATGGAGTAATCTACTGAAATCTTCTACCATCAAATAAAGTATATAATCCAAAATTGGATAAGAAAAAATACCTAGCGTGGATGATTCTGACACTGGTCTTCATACCAGGTTTTGACCAGTTATAAGCGATTGAACCAGAGATACCACTAAGCCATAAACAACCTATCAATATTCAAATTCACAGCCACACAAAAATTTATCAGAATAATACACAAAAAAAACTCATACATGAAGCAAAGAGGAACTTGGATTTTTGGTATTAAACAAAACAAAAACAAAACAAAAAACCCTAAAGTGATCAAAAATTTGAGATAACTTTTGGATCTAAAAATTCGAATCTGAGGAAAAAGTTCAGATGAATACGACATAATCCAGATCTATGATGTTCTTAGGAGACTCGATTCCTGCGCCAAAACAAGCTACGAAGAAAATTTGTTCGAGGATAAAAGGAATTGTGATTACCTACGGTACGAAGCTTGTGTTCGATGATCCATTCTCTTGCTTCTGCAAATCTTGTCTTGGATTCCGCCATTGTTGAATGAAAGAGAGAGGAGTAAAAAAAAAAAAACAATTGGAGAGTAAATAAAGCGTCGGCCCGTGGTTTTAAAGCGGCCAAGGCGGACAATTTCCGAGGAAGTGAAAGCCAATTTGCTAACTTGCGCTACATTTAGCTGATTCGTGTTTTTTTTTTTTTTTTTTTTTTAAAGTTCAAATTGTTTTCTCAACATTGGCTATTTTGTTGTTGTCAACGCTAATTGATTCTTAAACCATGGGCTATGCTCAGTTTTCTTTTTGTTTGTCAACGGTAACTGTTTCTTAAACCATGTACTATGAATATGATCAGAAAAAGGTCAACTATATCATCATGAGGATGTTTTACTTGAAAAAGTAAATCTACAAATAAAACATCCTCCCTCAAATAAGATGGTCAATGGATGTTTTTAGTTTCAAGGAAAGTATTTAATCCTCATGGAGTACTTGTAGATCCACTTTTTTCATTATTTGAGACCATCTTAGCTGATAATCATATCTATTCATGGTTAAAAAATTCTTTAAGCTAAGAAGATATATTATATATTTACATTTTACTATTAAAATCATTTTTTAAAAGTTTTTCTTATTCAAACATATATTTGATCCGCTTGATTCACACTTTTTTCCACATGAACTGCATGATCCACTTGATACAAAGCCTATGAATGTATATTTGTTTCATATGTGCGGCCGATCTATTCTCTAGAGGTTTATTTATATTCTCTATGGATTGATGTAATTCTTGGATGGATATACAAGGAGAAGAAAAAAACCTCCAATATTTTGAGGGAGGAAAAAAACTCTTTTTTTTTTTACATTAAATCATTAAAATAGTTTAATTATTTGTTCAATTTTTATTTTGTGCAAGTACTAATACAAACTAATAAAATTGGTAAATGTTTTATTACTCTTCGTATTTAAATCATATGTATCAACAAGACTCGACCCATAGTCAAATCTCTACTATGTGGGAAAAAATTATTTAGAATCAAACTCCAGTGAAAAATATCATAGAGATGGATATTTAGTCACTTGACTAATACATTTTTTGTTTTATTATAAATATAAAGTATGATATGGGTTTATTATTAATAATTTGGTAGCGATATTCATGGAGGCAAAATATTAGGCCAATATCCACAACAAGTGCATGCGGAAGGTTTTTTCCCTTTGTACCCCGTGCATTGACCATCTAAAAGTTCACTACAAAAAATGTATATTGCATTAGTTAAATTGTATCAATTAGATAAATGATATAAATTTGAGTTACTTATTAATAATCGATACAAAATTTATAAATTATCAATTACAATAAGTGATATCATTACTATTTATTTGACATCAATTAAATAAAATTGATAATATTTTATCTTAACTTTCATCACTTAAATGATATAAACTTTGCATCATATGAAAATGATGCAATTTGTTTTTTTTTTTTACATTTATCCCATATCGTTAACATAAGTTGGAAGGAGAAAATTACTCCTCTATAAACAAACTCATCATTGTAGAATAAGTTTACTAAAGATTTAGACAACAAAAATAATCACTAAGTAATTATTTTAACATATTTATTTTAATCAAATATTATTTAGTATGTGAAATCATATCAAGAAATTTACATATTATCATATAAATTTTAGGGACAATTCTTGATTTATACACTTTTAAAATTTTATTGTAAAACAAGGACCCCTTGATTGTATTTTTTACAACACTAGAAAACCTTGTTTGACATTAAAATTCTGAAAGGATCTAAATTTGGTAGTTTAACCTAAATGTTATTATATTTTAATTAATTAAAATTAATTATGAAAACCAAATTATTTTAACATCAATTGTTTACACGTCATGCAATTATAACATCAATTATAAACAAATGATACAATTATTTAACATCAGTTGTTAAATTTTTAACAAATATTAATATTATTTATATTAACTGGCAAAATTAATATCATTTTTATTGTAATTGATTGAAATGTAACATTGTGTATATACAAATGATGCATATTAACATCAATTACAAAAGTATATATTATTTTTCTCAGCCGATACAAAATATTTACATCATTATTACTAGAATCATACCCTGTTTCGGTTTTTTGGTAGCGATTTACCTATTATAATCACATCTACTTTAAACACAAACCCCTTTTCTTGTGTCAAGTGGAAATCGGACACATTGGTAGAATGGGTTTGACGCCACATTCTCCACAAAAAATCTTAACCCTGATTTTCTACAACTCTTCTCCCTGAACTTTTACATACACTGAGGCTACCCATTAAGAAATAGTTTTGTAATCAAAATGTGGTTGAAAAAAAAAATCTTAATTTACTTTATTCTATTTTTTCTCATTTAAATATATTAAACCCTAAAGACTCGCACATATTTCTTTAACAAAAAAAAAAAAAGACTCGCATATATTTCTTTAACAAAAAAAAAAAAGACCTGCACATATTTTTATATAACATATTTTTATTACAAATAAAAAAAGACAATTCTTTAAAAAAAATACATATAGTATATATCATGTCCCAGATATAGTACGGTGTGTCTCATTGATCCCTAAGTATCATCATTTTACCCAATTCTGTGATGGACTTGTCACTTGTGTATGTTGATCGATGAAATTTTAAAATTTCTCACCCCTTTGAATCTTGATTTCCAACCTCTTATTTATTATCTGAGAATAAATATTAGAATTTATTATGAATCGTTTTTTTTATAACCTGATGTAAATCACATAATTTTTTCTTTTTGTGGTCAAAATATTGATATGAACCAATATTTTTATACCAGACATAGATATTAAACCGGACTATATTTTGGATCACCGGGTTATTTGGTCGACCGCGGGTCGATATAGATCGACTGCGGATCAATAAACTAATATATGTATATACAAGGATAGATTCAGAACGAATTTTAATCCGAGGTAAATGTAGGATAATATTCATACCGAATATTTGAACCGGAAACTACCCAAAAAAAATTCTTTGATAAGCACTATTTATTTTTTAAAACCTCCATATTTGATAAATACTATTGCTTTAGTTAATTTAAATGCAAAATAAATTTCAGAAAAAAATGAAAAATACATTTTTAGGTTAACTATGTGTTAAAATATGTTTGTTTGTTTATTAATTAGACTTTTTAATTAGGTTTACTTTATATTGGATCTAAATCTTTAGGTTTTGTACAAAAATTGTCAATTTTACTTGGGTTGATGCCCTTAAAAAGAAATTAGAGTGAGGCACATAACCTTTTTTTCTACCAAACTAAAAAGAAAAACTTAAGAAAAAAAAGGTAAGGCACGTGCCTACCCTTATCCCTCTCTGGGTTCACCCCTGTGTATATATACATATTAGTTGTGTAAGTATATATATATATATATGTATATATGTATAGTTGTATAATAAAACATCACTACATGAATATAATTTTGTTATTAACGTCAAATAGTAGTTTTAGTAATATGAAAAAATGTTTTCATGATGGTATCCTTTATAAAAGGTGGGGGAGGAGAAATAAAAAATCCGAGAATTATGGTATTGTTTATAAGACATTTTAGCCAACATTATAATGAATTATTACAATATAAGAGCATTTAGAATACTATTTTATTGTTGATCATAAGACAAAAACCGCAAAATATAGAGAATTATACAATATAAAGTGACCATAATGATTTCAAGAATAATATAAAACACAAACATTCATTTTGTTTTGTTTGAGAGAGAAATAATAGAGGAGTAGTCGTATGCAAACGTTTTAATTTTTTTTAAAGTTATAAAATTAAGTGTAAAACACTATTTTAATCTTAACATATTAAAATATAAATAAAACAAAATGATTCTAAAATCAAAATTTTTAATTATTGTAAAAATTTCTCTAGGTCAGCAACCCGGTTGAACCGGCCGGCTGACGGGTTAATGGCAGTTTTTTCTGTGTTTTTTCCAGTTTTATTATTGATAGATTTTAATACTAAATCTAAACCAAAACAGTGTCTGGATCTTGGATTAATCGGTCCGATTGGCCAGATCAGGTGGGGCGTGAAAACACAATTTGAGTATATCAAAAGTTTCAAACCTATATATTTTGAGTATCAAAAGTTTCAAACCTATATATTTTGAATCTAATATATATTATCTTAGAAGCACACTTTAGAAAAACAAATTACTCTCACGGGGATGACATGCTGATGTGTTGACATCATATCGATTTTAAAAACTTTTTAAAACAAAACAACCATTACTAGATTAATTACACAGTATTAGATTAATTATATAATATGTCATTAGTCATAAATCATTAGTCACATTCTATTTTCCTTATATAACTCATTTTAAATTTAATTTAAATAGCTTTAGTTCTAAATAACAGATTACATATATTTGTATAGCATTTAAAGAATTGTTTAAAATTAAGAGTTATGTTAATATCTATTGAATTTTTATGCAAAAAAACAATTACACTTGAATTATTTTAATTTGTATATTATATAAAAATTAACATTCACTTAGCTATTATTAAATTTCTATATTATATAAAATTTAAGATTCATATACAAAATATATATTACTAATTTTTATATATATCTAAACTCATAAAAAATCATTAAGATAAATTTAATAATTGATTAAAAATTCAAATTTTGATAATTATATATTATTCCTTATTTTATGAATAACAATTGACCAAACTTTATATTTCCCATTAATTAGGATATTCAAAATTATTTCATAGATAGAAACTGAATTGATTCTCTCATTCGATTTATTGCAAAGGAATATATGATATCAAAATTATAAAAACAATTAACGAAATCTTAGGCACATATAGTGTTAATTTCAAATTTTGGAATATGCTACATTTAATTCATAATTTTAAAGTTTTGACATAAACACTAAAACATTACCTCCATTTAAATAGATCTTCAACCACACAACTTCTTGAGCACATGTTCCTACTTTTCGAGCAATCCTAGCTTTTATTTAGCTTTTTCATTTGATTTGATTTGTTAATAGGCTATTCCGCTATTGTATTGCATGCAAATCTGGACATGGTGTTTACACCGTTGGTCACGATTTGCTGTTGTCTCATGCTGAAGCTGTGGAAAATTTCAGGAAATGTGGAAAGGTAGAATTTTTAATCTTTAGAACCAATATATGTATATGCCTTTCATTCAAATTTCTATTGAACCTAATCCATAGATTTCGAAATAAATAGTGCAAAGGTGGGAAGATCAGAATTGTTCCAAGTCCAATGTGGTTTAAGCCTTAGTGATAGAAAATCCAGCTCGAGTCCTTCTGAGGAGAGAGCTATGGATTTTGATGACGAAACTCTGTTTCACTACAACAAAAACCACTATTGATAGCACATTACCATAGTGGAAATATCGTTTCTGTTATTGTAGATGTGTCCAAGATTTTGGATACTATATAATAGCATTTAATAAACGCTAAGGAAAAAAAATCTATGATCGGAAAGCCAAAATTACTTATTCCGCCAAGCATTTTCCAAAATTAATAAGTGCCGACCACTAAACAAAAAAATCGCTAATGACATAACACTTACCTTCTATATTTTTTACTTTGTCTTCCACTGTCTCTTCTCTCATCTCTCGGATCCACGAATACATCTCTATCTTCTCTTTTTCTTCTTCTACTTCTCAGGATAAGCTTCACCATGTCATCAAATGGAAAATATGTGTATCATATATAAAACTCTTATTCAATCTCTTATAATAAACATCGTAGAATAGGTAGTTATATTAAAAAAATGGTTATAGAACGAAAATTTTTGGATGTATGCAGGACAAGACGGTATTCTATTTCAAAATAAATGTGCTTAGATTATATACTAAAATAACCTAAACTAAAACCAAATCCAAATCCGATTTAATACCCCTAATCGAACTGTTAAAAATGTTTCGATTAATCTAGAAAATAAACACGTAACATCATTTAAATTTTACAACTATATTATATTTTGAATTTAGTTTTAAATATCAAATTAGTTTATTTCTACAAATACAACCCCGCACGTATGTGCGGATCTTTGCTTAAAATTTAAACATGAACTGAAGAAAACTGTTTTTGTGTTACGTTTGCGCTTATATTTGTTTAATTAACCATAACAAATATTTTTGTTGTTAATGAAAATATTTTCAAAAGTGTGACTGTGAGAATTTGAAACAAACTTAGATCTAAGTTTGAATTTTAATTCTATCTCTGTATCTCATGAAGGAAAGGAAAATCTGCTGAAGACGATAGGTCTAGCAATATTTACCTAAATACAAAAGGGATCTACAATCCCAGAGCAATATGTAGGAGTCTAATCTTAGTTTTGAGTGATTTTTGGTAGAAATCGAATGGGAATTGAAGAGGTATACAATTGGAAATCATGAAATGATATGATAAAGCAACTGATGTTAATTCTCAGAGTCTCATCCTCATCGTTCTCAAGGATCTTTAAAAGTTGATATTTTTAAACGTACACTCTATTTAGAAGCAAGTTAAAAAAGACCCACTAAACAGAAACCTTCAATTTCAGAACATCATCGCATAAAGACAGTACAACAAGTCTGTCCTCTTTTCCTCGATTTGTAGCCTTCCTTCTCTACCCAAATGTTGAAATGAGGAAGTTTTTGTATATGCTCATAAACTTGGCCACAAATGCTGCAGTGTAACATCAACCATTAAAAATGTAAGAAGATGATTGTTTTTATGTAACCTATACAGGCCAGATGTAATAATATACCTTCAATGTGAAATATGGCTTTCTGTCCTAATCGCATCCGATGTTCCTGTAAGAGAGGGCAAAATCATATCATCAACAAAACACCATCAAAAGAAGGACCATCATTGCTCAAGGCTCACTGAGAACACAGATGTTGAGATAAAGGTGAGGAGAAATAAAACTCTCAGGCTACGACTAAGAGTGGTATACAAATATTCTTACATAATATGCCGCCCAGTGGCAGACTTCAAGCTTTAGCTCCGAGTCCAGTTTCTTCAGCAATTCATGAAGAAGTCTCTGGGAAAGCAAAAACTTTGGGTTCAAAAAGGACCAAAATACATAATATAAACTGAATTAGGTGTTGTTTAGAAAACCTTCAGAATGACTTCTGGTGGAATGCAATTAACTAGCAATTCGTACACCTTTCCGCGCACCTGAAATAACCTGAAGAAGCACACAAGAGATGATTAAATAAAGCTATCTTTAAAGTTATAAATGGTAAAACTCAATGATTCATTAGAGTCTGACCTTTTGGGGCTTTGTTCCTTCATCATGTCAGTTGCTATTTCAGCAACATACTCTTCCCAATCCATGGGAGATATCACTTGGTTACTTGTGAACGGATAGCTACAAAGAAAATATGTTAAGGGGAATATAAAGATTAAAGTAATGTAAAAGTTATTTTCAAAACATGAAACAACAAAAGAATCAAACTCATCTATTGTCTGCATAGATACTGTTTATGATGCTTACTTTTGGACACGACAAGTCTCAAGTGACAAAATAGCTCTTCTAAGACTGCGGTTTGATTTTTCAGCAATACGAGCAGCAAAACCCTGGGGCAGTTGGAGACTTTCTTTCTTTGCAATGAACTCCAACACTTTCACTATCTGGAAACAGAGAGCTACATTTTTGTCACCAATAATCTTGCATACTTGGTTTTGAAAGAAAATTTACACAGACCAAATGAAGCAAACACTGAATCTTATGTAATCTTCCTGATAGCAACTACATATACTTTATAGTATATTTTAAATCACATCAACAACACTTGCACATCACAGACATGTTACAAGGCACTGGTAGTCATGAAAGGTTTCTCATTAAGGATAAAAGCAGAAAACATAAGGACATGTTAAAACTATGATGTTTTCTTGTCAATCTAGTGACAAGTACACAGAAAAATGGGTAAGAATATGTAAGAATCAATTTCTATATTGAGTTGATCTAAAGGAAAACGAAATGCAATTTCGAGATCTCCCATAGGATGAGCATTTTTAATAGAAGATTTGATATGATTTTTCCCTAAAAATCCACTAAAGGCCACAAAACAAGATTTGATGTCTCAACACTTTGTTGAGAACAAAACCTCCTGAAATCATCGACATTCCAGAAATTTGGTTGGCAGATTATAACATATATTTTACAAAAACAGAGGAAACAGCTTCTGTACCTCTTCCTGCGAGGGTGAATTTATTCGCACATTAAGACAACGAGACTTAATGGCTTCTGTGACCTTCGAAGAGCTGTTACAGCATAAGATGAGTCGGCAAGATGAGCTATATTTCTCCATTGTTCTCCGCAGAGAATGTTGTGCCTCTCGTGAGAGCTTGTCAACCTCATTTAGTACCAACACTGCCAAAACCAAAGAAGAAAAACACAAAATCATGTGTTTGGGAACGACCAAATACTTTTCGCATATATCAGACATCATCCAGAACGTGAAAAGAAGTTGAACTAATTTGGCAGGTCATGGAAGCAAAACTTAGCCTAGAAATTATGTAAGAGATGAGAGACAAGTTGATAAGCAATAACATAGAAGCACCTAAATGCATAATAAAAAGATTCAGTTGAACAAGAAACCTTACAACTAGAAATAATTGACCATGGAAAAGAAAAGAAAAACTCTATTATACGCCATAAAATGTAGACCAAGTCCACCGCAGCAGCATATAAAATGCTCTTGTAAAAGCCTCACTCTTCATAAATGCTTCAAAGAATTAACATGAGGTCTCAACATCCAAAATTTCTCCACTAATGATACTCTTGTATAGACAAATAGTCAGGCAGAACACGAATTCTTACCCTTAAATCCCTTGTTTCCTTTTGTGTCAATTGGTCTGTTCTTGGCCATTTCTTTAATTATCTCTTGAACGATATATCTGTCCTGAAAGCCTGCATCACTTGGAGTAAGTTCCACATGATTGGTGCTTGATAATGTTGTAAGCTCCAGATCAAGCGTTCTACTACCAGCCTGCATTTTTTCAAAGTTAACATAACAAAAAGATCGAAACTTCAAAAGAAAAGAAAAAACCAGAAACTGATTATAAGTAAAACATGTTACATATTAGTATAGAAACTATAAAGGACCCCAAAACTTCACTGGATTTAGCTTGGTAGGTTTCATATACTAAAGATTAAAAACAAGAAAATAGACAATGCGTTCACAAGTTTAACAGCAACAAGGGCATAATACAAATATGGATATTAAGCAGCAAGAACTTTATAAGTAAAACCAATTGGAAAAGAAAACCATTTGAAACTTACATCAACTTTCCATGACCTATTCTCCACTTTCACCTGCAGCCAAGTAAATCAAACAATTTCTCAGTTACCATAAGAAACAAGAAAAAATTAACAATCAGAAGATGAACATCAATCTTAAGGGATAATAAAGAGTTAGTGAGAGTAACTTCCCAAATCAAAAACCACATCTCAACATGTTAAAACAGACAATTTAATTTGCTCAACAGCCTTAGGGTATAAAGTCATCATTTTAAGTACTGAGGAAGACATTAGGGTTTTAAATTCCTATTTAAACAGTATAACCAATGGAGAAGAAGGATACCTTCTCTGCACTGGCGCCATAAATCTGCTTGAGAAGCGCCATGATTAGGGTTTTCTTACCCGAACCTGACGGCCCATAGAAGAGCAAATGTGGACAATCTTGCTCCGTAACCTAAAGTGAGAGTCGAAATTCAGCTTCAAAATCATCGAAAAACCCTCCCAAAATACTCTAGGGTTTGAACGAAAAGCGTACCAATTTCTTGAGATTTTGGGCGATGTCCTCATGAACGATGACCTTGTCAAGTGATTTCGGCCTGTACTTGTCGACCCACAACATCTTGCTCAACACCGGAGAGTTTTAGGGAAGACAATCAAAGTGGCGGGAAAGTACTGAATCGTCTCCCTCTTCCTCAGCAGTTTTGTTGTGAGAGACGTCTTTAGCACTTTCTTCGCTTTACACCTTCCCGGTCAAAAGAACGAAACCCTCTGTTTCGGTTAGAGTCTCTCTAAGATGCATGTCCTGCATAAAATGCCGGGTAAACAAGTTGAAATATAGACCATTCGGATAATTAAAATTATTGAGTTTTGAAATGTTTCAAAGTAATCTGAAGAATTTGTAAATTATTTATAAAATTGTAATAATCCAAAAAAACAAATTATTCAGGTACTAAGGATTATGTAAAACATACATGATAAGTTATCAACTTGGCATAATAAATGTTAGTCTTCTTCACGGTCTACTTAGAGTTTCCAATAGATTTTGAATCTGTGAAAAACACCAGTGACCAAACCCCAGAAGAGAATCTCCGCGAAAATGACATACATTAGCACACCAACTCTTCTTGAATGCCAAACACGGATGAAAACATGCTCCCGAATCCAGTTTATCTAAAGCATGTATCAAATACTACTATTTAGTAAACTTCAATTAAGCCATTAACCGATGAAAAAGCCCACTCATGCCCATAAAAGATCCAAGAGTAAGTAACTGAGAAACTGTTTTTTTCTTACCAGTGTATTGCGCGGGTGGCGATAGTACCAACCGTTGAAGAAAGCAGCCAAAATGCCTTCAGCTCCCATCACGTAGACCAGCATTGCGTTCATGCCTATCCATTTTAGAGGCAGAAACATGTGCTTCCACTCCAATATATCCACCTGAAAAACGACAAACCTGTTTTGTGAAAAGTTTGTTAAGAGTTATTTGTTGTTGTTGTTGTTGTTGTCAATGTGGTGGAACAAGAATCACCAGAGAATAAACGAAAGAGAAGACAAGCGCGGCTGCACCGGATGTCACGCATATGTAGCTGAAACTGTAGAGTTGTTTGTTCAAAGGCAGCACTGCAATATATTTTGACTTCTGTAATATATGTTAAGATAAGAGAATGTTTTGAGTTGGATCAAAAACAAGGTGTTTCTCACAGTGAGTGAAATGCAGAGTGAGTCCAAGAGTGAGGAGAGCAAGACCCATGGAGATCCAATGTTTCAACCGAGCTGAATGCCCCTGAAAAATATGGTTATGTTGAAATGGTGATATTGAAAAGACAAAAACGGTGATAGTTCATAGGAACTTGAGACTAATGTTTCCTCCAGTAATTAAGTTGACCTTCAAGTGTAAGATAATATGTCCAAAATGAACTCCAATGATTGTAGAAAGAATAGCCGATACGGAGCTGCATCAGACCAGTTTCTGAGTGTTAAAAACTTCTGAACAGGATAATGATGTTAGGTTAGTGACAAGATTAGACCTTAAGACTCCTTCAGGCTCAAAAGGAGCATGGCACCATGACGGTGCATCTTGGCGTAAAGATCCCTCATAGGGGGAATCATTAGTGCAAGCCTAAAAACTCAAAAGAACACGTTAGGATTTAGTTGATTGACATGAAACATATACATTCATAGACACTTCCTTTCTCTTCTATTACATAAAACTCAAATTGCTAACATGATCAGTCTAGAGGCAAGCACAAATGGGAAATTAGGTATTGAACCTTTGATCGTCTCCAGGCAGGATGGTGATACATATGATTGATCCCTAAAACTTGTCTGTCAACATATCCAACAGCATTGCAAGGAGGGTTTAGCTTTCCTCTCACACCACATGATACCTAAGAAGAATTCACAGAAATTTCATATATTATCTGATCACAACATTTACACAACAATTAGCACATGGAAAGACTTACAGATTGGATTTTCCCATAGAGAACGCTATCTTTATCATAAACAACAAATTCCCAGTCCGGAACGTAAGTTCCATAGAGTGTAGCCAGATAAATCACAAGAACCGATGCACCTACAATCCTGTGAAGGTACTAGAAACAAGATTAATTTGAAACTCTTAATCTAATTTTCATAAATTTCTAGTCTGACTAACTGAAAATGTCAGGTTTTACCAATGCCAATAATACAACTTAAATATTGAGAACCTCCCAGTTGACAGATTCTCATCATGTGAGTCCTTTGTGAAGATTTCAACCAATGCTACAACCAAGTATGATAAAGCTATTCTCTACATGAAAACATAAACACGACAAACATGAACCTTCTAAGCCGTGAGTATATAAATACATAAAAATGAATCTTGAAGCTAATACAACACCTGAAGAATCCCACAAAACCTTATCATAGTCACATCAACACCATAGCTTAATTCATCAGGAGCATGAGAGAACCCACCTTTACAGCAAAAGAAAGAATCCATGAGCATGAATGTTGAAGTTGAAGTAAAGAGGCTACAAAGTTACACAGGAAAAATTTAAATTACCTTGCAATAGAAGACCCCAGAAGAGGAGCTTACAAGTTCTAAACCCCATTTTCTTACAAGCTTCAAATTTGTTCGAAATCCTCTGCAAAATTGAAGGCAAAAGAGATGCATAATCCGATTTCTATTCAAAAACATCGAAATTGTTATGAGAGATTCCGAGTTTGAAATTGACCTTGAAGGCAAGAGCGATGGAGACACCAACGATGAACAAAAAGAAAGGCATAACGAAATCAGCTAAATTGCAACCATTCCACGGAGCGTGAGCAATCACAGGCCAATCTCCTCCAGCGTCATCAACGAGAATCATCAACTGCTCAACTCACAAGTCGAACATTATTCAGTAGAAACTAAAAAGCTTCTTACAGTTCGAAATTTTACAGAAATAGAGAGATACGTACGGCGACAGTGAGGCCGCGAAAGATGTCGAGTGAAGCAAGTCTTCGTCTGTTTCCGGCGAGACTCCGAGCAGAAGCAGCTTCTTCTTCAGGTACGAGGAGGTGTTGATCGTGACTCATCTCTACTTTGATTTCCGACATTTTCACTTTCAAGTCTTATCTCTCTACTTCTAGAAGAACGCACAATTTAGAGCTTTTTAAACACATACGGTAAAACCACTATAAATTAATAATATTGAAATCAATGTATTTTTATGATATTTTATTAATTTATCAAATTTATTAATTTACAAAAATAATATTTATAAAAATTATTAATTTAACAAAATATTAATAAATTAAATATTAATTTATAGAAGTTTAACTATATATACACCATTTTTTTGTTTTGCAGATACTTAAATTTACAAAGCAATTTTAAATTAAAGGTCCCGAATGTGTTTTTTTACATCCACGGAATTTTTTTGAACAAGATATAACATATTCTAACTTTAGTTTATACAAATAAATGGAAAACATACAATTGACAAAAGATAAAAATAAAATTAATCCCCCACGACCAAAATATGCTCTATATTCTCGTCCCAAATCATTTCATATTAGTGAATGGTCGGGTAAAATAGTACCAAATTATCTTCAAGACATGCAATTTTATAAGAAATTATCTAGGTTGCATAGAATCAGAAGCGGGTATGTAGAAGCGGAAGCGTTTGGAAGCGTAGAAGCGATTTTTTATAAAAAAATAGGAAACGGATACGTGTTGGAAGCGTATACTCATACAAACATATATATATACTTAAACATTATCAAATATTAAAAATTATTATTAATAACATAAATTCAATACATTTATATAATATATAATTAAAATTTTGCTATGCATAACATAAATTCAGTACTTCATTTTTTGCATCATTCAACTAAAATCATTTTAATTTGAGATTATTATATTCGTTACAATTCTATGTTTTCAAAAGAAAAAGCGTCATACTCAAATTTTTCAAAAGAATCTTATTCAACTAATCAAATTAATCACTTTCAACATTTCGCATATGATTCAAATAATGTTTTTAAGTAAAGTTCTGCATAATCACAAAATTACTATAATAGTTCTTGATTGTTTCAAATATAAAAAATAGTAGTTACTAAACCGGAAGCGTAAGCTTCTAAAACGTTTTTATAAGGATATTTTTGGAAGCGTCATAGAAGCAAGATTCCGAGAGTTTCCAAGAGCTTCCGATTCCGATTCCGAAGTGGAAAGCGGACGTTGAACAAAGCTTCCGTACTACCTAGGAAACTATCAATAAATTTAAGGATGGGCTGGCAGCTACAGTCCCTTCCTTCCCACAATTCTACTTTTGCGTAAATCAAATCCACACTCTCAAACTCTTCTTATTTCACCCCAAACTCTCTACATTAAGTGTTAATCCCCCAATCTTTTTTTTCTGCTCAATTCCACCTACAAAATTAGAGAATCTTAATTCCGTTTAATTCGTATAAATCGCGATCAATCCCCTAAAACGCGTTTTAAAATAGTGATTGCCGGTTATGTTATTAATCCGATTTAACCGACCCAATATCAATTTAACTAACTCCAAACCGAACCAGAATATAATTTATCCCCCAAATCAAATCAAATTAGAAATTAGGATTTGTTCTTCTCATGGAAGAGAAAACGTAGAGAGAGAGAGAAATCAAGCTTGAAAGAGACAGAGGATAGATAGTGATTAGATAGGGTTAGTCGATATGGGTAGTTTGAAGAGAATCGATTAGGGTTCGATTTGGGTTTGTTGCTGTGTTCGACGAAATACATAGAGATATATCGATTTGGGTTTGTTGCTGGTTCTTCGAGATTCAGATAGAGATAGAGGTTTTGAGAGATAGAGACATCACAAGCATAAATGGCAAATAGATCTTCAGAGAAAGAGGGATATCGCTAGAGAGGATAGATTCTGAAGAGAGCTTCAGAGGTGAAGACATGGCGATGGATGAACTTGCCATTTGTCCCAGGTAAATAATTGATCTTGTTAAAGAGTGAAGGAGAGTAGAGAAGTCTACTTGCATTTTAGATAACTGGTATTGCAATTAATACTTAACTGGTGTTGCATTTCGTCTTTATCAAATGGCTAACTGATGTTTGTTTTTTCAGGGAAACCGTGGATGAAGATACAGGATATGAAGAGAAGGAAACAGACAAAGTAGATGAAGATGAGGAATTAGTTGGAAGATACGAGTATGAAATCGAAGAAGATGTTGCTGACTTTGTTGATGAAGGTTATAGGGAGAGACACATTATTCTAGTGAGCGATGATGAAGGAGCTGAAGATAAAGATGAGTTTGTTGTCCAAAAAAGAAGAATGGGAAAGAAGGATAAGTTAGCTTTAGGATATCCCTTCTATACTGGCTATCAGTTCAGCATTAGAATATGCATTAAGCAAAGCAAGGAACATCAAGCAAGGTATAGGGGATAAAACTAAGCTTTCGTTTATTTGTGGCACTAGTAAGAAATGCAAGTGGAGGGTGTACTGCTCATTTGATAAGGGGAGTAGAAAGTGGATTGTGAAGACTAAGTATCCATCTCATAGCTGTACCAAGAATGGGAAATGCTTGTTATTAAAGGGGCCAGTGATTGCCAATATTTTCATGGATAAATTGAGGTTGCAACCAGATTGTATGCCTCAAGAAATTCAGAGGATTAACAAGGAAAATTGGAAGATAGTGAGTACAATAGATCAGTGCCACTGTTGGCCTTGAAATTGCTTGAGAAGGAGTACGAAGAGCAGTTTGCTCATCTCCGAGGGTATGCTGAAGAAATCATGTTCAAAAATAAAGGATCAACTGCCATTGTGGAAACTTATCTAAACTCGGCTAGTGAAGATATGTTTGATAGGTTTTATGTATGCATACAAGCCCTCAAGAGTAGTTGGAGTGGATGTTGTCGACCAATTATTGGTCTTGATAGTACCTTTTAGAAAGCTGCTGTGAAAGGGCTAATTCTTACTACTGTTGGCCATGATGGAAATAAAATGATTTATCCAATTGCTTGGGCAGTGGTACAGAGAGAGAATGGGCCAAACTGGTTGTGGTTTGTGAATCAATTGAAGATAGACTTAAATCTTCAAACTAGAGCTGGAATAGTCATTCTCTCAGACAGAGCAAGAGTAAGTACTTTGCATTTCATTTAGCTTAATTACGTTGGATATAAACTATAGATTTTACTAATTGAAACCATGTTTGCTCTTTCTTATTAATGTTGTGATATATGTGTTACCATCTGCGAAACACAGAATATGTGTTAAACACATTGTGGAAAACTTGAAGAATAATGGGCATTCTAACAAAGATCTGATAAAGCCAATGGTTTGGAACCTAGCTTGGAGCTATACTGAAGTTGAGTATGAAGAGAACCATAGAAAGCTGCAGTTGTACAGGACCAGTTTACATGATGCCGTGATGAAGGAGAATCCATAGAGTTGGTGTCTCACATTTTACAAACTCGGAAGCTGATGCGAGGATGTTGATAATAATGCAACGGAGTCATACAACACAACAATAACCAAGGCTCAAGCAAAGGCTTTGGTACCCATGTTGGAGATGATTCGAAAACAAACAATGGCTCGAATCACGAAGAGAAGGCTGAAATCAACGAATTGGGAAGGAGTAAACTCAGAATATGTAAAGAAGACACTTGCTAAAGAATTGGAGGATGCTGAGAAATGCGATTCAATTCCTGCCACCCATGGTGTCCATAAAGTGTTCCTCTATGGGAATTCTTACACAGTCAATTTAAAGAATCAAACTTGTTCATGTGGCAAATATCAAGTAACAGGTATATCTATTTTCCCTCTATCTAAAATGCCTATATTCAGTAATTGTTTATCATAGGTATTTGTGTTTTTCATAGGTATACCCTGTAAACATGCGTATGGAGCTATGATAAATGCAGGTTTCGAAGTGGATGACTATGTATCTCTATGGTTCTGCAAAGATATATGAGAGTTGACTTATCAGACCAATATGGAACCTGTTAGAGGACCCCGATTCTGGATGAAGAGAAGTGATCGCCTTGTAGTCGAGTCTCCAGAACCTGATTTATCTGGAAGGAAGAAGAAATCAAAGAAGATAAAGAAGAGAATAAAAAGAAAACATGAGTCACCAAAGAAGAAGAAAGGTATACAGGTTCAAAAATTGTCTGCCACTGGCCGCATAATTCATTGTTCAAACTGTGGTCAAGAAGACCATAATTACACTGGTTGTCGGATACATCCAAAGAAACTGCCAAGGAACTTTTAAGATACTGAGATTTTAGAGGTATTAATAATCTTTTCATGGTTTTGTTTTTTGTGAATAGTTTTGATGGTTTTGATTGGTTTCGTGAATGGTTTTGATTAGTTTTTATTAGTTTTGTGAATGATCTTTGTTGTGTTTTTTTTTTTTGTGAATGGTTTTGATTAGTTTCGATTCTTATATATTCTTTCTGTTTTGCAGGCTTTAGGCTCATCTCAAGGACCTGACATGATCTCACTTATTCAACCCTCTCAAATGACCGAGTGAAATTCTTTGCTTATGATTAGTTAGTTAGTTAGTTATGCTTCTGGTTAATGATGTTTTGTTGTTGTAATGTCCAAAGACTCGAAACAATGTACGTTGGCTTATCCTTGTTGGTTTTGGTTTTTAATGCTTTTGTTTTGTGTTTTATCTTTCTGTTCTTTCTACCCATTTGCTACATGCTGTGTACCCATTTGCAAATGGTTCCAAATTTAAAACGGTTCCAAATGCATAATAGAACACCACAATTCAAAGTTAAAACAACAAGTTCACTAACTAATTGAAACAAACAATATCCGAGAAACCAAACTAACAACAAGTTCCATCCAACAAAACAAACAACATCTGAGAAACCAAACTAACAACCACATGTTCCATCCAACAAACCAAACTAACTCATAAGCTTTCCACACACCCACCCTACAACCCCGACAACCAACAATGTTATCCCAGCTCTCTCCATACTTTTTCTAGCCATCACTCGTAACATCTCTTCATTTGTAGCATTCGCCATATCATCTCTTCCTTTATCTTCTCTTTCATCTCTTCTTCCATATCAAGCACCCGTTTTTTTTTTAAGTTCAAAGCTGCTCAGCATCTCATTAATTACTGTCATTAACCGGACATATTCAATCTAAAGCGCAAATAACACAGCTTCTCGCCAAAAAAAAATTGTATTTCACACAACTCATAACACCATCAAATTGCACAAAAAAGGCCAAAAGACACAATTTCTTTTTCCAAAAGATCATCAATAGGAGAATCCAAAAACATACTCCCAATCCCTTACATATTAAATAGAAAACCAATAAAAGGACCATCATCTTCTTATGTAACTTGGGTTTTCTCTACAATCAAACTAGTGCAGTAGTAGCAATTGGCGGCAGCCAAAAACAATCAAAGTCTTTTAGTTTTGTTGCTGCATCAACCACGTCCACGACCCGCTCCTGTTTTCACAAACAAATTAGAGTTTTAGCTCAAATTTCATACCGAAAATGTCATCACATATTTTGGTGTATTCTAGTAAATTCAATGTTTTGTGACAGCTTTGGTTGTGTATTTTACCTCTGTTGCCTCCCGCTCTCCCCATTGAACCTGCTCGGCCTCTGCCTCTGGCCCCTCCATCATCCACACCACGCCCTCTTCCACGTCCGACCCCTGGTGGTTTTCTATCTGCACATATTCAACCATTGTTGATCATTATCAGAAACAGCTTGCTTTGGTTTGAAATAACCCCCAAAACCCAATAATTCTTGCCATTGGTTACAGATTTTCCACAAATCCCAAGGATTGGTCAGACAAAAAGCTTTGGCTAATATATAACGCTTAAGCATATTTAGCAAAGTTTACAATTAGGGTGTTCTCAATGTCTAATCTGGTTAAGTATTAACACCTCAAACAACTCAAAGCATATTTCAGTAAAAGTATAATATAGACATGGGAAGATTATACCTGTGCGGGTCTTCTCCTCCTGTACTTTATCAATAACCTGAAGAGAGAAAAAAACAACATAAGTCAACTCAATCTAGGCAGAAGTACCTTCTAGAAGTTGTAAGGACATAAATAGAAACAGCTTATGACTGTCAGTGCCAAATATCTAGAAGATATTGTGAATGTTAAGTGGTTATTTCTGGTCTTAGTGGGATTGAAAAAGGAGATACAAAAGAGAGTATTCCATGATAAGGAGTTACTGGCTTCAAAAACACAACACAGTAAAGTCCATAAAAGTGAGTCAATATTCTGGTCAGGCAAAAACCATTCCCTGTGATATTTCGTCTAAGACGCGCTACAACAAGAGACACACTATCTGCTGAACAGGCTTCAGTAGAAAAATGACTCTTGGAGCACATATCTGATTTGGCTAAGCATCATCACTCCAGAAAATAGGAAGCCGCAAAGATAAAAGAAAGAAACACAAGTCTAATCAATCAAGAAGCATAAACACAAAAGAATAAATTACCTCATCTGGAACTCGAAGGTACTTGATCGTGTTACCACGGATATAACATTCCGGCATTCTCCAAAATCTGTCTCCATCCTACAGCGTAATAAAGTGGCAACATATCTAAGTGTCAACCACAACCACATACAATTTCAACAAAGATTGAGAAATCTGTGTCAACATATGAAAGCAGAAGATAACCTTTGCTGTACAGATGACTTCACGTAGATGGATGTTCATCCATGTATCACAATTCACCAAATGCCCATTGTATGTCTCTCCATTCTTGAGCTCCACAAGCTAACACAGCGATTCAATCATCAAAAAAGATATAAAACTTACAGGAAAAAAACATTTAGACCCCTAATGTAACAACTCAAAGTTAAACAGGTCTCACTTAATCTCAGCTCCATAAATAACAAATTAATAATCAAGGGTCGAAAATTCTCTTACCATAGGATGCCCTTGAGCAGTTTTGAGCAGCGAAAGCGGAAGCTAAAAATCAAAAACAAAAGCTAAATCAAAATTTTGAAATTATACTGAAACCAAGACAGAACGAAAACCCTATGAGTTCATCAAGCAACTAACCATCTTCTCAAATCAGAAGCTTAATAGATCTGTAAAGAACCTGAAACATCAGAGAATATAACATTAAACACTCCATTAGATGTGGAAGAACCAATAATTAATAGTGTACAAAACCCTAGCAAACATGTGGCTACTTAAAGATCTGAAAACAAAGGAAGGAACCTTGATGTATACTCAGAAGTTTGGCTTCCTCTTCCACAAGAAGGTGAACGATGAGAAGAAGAAAGAGATCGAAGACGACGGAGGAGATGAAACTTCGAAATCTGTTTCCTTTTTCTAATTCTCGAGTTCTGACAGCGAGAGGGATTTCTAATCAAATGGGTACTCTTTTAGTTTTAGGTCAATGGAGCTTTTAGTATTTTGCAACCCTTAAGTTTTATAATATCCTGGTTTGTACAGTTATGATAACAACATCCGATGTCGTCCAGCGGTTAGGATATCTGGCTTTCACCCAGGAGACCCGGGTTCGATTCCCGGCATCGGAGCTTTTTTAAATTTTTAACACATTTTTGTATGCACCAGTCTTGTGACACCGAATAATTTTTGTACGCGTTTGAAATCGTTATCTGGAGGAATCTGTAATCTTTAATGTGTTATTTGATACTTCAGCAATTAATTAATTTGCATCACCAAGACAAAATGTGTGAACCAAAAGCCAAGCGAAACATCAAATGTAATCCGAAACCGTTCCAATTAAGTTTAAACCCTCACCATGTTAACTTGATATACAATCATCTGAGATAACACCTGTCTAAAACTCTAAATTAGCATACAACTCCAAAGTTGTTGAACCTCGTTGACATCCTTCAGTAACTAAATTTAAAGCATAATCTTAATCAGACAACTGTGGAATGCTGAATGTAAATGGTTTCAGCAAATGAAAAGTTGATAATCAGGTTCCCGAGCTCCGACGTTCAAATAATTGATATCAACAGCAGTTGTTCCCAAATCATCTGGGTGGAGAATGATAAGACGGAAAAAAAATTAGATTTATAATCCATGTGATCAACAATGAAGTAGGATGAGTGAGAGGAGAAAAGGCTTAGAGTAGTTCAAACCTTCGTATATTGTTCTCGCACACTTAACATAGTCAGGGATGAGATCTCGGTATATGATTCCATCTGGATGTGCATCAAGCACCACAAGTACACCTATGGATCAATCAAAGAAAAGGAAGATTGAAAGATAACACAAGAAAAAGTTCTGAAGTGAACAAGAGTAGTTTTGGATATGTTTGAATATAAAGAAATGTTAGGTGTAAATAATGAAGGGCAAGATCTTCTTGCGAAACTAAAGCGTTCAGATATTTCGGACTTTCTTATTACTCTCACAGATGGAAGCAAAAATTATACCTGGAGCAAGCCAGTCTGGAGAAGTATTGCTGGGTAATGGTGCAAGCCAGAGTATATTCCTCAAGTTCATTTGATCATCATACGTCACATCAGATCCTAACACAAGGAGATAACAATCATATTACTGAAGATTTGAAGGGATTATTCTGTAACCATTTCTGTGTTTCAAGAGAATGCAAGACAAGAGCACATAATACCTCTCTGGCAATATCCCATGTTGTAAGGAAACACGTTCTTGTCGTAAGCTGGATACTCTTTAGCATGAAACCTACCATCAGCAAAAGATACTGGTCAACAACAATTACTAAAATCTATTCTCGATTAATTATGTTTAACCATTCTTGATTCTTTACACGAATTCAGACTGTTAATAAACAAAAACTCATTGAATCTTCTAGTAATAAAACATGACTTTTATTTCTATATCAAGAACCTAGAATGAATTTAGAAAGACAATGACACTTACAATATTCCAAGGCGTCCAGATTCTGAGGCAAGGAATAAATGGCCATGGAACAAATCATATCGAGTCAAGGAAACATTCAATCCAACACTAGGTCCTCTAGATTTAATTAGATGAAACAAGAACTCGAAATATGAGTTCACTTCCTGTTCATTAGCATCACCCAATCAGAATATCACAAGACCATAAAAACTCTGAGATAAAAAACCAATAAATGTTCAAATTTAGCTTTTACCTCTGCTATAAAGTGACGACCATATGGAGTTCTTGTGAGTTCACATTTATCTTTGCTTGATCTTTCAACATCAGGAACCTATACGCAAAACCGAGTTTGACCAATTCAATCTAACGAACTATAATCCAAATTAAGCGTCAACCCGGAGACAAACCGGGATCATTTTGGGATCGAGTGTTCGTTGAATTGAACCGGGATCGCCACAGGAGTCAACAGCGAGACGAGCAAGCTCGAGAACCGACTCCGGTGGCCACCAGACAAGTGAATTCTCCTCATCAATCTTCCTCCGCCTCTCAATGGCGTCGATTTTACCTGAACAGAGTCCAGTGCGAAGCGAACATCTTCCCAATTCGGGTTTAGATTTATCCGGTTTGAAGGGGACAAGGAATTTGAGACGCGACTTGATTTCTCTAGATACGATTGGGTTAAGGGACGACGCGGCGGAGCATGGTCCGAGAACAGAGAGGAGATCGTCGGCGGTGGCTTTAGGCAGCGACAACGGAGAATGCGAAGTGGAGAATTTGAAGGAAGAAGCTGCTGCGATGGAGAAGGAGAAGAAAATGGTGAAACGAAGAGGTATGTACGAATTCACCATTGTTGCTTCTTCCTTCTGAATTTTTGGTGAATCAACATTATCGGAGAATGGAGAAGAGAACCGTTGAGTCACGTAAACTCCATTTCTTTTTATTAAGCTGGATTAAAAGACTTTAAGAGTGTTAATGTGAACCAAGTCAAACGAATTGGGCCTTAATGGGCCTTTTATAAAGAAAATAGTAAGATGGGTCTGCAAATATAAGCCCAACCCGTTTTAAAAAACTAGGGTTTTCGTCAAATATAAACGCCGCTTCTCACTCACATCCGTTGCCGCACTTGCTTTTGCTTCTCCTCAGGTAACTTTCATCTTCTTCTCTCGTCGTTTCTGATTTTGTTTCTACGCCACTGTATCGATCGTTTGCGATCTGAGTACTTGTAATGAAATATGTATTCTTATGTTGTTCTTTTCAGTTGACAAAACTTTTCGATTTTCACTTGATTTATTACTTTTGTGGACTTTTCTCTAATATTCTGCGTATACTTCACGCATGCGTAATTTAGCTTATGATTAAGGTAGTAACATGAAGATTATATTCGTAAATCTGTAGTTTTTGCAAACCCTAGCTATAGCTTAGTATAAAAACCAGAAGATGTTCAATTTTGTTAGCTCTGAATATTTCTATGTCACTGAATTTTATTTATTTATCCGAATTCTTGATCGTTGTGGTATTAATCTTTCGGATGTAGTTTATTACATAATGTTGTTATTTGTCATTGTAGTTAGTAGTCTAACATAAGATGTTCTGTTCGTTAATAGCCTTTGGAATTAGATTCGTCTACTCTTCAAGCTAATCATCAAGATGCAGAACGAAGAGGGTCAGATCACAGAGCTTTACATTCCTAGGAAATGGTAAATATAACATTTCTTAATATTTTTTTTGTCTCTGTTGCTATTGATTTGTAATCTCTCATAGAGATATTGGTTCTTACTTGTTTGACGGATATTGCAGCTCTGCTACTAACCGTCTGATTACATCAAAGGATCATGCCTCTGTGCAGCTCAACATTGGTCATTTAGATGCTGATGGCATCTACACTGGACAATTCTCCACCTTTGCTCTCTGCGGTTTTGTTCGTGCCCAGGTTTGTGACACACACACTTATCTATAGACTCTGGATTCTTGTGTTACCAATTTGTTAATGCTTTGTCTGAAATTGAATTAGAGTTTCTGTTTTCTAGTGGAAACAGTTTGTCTCAAGTTTGCTTGTGTATTAGAAGAGTTGAGTAATTCTTATTATGTTGAATTTTCTCCACTTTTAGCTTTAGAATATTGTTAGGAGATTTACGACATCGCTAACAGTGTAATTGTTGTTAATCTTTCTCGAATAGACTGTTAATCAAACTATGATCAAATTGCAGGGAGATGCAGACAGTGGCATAGACAGGTTGTGGCAGAAGAAGAAGGTCGAAGCCAAACAAAACTAAGACCTTTAAGTTATATCTGTTTTTTGGTCTTTATTTTTTTACTTTTATGTTTTAAACATTATCAGACATACTGAAGTAATTTTGTTTCCTCGACTCTTCGACTTAATGCTATTGTGCACTGGTTTATTCGAAAGTCTCTGTTTCTCGATTCTCAATCTGAAGTTGTTGGATAAATGTTATTTACTTGAAACAGGAAGCTATATGTTGACTAAACAGCTTTGGCATTTTCTTATATAGTCAATCTTCTGACGACAAAATCTGAACCTGTTAACCTCTTTGTCCTCGGTTCAGCTTGAGTCTTAATACGAGCTAGATCCTCTAAACTTATTGTGAAATGGTAGAGGAGGTTTAACTAAAGTAGCTCCTAAAAATTCCTGAAGGATAGAATGAGATAGTACATTCAATTTATTCGAGAACCTTCGAACAGAAAAATCACCTCATTCATTTTGTTTACATCTTTGGTCAATTATACATTTCTCTTTACTTGGATTTATTGTTTAAACGATCAGTCCTAAGTTGAGAAGGGTTTACAAGGGAGGAGAAAAATAGGAGCTTTATACATTTTTCATAGTTAAAAAATGTGAGCTTCACAGAAAAAAAAAAATGTTATTAACAGTCTCAGCTATTGTACTTGTACCACCATACCATTTTAATTGGGGGGGGGGGGGGACGAATTAATATGATAATTAGTGGCCGCAAGCCCATGCTTGATTAGGTTGGCTTAATGGCCGGTTCTATGATTAAGCCAATGGAGATTGTGACCTTCCACATTTTTATTTTGCGAATTCAATTACGAGTATCGAATTTGATTGGATTTGTTGGACAGTTGAGTTGTTGTGAAGTTTTAGAGTTTTTAAAATCCATTTTTGTTGTTTCGTTCGGTTTTACGTTGCAAATTATAACTTTGATGGCATTTAAGCTAGCGACCGATGAAAGCATTTCACGTTGCATGGTAAGCATTTTTATAAGAAACACACAAAATTAATGTAAAATATCATACATCTGTCTGATTTTGATTTCTTGCGTTAACGTGAATTGGTTTTCTAGGCTGGAATCAGATTCTCATCCTCCGGCAGTTCTCTTTTAAAGGATCTCTGAAACGTTTTACGTCTGTGGTATATACATAGGGTTTCACACGTTAAATGTTTGTTGATTTTTAGAAAAAAAATACAATAGTTTTGTAATAATAAACTAAAACATGTAAGACCAATTTAACAATTCGATTCCCTAGGGATACAATAACATATTCTTCGTCATCAAATATGCTCTCTTTTTTCTTCTGAAAGCATCTCATAACCCGCAAAAGCCATCTTTCTCTTCAAATTTATCTTTCTTTCCCAATTATTCTTATTCCATTTCAGCTAAAATCTCTCTTTTTATTTCTCTCTGAAAAAGATATATTCTTCGCTAAGTCCAATTATTCTCCCCCAACAATGTTATTCCTAATTTTGCACCCAAAAAATGATATTCGAAAATAGTACCTCTCTTCGCCACACTTCCGTTTATGTGTATGTAATTATTTTTGTTACACTAGTTCTGTATAATGTCTTCTTTTTTTTTTCTCTGATAAAATATGTATAATGTCTTTGTAATCAATTTTTGAAATTAGTGAAATTTGTTAGTCGAGAAAACAAAAAATAATAATGGATAGACAGAGCAATACCGTATATATGTTTTCTTATCAGTTGATTGTTTTTAGAAAATAATATCATAATTTTTTTCGAAAATATTTGATTAATTAGAGATTTAATAAATTAAATATACATGAAAATTGTTCAATTAAACAACATTTTCACATTTTTTTACAAAAATATATCTTGTAAAACACGAAATATATGAAATCATTGTGCTTATTCAAGGTATCTATTTAATTTAATAATTTTAATTACTGTTGTTGCCTACAGTGGCTGTTTACGAAAATATCCCTCTAATTACACCTCGTTCGGCATTTACAAGACGCCATTTCCAAGCCCAATTATGTCAATTTGATTTCTTAAAACTTAAACCAATCACATGACGAAACAAGCATTTGGATTGCCTTCGCTGAATGCCTCAAACGATTCCGACGGCTGAGATCTATACGAATAAAATTCGGGCGGTGGAGATTCGTAGCCCGTATCCACGTACTCATAAGAATAATACGACGTCGGACGAGGAGGAGCTGAGTAATACGACGCCGTCTCGTTCACACCGTTACTAGGCCCGTGCGCCGTGTTATAACTCACCGTATATGACGACGTCGTTTGAGGCTGCGTATGATAAAACGAAGGTGGCGGCGGTCCTGGACCGTACATTTGTTGTGGATGATGACGTGGAGGACTGTGAACCATCGGATACGGATGCTGCTGATGATGCATATGAGGAGGTCCGTTAATGTGATGATCTGGTGGAGCAGAGTATATCACAGTCTCTGGTGGTCCACCGTTTTGTGGCGGAGCACCACCACCACCACCACCACCGCCACTACCGCCGCCTTCCATAATCACCGTCGTGCTCCCTAAGCTCTTCTTCTTCTTTTTCTTTTTCTTCTTCTTTTTCGGAGCTCCATCTCCGGAGGTCATAGGTTGAGGCTGACCGTTGACTGCAAAAGTCACAACTTGCTTAACCTGATCACAACCTCCACCACCACCACCACCGCCGTTGTTATTTTCTTCGTCGTCGTCATCTCCACTGCTCTCGTCATCTTTCTTCGGTTTCTTATCTCTCTGGTTATTACAATCAGTGTTAAAGTTGTTCTCCATTGACGTTGGCCATAGCTCGGCGTGTCTACCGGCTTTCATAATCTTCTTGATCAGAATCTCCGGCTCTACATTTCCGATCACTGTTACTTTCTGTTGCTTCACGTCGATATTCGTTGTATATACACCTAAATTAAATCACATATTTAGTCATAATTAATTAAAAATAAATGTCTCTCTTATATTTTAGTATTTTTATTACCATCGATTTTACTCAATATTTTCTTGATTTTTCTCTTGCATCCTTCGCAATGAATAGAAACTCTCAAAACCCATGTCTGCAACAACAATAAATGGAGATATATTTCTTAAGAAAATTAAGAAGATTGAGATTATATATATGAAGAAGAGAATTTATATGTGAAAATTATCTTACGGTGTATCGGAGAGGTTCGGGGTAATCTTCAAAAACATTTCTTTCTTCTTGTCTAATTACATGTCTCTCTTCTTGTCTTGTCTCTGTTTTAATCTCTGTTCCGATCTCTGTTCCTAGATCCATTGGTGAGAAAGAGGAAGAAACAAAGGGAGAAGGAATTGATGCAACTTCATGTGTTATATAGAAAACGAAGTCATCGCTTCTATATCTTTCTTTGGTAGTCCTTTAGAAGATAATATTCTCCATTATCTTTTTTTTTATTAATTTTAAAATGCTCTATTTTCCTTAAAACTTTTTTTATTTTAGAGAGATATTTTCTTATCAACATTTCATAAAAAAAATTAATTTTTTTGCTCGAATCTTTTTTAAATAAAGAGTATCTAACTAACTATACATCGACAAAACATTTTTTTGAAAGTAATGTTTTTTTTTTAGTTTATTAGTTCTGTGACTCCTGTCACATCAAACAAAACTTACAATGTTCAAACTACCTCTATAATTAAGTTTGAAGATTTGGAGAGAAAATCAAAATCTCTCAAAAATCTTCGGTCCAATACACCACGTTTGAGATATCTATCTGCCATAATTAAGTTAACATATGTTGTGAATGCACTCTCATCATAGCTTGTTAGTTGTTACACCTTCATGAATTCCAAGTTTAGGAATTCATTAATCAAGTCAGTACGTAAACAATAGTTATTTAGTTATGTCCGTAATCATCAAAAAATTTTGTAATGACTAAATTTGTGCACTTACATATACATATTGGAGGTACATAGTAATCTGGTTAGACACGATAAAAGAATTATGCAACTAACTATATATATAGTTAAGATACATACACACTTCCTTTGATGATTCAAATTATATTGTTTTCTCTAACTCCTGGATGTACATATTTATATTGGTTTGTTTATTTGAAATGATATATAATTATCGTGGTTTGATATATTTTATTTAACACGATTTAAGAGTTTTCTTGCTAATTTTCTACGTAACATATATACTACTTTAACCGACAATTAATACATTATACATCCATAGTAATCTGGTTGGGTATAGTTATCAACTTATCATGTACATAAATGATATTGATCGGTATATTTTACTATACATGATTTAAGAGTTATCTGGAATACATCGGTAACTATTAAGTTACTTTACACATGTTTACCTCGACATCGCTAGTTTTAACTATCTCCTCAAAATCGACATTCATGCAAATGCAACTTTGGATACAACGAACCTGCCACCGAGAACCTAGTAAAAACAAAAAAAAATGGATAACTTGAGTGGTTTATGCGATAATTATTAAATCACACGATATCGTCAACATATGTAGATAATATGTTTACCTTGATTAAAATAAAATAAAAATGTTTACCTTGATTTGGAAACTTTTATTTGTACCAACTGCTATCATGGCCTACTTTTCTAATTACTCTAATTAGTCTTTCATTGATATAAAATACAACCCTTTAAATAAAGATTTATGGTATTATCATATAATAAAAGTAAAAAAAAAAAACAAAGAATGTGATTAGGAAAATCTCCGGCTTAACTCGTCAATAATAATCATGGTTTTGACACTAGCTTCATAACGAAATTTTGGCTGCCCAATGTTTCCCAAAATAAGAAAAATAATTGTCGGATGGTAATTTTCCAACAATTTTTGTTCTCCTAAAATGTATTACCAGTTGATTGACTCAAACGACGTCCTTCGGAGACAAGTGAGCGGCAAAATTAACACACTTGCGGCATTCATGAAATTGTCAATGCCTTTGATTGTTCAGTGATTTATTTTGGCGCCTAGGGTTCCTATTTCTGGTTTCCCAACTCCTTTTCATATTCTCGCTCGCGCGTTTCCCAGAAAAAATCGTCGATCAAGTTCGAAAGATCTGTGTGTTTGGGTGAATTCGGCGGCGGATCATTGTTAGTTAATTCGGAATTTTGTTACTAGGGTTTAGAGTTCTGGAATTTGTAGTCATGTACGAGTCTTTACAATTTTCTCTGTAGTTTGGGTTACATTTATGATCAATTAATGCTGTATAAGATTTTACTAAAATCAACTCGTTGTATGATCCCTTCGCCTACTGTCTCAAAAGCACTGTTTTTTTAGTCGCCTGAGCAGTTTGAATTCGATGGATGAATCAGCTTTGTCTTCTGATCAAGTTGTGATGAAGCTTGTTGAAATGGGTTTTGAAAAGTTGGATGCTTTGGCGGCTGTTAAAGCTGCAGGTAAGTCATGTGATGATGCTGTGGACTATATTTTGAAAGGAAATCATAAAACTGGTGGATTTGTGCAGGCTAGTTCATTAAGTTCTACAAGTACTACTAATAAGACTCTTGGCAAAAGAGCTTTGCCATCTTCGTTTTCTTCAGGTTCAAAGCGACAATCGAGTTTGCTTGACCATTTTAAATCCGTGGACCGGAATAAGAGAGTAGGTAACACCTTTGGGACTGCAGTAGTGGATCCTGAGTTAGATAAGGTGTCTGATCCTTCAGAAGAGCAGAGAAAGTCTTTTGGTTTTGAGTCTAGTTGTTTTCCTGAAACACAATTGTCAAATGGTTGCTCTGAGGCTTCAACAACGTGGGAGAAAAGAGTTAGTTCTATACTTAGAAACCGGTTTGGTGTTTCATCTCTGAGAAGTTTCCAAAGAGAGGCTTTGTCAACGTGGGTTGCTCACAAGGACTGTCTTGTTCTAGCTGCAACAGGATCTGGTAGTTTCTGTTTTAGTTGCTGATGCGTGCTTCATTCTTACATGGAAAACATTCTAATTGTGGTGTATATGTTTTCACGGTGCAGGAAAATCTCTCTGCTTCCAGATTCCTGCATTATTAACCGGAAAGGTTGTTGTCGTTATTTCACCTTTGATAAGCCTGATGCATGATCAATGCCTAAAGCTATCAAGGCACAAAATCTCTGCTTGTTTTCTTGGTTCAGGTCAACTTGATAATCGTATAGAACAGAAGGCAATGCAGGGACTGTATCAGATCATATATGTTTGCCCTGAGACAGTGGTTCGGTACATTTCACAGCACAACTTATGAAATTCTTAAGTGCATTTACATTATTGTGTTCTTGCTTAAAGAAAGATCTAAACTTGATTGCAGACTGATTAAACCACTGCAGAAGCTTGCCAAGTCTCATGGAATTGCTCTTTTTGCAATTGATGAGGCTCATTGCGTATCAAAGTGGGGACATGATTTTCGTCCGCACTACAGGTATGATTTTGAGAGTCAAAACTTGGTAAGTATTATTGCTTTGAAGTGTTATTGTGGGTAATTTTAAACAAATTTCTTGCTGGCGGATCTTCAGGAGATTATCTGTGTTGCGGGAGAACTTCTGTGCCAGCAAGTTGGAATTCTTGGAATATGATGTACCGATAATGGCATTGACTGCAACAGCCACAAGTCACGTACAGGAAGATATTCTTGAGTCCCTTCACCTGTCAAAGGAAACAAAAACTGTGCTTACTTCATTTTTCAGGCCAAATCTACAATTTTCAGTGAGTTCCTAGCACTGATTTGATTTCACTTCTCATATATGGAACTCTTTTTGCATCTGTTAACTTTAGCATAAGATTAGCAGATTAATCTGCAACTTTCTACTTATGCTGATTTGTAGATAATGAGATGTACTACATATAGCTGATACTTTTTATGTTATTTACAGGTTAAGCATAGTCGAACCAAGTTTGCATCTTCATATGGAAAGGACTTCCAAAACTTAATTGAATTATACTCTGAAAAAAGAAAGGTTCCCGGGAAAAAGCTAGCAGCAATCTCTCATGAGTCAGAGTCAGATTATGATGATGATGAAGAGGATGCAGAAAACTCCTCGGCAAAGAAAAACAGTTCAAATGAGAAAGAAATGTCAGAAGAGTATCTGGAAGATGAAACCGACGTTTTCCAGAGTGTTGATGATTGGGATGGTATGCTCCTTTTCATTTTTGTTTGGAAATAGAGAGTGATCTAAAACTGTTGATAAAATTAGAAACTTTGATTAGAAAATTGGTGACTGCATGTATCTAAGGTGAAAACAGCGTTGGTAACTAAATAGACGTTGGTGTCTGACTATGTTTTCCTTGGTTAAGTTGTCACCTCATGTGCAAATATAATTATCGAAAAGGTACAGCATCAGTTTTCCAAGTGAATATGCAATGATTTTTTTTTTCCTAAGTAGAGTTTTTGATATGTTTTTGGTTTTGAGGAATAGTGGTTGAGATCAGGTTTAATCATTGCAGTTGCTTGTGGCGAGTTCTGCGCAATGTCTCCTTGTGAAACCTTGGATATGTCTGCCCCTTCCGAAAAGCAAACACCTGATGAATCTGGACACAAACATAATCTCCAGCAAAAGGATTTCAAAGGACCGACAATCATTTACGTTCCTACAAGAAAGGAAAGTGTCAACATAGCAAAATATCTCTCTGGGGTTGGACTGAAGGCTGCAGCTTATAATGCATCAGTATGAACCAAGACATCTTAGTTTTTCTTGCCTTATTTAGCCTTTTGAACTGTTTCTTGGGAATGAATGTCAACCTTTGTTAACTTGGTATCAAGTCACTATCACTCAAGCCGTTATTGTAGAAATTTCTGATGGCAAAATTTTGTATTCTGAATTAAATGCTGTTTGTTTGACCAAAATGAGAAAGAATTAAATGCTGTTCTATTTAAATGTTGTTCTGGTTGTATTAACAGTTTGTTTACGTTTCACAGTTGCCAAAAAAGCATCTCAGACAAGTTCACCATGACTTTCACGAAAATAAGCTGCAGGTATTTACATAGAACCTTTATGTTCTTGTATGTTATGGCCCAAACTTAAATGTTCTACTCTGTTATCCACTTTGCTGTTCCCACTTTCTTTTGGGGGAAATCATTAACATTAAGTTACTTCTCTTCAGGTTGTTGTTGCCACGATCGCCTTTGGAATGGGAATTGACAAGAAAGATGTCCGGAAAATCATCCATTATGGTTGGCCGCAGGTCTCTCAAAGCTCTTAATAAGATTTCCATATTTAACATTTCCATCTCCGAGAATCACATCGTATGCAAATTTTTTATTCTCTCTTCTACATCTCACTGCGGTAATGATACTGCAGAGCTTAGAAGCATACTACCAAGAAGCTGGTCGAGCTGGAAGAGATGGCGAATTGGCTGAGTGCGGTGAGTTAGTGTTAATGAATTTTGTTGGCTAAAATTTACTCTTCCTTGTCATGGCTGATGTAAGTAGTAATCTGGGATTTACAGTGCTCTATGTTGATCTATCGAGGGTACCAACGCTTTTGCCAAGCCGTAGAAGCAAAGAACAGACAGAGCAAGCATACAAGATGCTATCGGACTGTTTCAGGTCTCTACACTAATCATACATATGCAAGTTCATATCTCCCTTTTCTTTCAATATTTACATTCATTCTCCTTTTTCTTGTGCAGATACGGAATGAACACTTCACAATGTCGAGCGAAAATATTAGTGGAGTACTTTGGAGAGGATTTTAGTTCCAAGAAGTGTAATTCGTAAGTCCTAATCCTTCTCTTTAAAAACCATTAAGGTAAACTAGCAAACGGTCGTAATACGTTTCCAATCTATGAAACAGATGTGATGTTTGCACTGAAGGGACTTCGGAGCAAGTAAATGTACGAGAGGAAGCTAACCTTTTGTTTCAAGTAATCTCTGCCTTTCATGTAAGTCGTTTGACTAATCCCAGAATTGCTGGTTTCGTATGAGTGATAACACAATGAAAAACATCTCTATTTGGTATTTGAGATTTCTTCTATTATGAGCGTTGTTTCTGGTTCTTAAGCTACTAGTACATCAGTTGCATGTAGAGAATAGCTCCGAGCATGCATCATATGAAGATTATGGACTCGGCAACAGCAAACAAAAGAAATTCTCCAACAAGCCGAATCTTCTGTTCTTCATCAGTAAAATCAAGGAACAGGTAAATCTTCTATTTCAACAAACACATAATGCATTATGTTCTTGATGATATTCATTCATGTGATGCTTTTGGTTAGTGTAGTCCCAAAAATTCATGGAAACAGATCGTCTTTGGTGGAAAGGTCTTGCCCGTATCATGGAAGCCAAGGGATACATCAAAGAGAAGGATAACGAGGTAAAGTACAGTAGTAACAAAAAAAACCCAACCTTTCTTCTTTAGTTACTTATTCAGTTACCTGTTGCTGATTTGTCTTGCAGGGTCGTCGAGTTGAGATTAAATTTATACAACCAACAGAGAAAGGAAAGAAGGAACTAGATATCCAAGATGACAAGCCACTCTATGTTTATCCAGAAGCCGATATGCTGCTTTCGTTGAAACAACACAAAACATACAGTGGATTCTCTGATTGGGGAAAAGGATGGGCTGATCCAGAGATTCGGCGCAGGCGGTTAGAGAGAAAAGAAAGGAAGCCTCGAAGAGAAAGGAAACCTCGAAAAGAACGATCACGAGGATCTTCTTCGAAGTTACAGCCATGGAAAAGCAAAGAATAAATAATCTCAACCCTGTTAAGTAATGAATCCACTTTATATATTCTTCTCTTTTAACCAAACCCATTAACTCATTCATGGATCTTTATGGAAGCATAATATTTCTTTCTACAATTGCTCTTTCAAGCTCTTTCTTCTTCGCTCTCAGCCCCATCTTAAGACAGAGATGTCGAGCCATCGAGAAGCTGAAGCTCGTAAATGAAGCCTTGGTTGCTGCAGAAGAGAATATGGCTAGGCTTCAAGAACGTCATGATGTGGTCCTAAAAGAGATATCTTCTTATTATCTCGTTAACTCCGAGCTCCAAGAAGCTTTAGTTACAGCTCGAGCAGCCATTACTGATGTTTCTACATTTGTCATAGAGCTTAGAAGATTACAATTGAATATCTTAAACTCTCTTTCTTAAACCAAGTCTTTGAATACTTCCGCAAGCTCTTTTTGTAACTGAAACGTCTTTCAAAATTTTAAATAATAAAAGGGAACTTGTGGTGCTGTCAAAAGATTAAACTTTGGGTTAAAGCAAGATTTGAGTTTATTGATAAATATGTGTTATAAAAACATTAGATTTTAAAAGATTTTAAAATCTAATGTTATTGAATTGATGATTTTAAATTATATACTTAAATCCACTGTTATTAAAAACATAATTAAAATTTGATTTAAAATTTTTAGGTGAGATTTAAGAGAATTTATTAATAAAAATACAAAAAACCAAATCACATGATTTTAGATGGGATTTTAAAAAATTTAATAATAAAATTTTTAATTCACTAATATTTTACCAAATTATCTCAAAATTAGTTAAAACTCAAATGTTTCTAACTATTCACATAAAGCTGAGTAGGGAGAAAATCTAAAATGGTGAGATTACTGTAGTATTCTTATCCCACCTTTGCCTTTAGGGATATAACACGTGTAATGTGGAATTGTGAAATTTGTAAGATCACAGTAACCGTCAGATCAAAACCAACAAGGTACAATCTTAACGGATGACATCAGTATACATGGATTGCCAGCATGGCAATACGTAGTTGTATATAATCACACGTTGTTGGTTCCTCGTTTTACGCAAATCTTAAACCGTCACCAAACCGAAAAAAAGAGAGAGAAAAAAACACTCACAGATCCGTTTTTGATATTTTACTCATTTTCTTCTGTTAACAATGGAGTCAGCAGCAGCAGCGTCGAAGCCAACGAGAGGTGCAGGTGGAAGGAAAGGAGGTGACCGGAAGAAAAGTGTGTCGAAGTCAGTTAAGGCTGGTCTTCAATTTCCGGTTGGTCGTATCGCTCGATACCTGAAGAAAGGTCGTTATGCTATTAGGTATGGCTCTGGTGCTCCGGTATACCTCGCTGCTGTTCTCGAGTATCTCGCTGCTGAGGTATAATTATTCTTAGATCTCGTTTTGATTCCTTATCTGCATTTTGATTTGGTTTCGTGAAATTAAAATTAGGGTTTGAGTTAACCGAATTGCAACTGATTTTAGGTTTAATTTTATTGATTCAATCTATAGATTTGCTTCCATTTCCGTAATTATGATATCTAACGAGTCTAATTTTATTTCAGGTTCTTGAGCTAGCTGGTAACGCAGCTAGAGACAACAAAAAGAATCGCATAAACCCAAGGCATCTGTGCCTGGCGATCAGGAACGATGAAGAGCTCGGAAAATTGCTGAATGGAGTAACGATTGCTAGTGGAGGAGTTTTACCAAACATTCATCCAGTTCTTCTTCCTAAGAAAGCTGCTGCTGCTGAGAAAGCTTCACCTGCTGCAAAATCTGCAGCCAAATCTCCTAAGAAGGCTTAACAAAATATGATCAATGGTGCTTTTGGTTATATCTAGAAAAGAAATATCTTGTGTTTTTTTTTAATGCTTTTTAGGGCTTGTGTAGGTTTTCTCCTATATTTCTCTTTTGTTTTTTGTAACCCATCTGAAAATTATGTTTGACGCTATTCTGTAATGAACAAACTAATTTCTGGGTTTATATCATCATCATCATCATATATCTCTTAATAAAATAAACAATTCCTGAATTTCGTACTTTTTATTCACACAGAAATTATCAATTTGATGGATTAAGTCAGATGATGAAGAATTGAAAGTGGTTTTTGTGTGTGTTTTTGGAAAGGGTAAGATTTTAAATTCGGAAAAAAAAATCTGTAACCATTAAATGACATTCATTAATTAAAGTAGTAATTAATTAAAAATCAGTACCACTATATGGACGTTTTGTTCTATTAGCTACGTAATTAAATAATTGGGAATTTGTGTGTCTTGTTAAATTTAGGCTTTATTGGGCCTACTATGAGAGGCCCATTCAGAATTGTTCGAAACGAGATTCTGAAAACCTACCGGAGGTTTTGACTTCCCGGTGGGGTTTAGCAATCGAGCGAGATGCAATTTCCGAGATTCAAATCGAATCAAAGCGTTTTGTTTCCATCGTTGGATTTGCGATGATGAATATTCTGGTTCGATTCTTTCTCTTAGATAATAGATGGAACCATTTTTTGATTATTTTGTTAAAAAGTTTCACTGACTTGTTTTTTTTCTGAGTAGAGAAGAGCTGTATCATCTTCTAACCGAAGCTCGCTTATTCGCATCGTATCTATTGCTACAGCTACTTCTGGAATTTTATATAATAAAACTAATCCGGATTCAGGTAACTTTAAGCTCGAGTTCTATAGCTTTAAACTTTTATTCAAATTTGTCTTTGGTGTGTGATCTTATGAGTGTGATGATATGTATAAACTAGGAACGAGAATATTACTTGCTATTCCAGAATCTGTTCGGGAATCTCTGTCTTTGCCTTGGGAAATTTCATCACAAGCTCTGATTCATCGCCCATATCAAAACTTGTTTGGTTGGTAGCAAAATTTTAATGATATATATTTACTGTAATTCTACTCTGGAATTGAAAATATTGACTTCTTGATATATATACACAGGAAATGGAATTTTTCACGGCGTTTTCTTCAAGAGTCAGTCCAAAATCAGAAGCACCAACAAATGATGAGAATAATAGAGTTCCTGTAGAAGCTTCGGATAGTCCAAAACCAAGTAGTAGTGAGTATTTGGGGGAGATATAGAATAGCTAATGCGGCTGCAAGAATAGGAGCCGCTGTCGTAAATCTATCGGTTCCTCAAGGTTAGTTTCATTTCTAGTTATGATTCTCTTTTGATTTCGGTTATATTTGCGGGAAATTGGTTGGTTGTAGAATTCACACTACTGGTGATTGTGATCTTGGGAATTTTTTTAACAGGTTTTCATCGGATTTCGATAGGAAAAAGTATCGGTTCTGGAACCATTATTGATGCTGATGGCACGATATTGACTTGTGCTCATGTTGTTGTTGATTTTCAGAACATTCGTCATTCATCTAAAGGGAGAGTAAGTTCATAAGCCAAATCCTTTCTTCATGTTATTGTACTATGAATGTTTGTTTATATAATCTTGCCAAGGATCTTAAAATGGGTTCTGTCTTTTGAAATATATATTGTTAATTATTGGAGTTGTGGGAAATTGGGATTGTAACTGATAAGATTGGTTTATTTTTATGATTATCTTGATGGAATCTGTTTAAAACATATGTGAAGTTTAGAGTTGTTGAATCATAGGTTGATGTGACGTTGCAAGATGGTAGGACATTCGAGGGTGTGGTGGTGAACACTGATTTACAATCCGATATTGCATTAGTGAAGATACAGTCAAAAACGCCATTGCCGACTGCTAAACTTGGTTTTTCGAGTAAGCTTCGTCCAGGGGACTGGGTTATAGCTGTGGGTTGTCCCCTTTCTCTACAGAACACAATAACTGCTGGTATTGTCAGGTAAATAGAGACACGTACCCGCAAAAGCTTATTTTTTTCCTTTCGTTTGATAGGTTCTTATAAGTCACAATGGTTTGATTTTCTTTTTGGTTTTTCTCGGTGCTAGTTGTGTTGATCGCAAAAGCAGTGATTTGGGTTTAGGAGGCATACGAAGAGAGTATCTCCAAACGGATTTCGCAATCAATGTTGTAACTTACATCTTTCTTTCTCTGTGGATTGGAAACGCATTACAGATTTGACTTGCAGCGCTTGTGATTTTTCTATCCTTTTGGTATATGTGTGTCAGGGAAACTCTGGTGGACCTCTTGTCAATTTGGATGGAGAAGTGATCGGTGTCAACATAATGAAAGTGTTAGCTGCAGATGGGCTCGGATTCTCTGTCCCAATTGACTCGGTCGCCAAAATTATCGAGCATTTCAAGAAGAGCGGGTACGTTAGTAATCGCAACATCTTTTCATTGGCTTAGTTGTATGTATCACATTTTAAAGGTTGAGACTGAAAGAGTGATATAAATTTTATTATTGCAGTAGAGTTATTCGTCCATGACTTGGGTTAAAAATGATCGAACTCAATAAAATGATCACAGCTCAGCTAAAAGAACGAGACCCAATGTTTCCTGATGTGGAACGAGGCTTTTTTGTCCCTATGGTGAGTGCTAATAAAAAAAAAAGACCCATTAGTTTGACTGTATAATCCAAATTTTGTCAAAATATTGCATACACCAATATATATCTACATGTTTACTGTTTTGAAGGTGACCCCGGGATGACCGGCTGATCGAGCTGGATTCAAACCAGGTGATGTTGTGAAATTTGATGGGAAGCCGGTAGAGACCATCCAAGAGGCATGTATCATCATCATCACTCACTCACTCACTCTCTTCTTCATATTATTCTTCTTAAAATTGTAATTCATGATTGAAAAAGTTTACAATGCAGATAATAGAGATAATAGACAATAGAGTTGGGAAGCGGTTGCAAGTAGTTGTGGAAAGATCAAATAAAGAAAGGGTCACACTTAGGGCCGTCAATTGGACATTTGTCCATGGGCGAAGCCCCGTCTAACTTCACAATTGTCCAAATGGACAGGTCCAATTGGACCGTAGTTGAAACTGGGCCAAACCATGATGGTCAATGGACAATCCATGGACAAACAAAATTGAAGTTTTTTTTTTTAATTTAAGGTAAATTTAAAAAAAATACATTATTCACAAACAAAAAAAACTCAAAATTAATAAGTTAATATTTTTTTCGGCAGAAAAATACATAATCACATTTTTGGCGGAAAAATGATAGAACCATTTTTGGCGAGAAAATGACGGAACTATTTTTAGCGAAAAATACATAACCACATTTTTGGCGGGATAATGACGGAACTGTTTTTAGCGGAAAATACATAATCACATTTTTGGCGGAAAAATGACAGAACCAGTTTTGGTGGAAAAATGACGAAACTGTTTTTAGCGGAAAATACATAACTATATTTTTGGTGGGATAATGACGGAACTATTTTTGGCAGGATAATGACAAAACTATTTTTCGGGGAGAAATGATGGAACTATTTTTGGTGGGAAAATACATAACTACATTTTTGACAGGATAATGACGGAACCATTTATGGTGGAGATATGCATAATCACATTTTTGGTGGAAAAATGATGGAACTATTTTTTGCGGAAAAATTGTAGATCCGCACTTTGGCGAAAAAATCTCACAAATCACTTTATAATAATATTTAAATATTTAAGCCTAGATAATTAAGTGTACGTCCATGGAAAGCTCATTTGGACTTGGTCCTTTTTGGACATGGACGCTCTTTGTCCATTGTCCAGGCGGACGGACAAATAAATGTCCAGACAAGAAAAATGTGCAACCGGACATGTCTATTTAAACATGGACAGCCCATTTGACACTACTAGTCACACTACAAGTCATTCCTGGGGATGCTAATCAAGACATGTGAGACCATGGTCACTTGGAGAGATTTCCAATCAAACTTAACAGATATTTTACCAAAGGTATTGAAAATTCGTGATAGGATTTAAGCTGCAGTTCGTTTTCTTTATTTTGGTCTTATGGTTAGTTTCTCGATCTCTTTATAACGGAACTAAGTGTGACAGATAACCACCAAGATGCTAAATAATTTGGTAGTTGGGTGATGGATTTTAAATAGAGATGTTAACCAAAGAACGTATTACTGATAAAATAGAAATCTAGTTGCCATTTTTGTATTTGAATTGACTGATGAATTTGGTTATTGGTTAAGTGTTTTCTATTCTATCTGTGTATACTATTAAACACGTTATTTAAGTGAAAGGATACGCAAAGTTAATGTGTTCAAATGAAATGTGGCAAAAACGGTGAAATTATTGGAATCAACTGTACGACTTTTGCCAAAACAGCACTTTAATGTACGGAATATTTTTTTCTTGTATGAATAATACTTACCAATTTGGAGTACTGTGTACCAAATCGAACTTGGTCCAGTTGGTTGAGTACATGGTAACACTAGTCTGGGCTCGCTAGTTCGAATCGAGTTTGGTACCATTGTCCCTCTCTCTCTCTCTCTCTTCGCCTCTCACTTGATGAGTCATGACGTTGTGTATGCAGTGCAGAGAATCTGCATTGCATTTAATGCGAGGTAATATAAATTACCTTCCTTTTTAACAAAATAATGTGAATGATCCACTCGGGGTTTATACATGTGTTTGAAGCCCTTTTATTTGCTTGTGTAAAAAACTAATACTAAAATAGAAATTGATCTTTCTAGTCCGGTTCGTTTTCTAATTTTCAAGGCATACAACTTTAAAAACTAATACACGAAAATTAAAACAAAGGGGGAAAGAGAGCGAGTGGGAGATTCATTATAAACTGTAATACATGATTTAAAATAACGAACAAAACTAAATCTAACATACAAATATATCACCAAAACCAAACATTTAACATCACATTTTCCTCTCAACGGGCTTTGTTTTGTCACAAGGGATGGTAAGGGACATAGCCCAATAAGCCTGTGACGTTAGCTACAACGTCGTTGCATTTTGACAAAAGGTTGAGCATCTGGTGAGAGATGTCTCCTGCGCCAACCGCTTGGCTCGGGCCACGGAAGTTTCTGGGAGGTGGCATTGATGGTGGTTCGACATGGTCCACTGGTTTAATGGGAAATTGTTGTGGTTTTGAGTATTGTGGAGGGAGAGGAAGAATTGGTGGCAATGTTGAAGGAGGAAGCTGTTGATGATGAACAACATTTTGAAACTTCTTACTAACATAATCCATTGTAACAGATGATGAAGAAGGTCCACTGTTTCTACTCGACATCGTTGAAGTTACTGGTGGTGGCTCGGTGGTTGTTGCTTTACTCGAGTTTTCTTCACTTCCTAACATGAATTTGACTCTTGCGGTTTTACCATTTCCGTTGTTGCTACTACTGCTCGGGTCATCGGCTGGTTTCTTCAAGCAGGATTTGAGGTTGATGTTTGGTGGTGGTAAGGTTGGCTGGTGAAGTGGTGGTGCTTGGTCTACCCATTGGCTCTGTGGTTCATCATCTTCCTTTGCGTTTTCTGGCTCACGAGGCTCAGCTTTAGGAGCATCCACGTCACGGAGAAAGTACTTTACATTCACGTTTCCAAATAGAGAGTTGTTTCCTGATGCATATCGAAAAGCAGTCTGTGCATCTGCTTTGTACAGAAAGACAACTCGACAGGTCAAGGATTTCCAGAAAACCCTAATGGCGGATTGATCTAACAGCCCAAAGCGACCAAACCTTGCCTTTAGCAATGCAGCTGAAGGGAGAGATGTGTCAAGTGGAAATTTCATGACCAGCATTGTGGGCTCAACCACCTTCACTGATGGAGCTGTTTTCTTCCCGGTTTGAGCTTTGGCTGGTTTTGCTTTTACTGCACCGCTTTGCTCTCTGACTGGTTTGGTACTATCCTTTGCTTCTCGGCTGGTCTTCTTCTCAGAAGTCACTGTTTTCAACTGCTTAGTTTTCTTCAGCTTCTTAGCTGATGGGATTTCGTCTTGATGATTAGAAGAGTGACGTTTTTTCCCAGCTTTTGATGGGTCTTCAGTTCTCTTCACAGTTTTAACAGGTTTTGAGGGTTTTGTGTCTCTAACATTTTCGGCACTAGGATCAGAGGAAGATACAGCCAAGCTTTTCTGGTAATTAAGTGAACGGAAACGGAGAAAGAATTTCCTCGCAGCTCCAAAAGAAGCAACTGATGAACCATGGAAAGGGTCAAGAGAGAGATCTTGCAGATGACTCAACACCTGTGCCACATCAACTTCCATATAGGAGTGTAAATGAGCTGAACCAAGCTGGGACAATTTCTTGGCTCCAGCTTCCCCAGAAGATAATAACTTTCTCTTTTCTGGAAGGTCAGAGTTAGGCTCTTTCTTCTTCTTTTTTTTCTTTTTCGGCTCCAAAGGAGGATTCTCAGAGCCCATTTCGCTTGAAGATCGTTTAGTAACTTTGACTTTCTTCATTACAGACCCCGTGGAACTTTTCCCCTCAGACGCTAAAGAATGAGAACCTCGAGAAGACTCAAGCAGGGGCTGGAGAGAGCTTCCAGCTGATCCAGGATCTGTTCCAGCCTCTTGTTTAGGACTCGCCATAGCTTCATCTTTCCCATGCTCTGGAAGTACAACCGTTTTTTCTTCCATTTTCTCCTTTGATTCTTCATTTTTTTTAACAGGAATAGTTGCACTTGAAGAGGTAAAATCCATGCCCTCAATCCCAGACTGCTCATCTTTCATTTGAGTTCTTCTCTGCAGCACAAAATCCCCATCTGAAGATTCATCAAAGCCCTTTAAATGAGAAGCTTCTGAAATTGCTTCAACTTGGCCAAGTTGGACAGTCTTATCACCAGCTTCATCCCTTCTTTTGAGAAGATACTTGTCTTGTTTTTTAGAGTCCTTAACCTTTGTGGGTTTTTTAGAGCTCTTCAGGTCACCTAGCGTTTCTGCTATGACAAGTGGGCCACTCAAGGGAGCTGGAAACATGAAAAATTGGAAAAAAACATCAAACTCCAAGACAACAAACAACGAAGTAAACAAGGTAAACGTATGGGGGACTCTCCATAATAGAAAGTGGAGCAGAATTGTTATTAGGAAGCCTTTTGCAAACCAGATTTCAACATCAAAGATATTTCGTGTTTCTTTCAAGCCTGCTATTGTATAGAATACAACTACAAAGATATACAATCCTAATTTCATGAGAATAGAGGATCAAAAAGTCACAAAATCACCAAGAATATAATAGCTCAAATCTCTGAAACACATATGATCGCTGTTTAAGGTCTGCACAGCAAAAGTCCACATACAAAGCAAAAATTACACATAAATGGAAACAATACCATGATTTCTGAAAAGTGACAATACCTCGAGGCGGCGCTCTATTATGAGGTTCATGTGTACTCACTGAACTGCGCACAGATTTCGTCCCAAACGCTTGTGCATACGTTTCATCAAACTCCTCAAACACTGCCTTGCGGAAAGCACAAACCATTGCTTTCTTCTTCAAAAACTGAATACTATCTGAATCACACTCTTGAGGTGCAAAAGCCAATTGCTTCACAAACGAAAGGGTTTCAACAGGTGAAAACTGATCCCTAGATTTCTTAATCTGCTCAGTAGAATAAACAGCTTGAAGCTCATAATCCGGCACATCAACAGCAAAGTAATCTTCAACATTAGTAGGTCTAAAGTTATAATGATTCCGACATTTACAAGTCAGCCCAAGAGCTGACCTTTTACTCGCCTCATCCACGGCTTCCTCCACAGCTCTAACAAAATGCTTGGAAACAGTCTGCTGCGATTTTTCCACTAAATTCGGTTCGAAAGGAATAAGCTCAGCAGGATCAAACCATCCATAACTACTATCCCCAAAAAACGCAACAAGAACATGATCCATCCTCCTCATACGACGAACAGAGGGAGATGCAAAAGCTTCATTGAATATATGACCAGGCCACCAAGGATGAGACTTTACTTTTCCCCAAACCAAATCTCCAACTTCAAACCCATAGCTCAATGCTCTTGAAACACCAGAACCAATTTTCTCACTTGCAACATAATCATCAAACTCAGACAACAGAGACTTGTAATCCGAAACCCCATGTTGCTCCACCAAATCCGAATCCAATTTCTTCTCATCAGGTTCGGAACCAAGCTCACTAGATTGATCATCATCGGATCCATCTTCTTCTTCTTTAATGTCAGAACTATCATCACCCTTTTCAATCTGGCTATCAGTTATAACATCCTCGTTTTGAATCTCACCAATCTTAGGTTTGGTTTCACTATTTTCATCTTCCTCAGTCTCCACGAGACCTTCCTTGTCCGATCTCTCAGTCTCGGAAACCCTAGCATCGACATCGTCATTTGAAACCGCGGAATCTAGCTCCATAGGTGAAGCTGCAGCATCATCATCATCAATGACTTGTTGCAATCCCTCGTGACCATCTCCGCTCGAAGCAGCAACATCAGCATCATCAGAAACCGTAGGAGGAGTTACTTCCGGATCTTTAATTGAATCGGGTTGTTGAGTAATCTCAGTATCATCTTCCATTACCAGATTAATGGAGTTTGGTAAATTACAATCGAGAAGAGAACCCTAGGAGCTCTCTGTTACCAATCTTGAGATATTATCCGTATTGGTTCTGGAGGAGGAAATGAAAACGAGAAAGGGGAAAAAAAAACTGTAAATCGAGAGAAAGATTCATACAGCAATAAAAAAAAACTGCAAGGACCAAAACAGAAGAAAAAAAACATAAAAGAGATTTGTGAGATAATAATATATGGATTATTGAATTGATACATCATAATTCATAAGACCGGAGTTACCGCCATTCTGTCCACTGTCCTCCCACAAGAAAAAAATAAATTTAGAATTAGAAAACTCAAAATAAGATCTGGTATCTGTTTTTAATTTTTTGTTCCTCTTTTCTTCTGAAATGGAGTGTATTTTTTTTTTTTGAAAAATTTATAAATGGTGTTATAATTTTCTTTCGTGATAGGATTTTAATCTATCTAAAATTCTTGTATTTGCACTTCAAATTGACATAAATGTCATATGAAACAAAACATATACGTGCGAAAATATGAAAATGTAAAAATTAGTGTATTCAAAATAGTTGGAGAGATTTAAATTTTAATAAATTTTAAGATGATTTGGTAAAATATGAATTTTTTTATAGAATTTTTTGAAATCTTACATAAAACTATGGGGGTGTATTGGACTGACCATTTGGAGAGATTTGAGTTTTAATGATAAATTATGTGTTATTGAAACATGAATTTTAAAATATCTTTTAAAATCTAGTGTTATTAGATTAATGATTTTAAATTATACACTTAAATCCGCTGTTATTAAAAACATGATTAGAATTTGATTTAAAAGTTTCAAGTGAGATTTCAATGGTTTTAAGTGGGATTTCAGAAAATTTAATAACAAAATTCCTAATTCACCAAAATTTCACCAAATCATCTCAAAACTCATTAAAACTCAAATATCTCCAAATATTTCACCAAATCTCTCTCTAACAGTAACGTAACTAAACAACAGATCAGCAGAGCATATATAGAATCTTCAATGCAAATAAATACTAAAGCTCAATCATACGGTAGCAGAAATACTCATTAAGACTTTATTTTCAATATGAACCATGCCTGAGAAGGGGACAACAAAAATTCTCTTTTTTTTTTACAAGTAAATACTGATATGGGATAAGAGATTGGTAATGAAAAAAAGGTACCGGAAACAAAAGTTTCATGGGGGGTCATGTTTTAGGTGGAGGAGTTCCAGCGAGCCAGCCCCAGACGCCACCAGAGCTCTGTTGTTCGGCATTCATTGCAGCTTGTTCAGACGCAACAGCTTTTTGACGGTGGAGGAGTTCTAGTTCCTTTTGAAGTGTTTCCATTGCCTGAAGCTTTTGGCTTAGCTCTGCAACTTCAATCTGCGGGCACTTAGAGCGAGTTTTGTTAGCATTTTGTCGATATCGGAGATGCTTAACCATCTCAAGATTCAAATATCAACCCGGAATTTACAAAAGCTTCTAAACGGGAAAGAAATGTGACTTTCTTGGTAATGGATCTAAATACCTCTAGTTTGAAACATCTTGATTGTTCCGCTGCAAGTTGACTTCGCACAGATTGAAGTTCCTATATATGGAATACCAAAAGTGTTGAAACAACAAAAGAATCTCCACGAAATTGTATCTTTCCAAATGCTCAAATGCAAGACTGATGAATAAGAACTGATTTGCCGAAAAACCAACTACATGATTGTTCTCTGTTCTGGTAAAAGCGAGATAAAAGGTAAGAGAGATCCATGAAGGCCACAGTATTATTACCTTGTACAACTCTGTGCTTCGTATGTCTGTCTCTGCTAAATCTTCCTTTAATTGGAGAGTTTGTATCTTCTCCTTGTTGAGTGATGCCTCCAGTTCTTCCTTCTCAGATTTAAGGGTTGTGATAATGCGTTCGTTTTTTCCTTCAACCTGAGGATTTAGTGTACAGGATACAAAGGAGGAAAATAAGAGATGCATTGCCAGCCACTTCATATATAGTCTGTTTTGATATTCCGTGTTTATGGAGGGAAAATTCTGACGGGAAGATACCTTTGGTCCTCGGTTAACATTAGCCATGACAATTTCCCTTTCTTTGCTTTCTTGGTTCACCTCGATCTCAGACTCAATATCCCTAGTCGTGGCGTTATTAACAGCAGAAACAGTATCTGGCACAGGAGAAGCTCCCCTAATCTTTGATTTCAAGCTTGATTTGTGGCTTGGTTTAAGAACATTCACCTGATTCGTGAAAAAAACAGAATTAATAACCGAGCTGAAAACCAAAATCATGGTAAAATGTGTTTACGGTTACCTCGTTGTTGTAACATCCATTGTATCCACCAAATGCGACAATTATGTCTTCGCCATTGTATGAGCTCACAACTAAACTCAATCCCTGTCATGAAAGAAACATTTGCAGCTCAATTTTGAAAAAGTGAAAAGGAAATCACAAAACTAATTTATTCAAGGTCTTGGAGAATTCAAGTTTCATCTTTCAGGAATAGTGAGTTGGAGATTTATAAGAAATAAAATAAAACAGGGCTGTTTTTTGTTTTAACTACCTCACTAGCGAGAGGTACACGTCCTTGGACTGAAGTGAGTACTGACCACGCAAGTGTTGACATATTTAATACAACAGTCTCAGATGCCCCTGCGGTAAAGTACCAGGAAGCATCACAATTAATCACACTGTACAAAAAAAATGAGGCAACTATCAACTCTTTTTCTCAAGAAAGGTTCTAGTGATGTAATATAAAGAGAAACATATGCAGGGATCAAAACGCAGGGAATATAAAAGAGATTTTCCAAGGAAAAGTGCAGAAACATACCGCTCTTGTTATCTCCACCACCAACAATATACCAATTTTCCCCAATTGTCACACCAGCGTGTCCAGCACGTGGAGTTGGTGCTTCACCTTGTTGTGTATGTCTTGACCACTCCATCTATAATATGAAAAAAAATATGTCAAGAAGCCGACAAAGAGCAATGCAAAAACAAAAGAAGCTTGACATACAGTTTGCAGATCAAGGACGTGCAGATCATCAAAACAAGTTGCATGTGATCCTCCGCCAAAGATTAGAAGGTAACATTCCGCATGCACAGCAGCAGCGTGATCAGACCTTGGAGATGGAGGAGAACCCCTGCAAGTTGACAGCACATTAACCTTGAACTACTGATCTTTCATTGACAAGTAACTAGCTAAGATATGGAAGTAGATAGTTGGCAGCTTTATAACATTTCCTTCATCTTTTGAAATTTATATCTAGTCTTTAAACGGACCTGACTACTTCAAAAGAGAAGAATAAAATGCAGAAACGTCAAAAGATCTTACACGGCATCTATCTCATCCCAGGTCATGGTATCTAGATCAAGTATATGTAAATCATTTAGAAGCGCTTTCTTTGCATCCTGGCCACCAAATATCACCAAGCTTTTTCCCACAATGGTCGCTGATTGACCTCCACGCGAAATCTGCAGGAAAAGGAGAGTGAAATATCAATTAAAGCAGCTAAACTACAAGTCCACATATACTCAATTTCTAATACCAGAAAGGACATCAATAAATTGGATTCAGAATGCAACTTAAAACCTGAAAATATTACGGAGGACAAGTGAGAGAAAATTTTCAAATTTTTTCATTCCTGATGATCGAAAGTTTTTACTTGTTTACTAGATTAGAATGTTTCCCATGTGAAGATTAGAAAAATGGGGAGAAAAGCCGATTTACCGGTGGCTTCCCGTATGTCTTTACGATTGACCATGTACAGCTATGAAGATCAAAGACATTCACTGTGATGAGAAAACAGAAGAAAAAATGATATACTCCAGAAACAACAATAACTTACCTGCAAGTAACCATTTCAAAACTGTTTTAACTCCTACCTGGCATGAATTCTGAAGGATTCTTTGTATGACCACCGACAGACAGAAGATTGTTGTTCCACGGTATCTACATAACAAACAAAGAAGGCCAGTGAGAATAATGTATAGATAGATTATTTTCTGCATGTGGATTTCGTGAAGAGATGACGGTACTTTTCGCAAAACATGCCCCTGATATGTCAAGGCTAGAAAACCAAATGAAAGCTAAAATACTAACCAAAGAATGACCAGCACAGTGAGTTAGAACTGCTGGAGATGATGTTTCCTGTGATTCAGTCACAACCTTGGTTTCAACTCTTGACCAAGTCCACTTTTTTAAATCTAGAACCTGTATTTGAAACACCATTCACAGAAAGGCTTCCGAATTGTCACAGGAAATAATGGGAGAAGATTCTCAAAGTTAGGCAAAACTGAAACCAAATATTTAGATTAAATCATTTAATGCTATCAAAGAATGCTACAAGTTGCTTACATGAAGATCACCTAGATAACGTCCATTGTGGTTTCCACCATACATATACATTTTATCTTGAATAACGACTGCTCCATGCTGAAATGAATATAGTAAACAAGATTAGAAAAGCGAGAAGATATACAAAGAGATCTTTTGCTTTCATGTTTCACAAGAGAGTTAAATATTACCTCATACCGAGCTTTTGGTGGCTGACCTGATGTCCGCGGTGCAGTCCACTGGTTATACAAAGAAACTGTATTTGGGTCTTCCAAAACTACATCTTTATCTTGGGTTTCTGTCAAGCGCCCATCCTCAGTAGAAAATTTCTTTGTCTCACCAAGTGAAGCTCCAGTCTCAAAACTAGGCTCAGCCTTTGTGCTCTGCAACAGAGAATCAGTTTTACTAAATGAGTAAGATTCTTCTCTTTAGAAAAAAGACTGAAAAGTCTGTAGATAAGGATCAAACACTTCAAATGAAGCATTGACATTTGCCAACAATACATACAAAAGCTGACTCTTGATCAATGCATAGGTGATGAAATTGCTTAATTTGGGGTCCAAAACTCACACTGATTTCGACATCTACAGTAGGCTTTGGAAGAGAGTTAGATGCCCTTAGATACCAACCTGGATCTTCTTCCTTTTTAAAAGTGAGCAATAGGACGAAAATTAGCCTATGATCCACAAATTAAGAAAAATGAGCAAAATTTCCTCTATTGGGTTACCTCTAGAATCTTTACAAAGAGACGCATTGCCTCCATGGAGGGCATGGTTCCAAGACCCTGCCAACTAGTAAACATGTACTTCTCTTAGGAAAGTTCACAAGGACCGCATTCTGTGCTCATTGTTCATACAAGACTTCATAAGGTAACAAGGTCTTTGATGTAGATTTGTCTTTGCATAACGGCATTCTCTAAGATGACTTTACCCTGACATGTCACCATCAAGTAGCATGTACACTAAAACTAAGACAGCTGTTTCATTTTTTCCCCACATTTCTACCTACTCTCTAACATCTTACATCTACAACACTTTTGTCATTTCCCTGATTCCAGTTTAATATCAGTATATCAGTATTGATACTTGTATTTATGAATCTACTTAAGTATCTGATGAAATCTAAAACCTCTCCTACTGTTGAATGGCAGAGTAATTGACCAACACAGAAGTGAATCTAACCTTTTCCATTTGCTTTTCTCTACTGGATTCCACACACTAGGTTTTGGAATACTGCAAGGTCCTACAGTAGCCTGTTAACAACATGTCAAGGCAAAAAAGAAAACAAAAATCAGTATCAGTAAGCATTTTATCACATAGGGTGATGAATAAGCTGAGGAAGCAATCTCTCTCAGGAAAAAATATTAAAACAAAATTCAGCATCATGTATCATAAAATAGTCTACCACAATTCTCTTATTGACTAAGAACCAATGGATGGCAACAGTATCATGACTTGAGATTCATAGCAATAACAATAATGTGGGATCATCTCTTAAGTATAGCACTGTCCCATTCCATATCAGCATCGTCTAACCTACCGAGATTGTTGTACCATATCTAAATCCAATCAAGAATTCTAAATGGCCGCAACGAAAATTGTGTAATTTCAAAAACACTGATGATAATTAGAGGAGAATCCTTAAGAAAGTAGAAATCAGCATGTTGAATCACCAGATCTCGTGGAATTCCATCGATAGTTCAACATTTGGTTGGAGAAGATGAGAAATGGAATTCACGAACCTGCTGGTGCAATGCATAGAGAAGCAAAGCGGTATCGTTGGTGAATTTGGAGCTGAGTTGTTTCCCCGATGATTGAGATCCGTCGAGTCCGACGTACGATGCGGCGGCGTAGAACCTCTCCGGGTAAGCAAGGCCAGAGCTGGCTCTCACCAAATTAGCCATTTTTTGTTCTCGCAGATTTGATCGAAGATGGATGAATTATTTTGGGAGTTTTGGGAATGAGCATGCAACAGTTATTTTGGGAGCCAAATGAGCATGCAACAGTTACAAGTTTTGGGAATTATTTTTAATTAAGTTCGAAAACTAAAATGCAGCGTTTATATAAGCGACATGTTATTTCATATTTGCATGATGTGTACGGACTTTAACTAGTCACCGTTTTAAATGATATATTTCGTTGACCTTTGTTAACAAAAATTTGCGACTTTGTTGATGATGATCACAAACTTATAATAGTGGTTTTATAGTTGAAGGTTCGTGTTGACATCTCCGAAATAAGCAAACTTGTTGCTGGATATTACTTGTCTTTATAACATAAACTTCCAATATAAAGCTATCAAGATCTATTAATTTACTAGTAAGAACAAACAACAGGGATAAGATTAAAACTAATCAAGTGCCAAGGAAGAAATGCTAATGGCAGAACTGAGAAACTCAACCTATCGGTGCCCCGTTTGGTGTATCATTGGAGCTCCTATGCGACTTGTGCTTTGATCTCTTCTCCCGTTTCTTACTGCTGAGGAAAATGAATAGAGAAGAGTGTCAACGGAAGAAGCAAAAACTATGGAATATATAAGGTAGTTAGAAGAATAAAAAGTAGAAAAGGTTAATTGTACTCGTCATGTGAAGAACTATGTCCTAGACAAGATTTTAGCTTCCTGTTGATATGCTTCATGTCCTTTTCACTTGGGTACTTGTAGTTCTTTACCTATAAAAAGAGAGCATACTGTAAAATTGCCTTTTAGATATCAAAGTGAAAGTTAGTGCATACCAAAGATTCGATGTCACCAAGTAACTTTGTCAGCTCTGAAGTCGTGTGCTCAGAGTTTGGTTGAGAAACAATGTTCTCTAGGTACCTGCACTAAATGCAGTTTAGTTGAACATATAATCACTAAAAAGCTTGCATATAATGGAAAGATGTAAGATGATCACATGGTGGCAAAAGGATAGATAACGGGGATGTATATAGAAGAAGAGAAATAACCTATCAAAGTCAACAATTCCAAGAACCCCATTTGCAGTACGCAAAGAAGCCAACGCCAACTGCAATGGCCCATGAATAACAATTGAGAAACAATACGACAACGTGTGATACTTCATCTGCTAGATATAAGCAAAAGAACAAAAAAAACTGAAAGAAGGAACATGGTAATTCTATTTTTGATAAGCTAATTTACTATTATGATAATTTTCACCTATATAACTGTAAAAGGGAAAACAAAGCACCAACTTCTTTACTAAATTATCCCAGACCATAAGTTTCTTTGATGGGTTTAAAAGTATCTTCAATCTGAAAAAAATAATCAAAAGCTAAGGAGACAAAAAGAAAATATCATGTCACCTGGCCAGGAGGAAAAAGGAGTGGAGCATCTGTGAGCATAACTTTATCGGCTTCTGCTGTCGCCGCTTTGAGTAAATTCTGCAGAGTACTTGAAATGTTATGCCAGTATGAGCTGTACTAGAATTTACAATCTGGTCCCAAATGCTTAACATCTAGTAATAGCCAGGGAATTTCTGAAGAGAGATTTACCTCCAGTTTTTGGACTTCATCACCTCTAGCTTGAAGAAATTCCTAGAGGATTAAAAGATGATGTCACGTTTGGAGACAGCGTCAAGTTACACTAGGATGAAAAATTACACACTGAATAAAAAGTATTAAAATTTCCTATCGCGGTTCATTTCAGTGAAGATTCATTCAGAATTTTGCTTGCAAACAAAACAATTTCCTATCAACTCATAACGAGTCTCATTGTTCTGATGTAAACAGAGAACACCAAGCTCACATAAGAAAAACTTCGGAAAAAAATTAGACAGGACAGATTTACCTCCATGTCATTGACAAAACCTTTAATTGCACGATATGGTGCATAAACAATCAGATCAAATTCCAAACTCTGCACATAAAGTTAATCTAATATGAACAGAAGAATAGAGAGAGAAAAAAAAGAACATCAGAGGATAAATAAACATAGGGAAGTTGCTACAGATTAATTGACTCATATCATGCCTGAAGAACAGCCATCTCATACTTGAGAATTATGTGGTGATCTTGTTTAATCCCCTTCCCTATTTCTTCAGCAGATACATGATTCTCCTCTATCTTACAAGCTGCATATACGCAGGTTAACCTGTTAAATGAAAGGTATCAATTAGTCCAAATTACAACATTCTACCAAGGGGCAGAGCATTTAACTGCGTAAATAAGCCTGTCAGAAATACAAAATACTTGGCACAATTTGATAAACACTTTCAAAACATACTTCACTTATGGGAAACCAAATTGGTACAGCTTGTGAGCATTTTGAGGATTCAGAAGAACTATACATTATTTCTTTTGGATGATGTTGCATAACAGACCATTGCAGATAAAATCTTTTAAAGTATTGGAGGGCTGTTGCCTGCAAAAGATTAGATGCAAAAACATGAATTCAGAGAGTTAACAAGATCAGGTATTTTAATTTTGACTTCATCTGGAAGAGAAGCAATGCACCTGAATCTTGTGAGGAAATTCAAATGCACTGCAGACTTCTTGGACCTTTGCTTCATAAAATGCTCTCATGAACCGTTCTTCATCAACACTCAAAGGCTTAAGCTTTTTATCAGCTGAGAGTAACACAGCAAAACATAACATGGAATAAACTCTAACAAACAAAACTATAATGATACGAATGAAGATATTGGACGAACCATGCTAAACAAAAAATATTACCTTGATCTCCTGCATCAACTTTATCTCTAGGATATGTTAGTGATCCACTGGCATTTACTTCAACTTGGGTTGTTCCACACTAAAAATAAGAATCAGTTAAACTTAAAATCTATGATGAATAGAGACTAAAGTTCCATATCAACACTTTTAACACACCTTCTCCAGCATTTGCACTGCCCTATGGTTAGCAGCTTTATATCTCTCAGCCTACAATGATAAATTGACAACACTAGAGCTTAGTTGCAAGTTGCAATACAAACATCTACACAAGAAGTAGGAAATTAACAATAAATAATAATAACACACATAATAAAGAAGCAAACTTTTTGATCCAAATGCTCGACTAATTCGACTCTCTTGCATCAAACAATATTCCAAAGTTATTTATTGAGCAATGAACAATTAAGTTCGATTTAGTTTCAAATTAGCCCAAACAGAAGAAACACACACAAGAAGGTAATCTCTATGATGCAATCAAAGCAAATTCAAAAATTTATAGACCAAATAATTAGAGGAAACAAAAATAAAAAAGCGATCAGACGAAGAACAATGGAGATGAAAAGTGAAGCAGGACTACGAGTTTCTGGGGAGTGAGAATCCACTTGGCCCGTTGTGTTGATGTTTGGAAATCCGCCATTACTGAGACTTGACAAGTAAAAAGAGTATCACTTTTTGGTAAACCAGAAACTTTTCGTCAGTTTTGGGATCAAATTCAAACACTGCCAATGGCGATTTTCCGTCTGAATTGGAAGTGAGACCACGACGTTCCCAGTGGCCCGAATTATAGAGGACTCCCAGATTTATTTCAATTTAAAATTTTTAGGGCTCAGTTTTTTTGGTAAAGGGTTTTTATGTATTATTGGGCTTCGGAGTGTGATTTTGATTACTGGGCTTCTTCGAACTAAACCATTACCAGAGTGAAGTCTAAACCACTAGTACTAGGATTGCGAGTTCGGGTATTCGGGTAGGATTCAGATTGGATATTTCGCATTTCGGATATTTTGGATTCAGAAACTTAGGAACCATTCGGATATTTTAAAATTTTGGATTGGCTTCAGTTTGGATTCAGGTCGGGTTCAGGTTTATCCTAAGTATTCGAAAATTGAAATTTTTATATACAAACTACTAGAAAACTTCTAAAGTATCCAACAATCCAGAGTATTTTAAAATGAATTTACCCAAAATTAAATGAAATACCAAAAATATCCACTTTCCAAAAATTTCGAATATTTTGGACAGTTGGGTTACAAGTATAAATATTACTAATATATATTATTAGTATGTACTTATATTTCGAGTATGTTCGGGTACCTATTCGTTTTCGGATTCGAATTAGGTTTGGGTTCGGATTTTTGAATCTTCAAGTTTAGGATTCGTTCAAGTATTGTTTCAAATTTGAATTCAGATAGGGTTTTTCAGTTTTGGTTCCAGTTTATTTTAAAAAGGACAACAATCAATTCACAGCTGACCAAATTTATTTTTATGTAAAAGTGGTTCAAACTTAGTCCATCCCATACCACCAAAAACTATAGTTTATAAATGATAAAATATAAAGCAATCCATCCGCATACAGTTTTGTCCGCTGTGTCCACTGCAACCATTAGAAACCTACATTTCAGTTCGATATCAATCACCAGCACACACGGTCTTAAAAATAGTGTGCAGCATAATTAAATCATACTGTATTTATTAGGCTTTATACTATAGATTTTAATAGTGTAGCATAATTAAATTTCTGAGAGAAAATGTTTAACTGGAATTGTTAGAAATTAAGATTTTTTTTTAAAAATGGTCTATATTTGTATTTGTACCTGTTTGGGATATGATTCAGCTACACATTTTTTCTCTAAGCCTTAATGGAGAAGATAACAAAACTGAGGGAGAAAACAAAAAAAAACACCTTCAAAGTTACAGAATCAATGGTAATTTACCAAGAGCCTCTGGAGCTGTTCAATTATTTAACTAACTATAACTAAACTAAACTCTACAAATCCAAACAGTTAAATCTGATTATCCTTTATCAGATTAATTAATAAAGGACTCAACTGTTTCATGTTCTTACAAGAGACATAATTTGATTCTTGATCCATCCCATACAAGTCTCAATTTCTCTGTAGATCGGCATGTTCTGGGGACACCGTGGCTGCAAGCTAGCCACTGCTGTCTCCATCAACTGAGCCACGTCAGCTGGAGGGTATTGTTTCTCAGTGCACATCTGCAGCAACATAACAAAAATGGTCATATCAAGTGAAAACTTTGTATTCCTGATTTAGACTAGAGTTTCGTTAGTCCAAGCAAGTTTGTTTTAATTTACCTGAATCATGAGCCAACTTGCAACACAAGAGGTAATAAGCTCTGAAGGCATTTGCATTTCGTTTTTTCCGGATCCGTCCAGTGAGATGAAACCATTAATCATCGCCTCTGCTTTGTTTGAGGGATGATGATGATCCAAACTCCCATTGCTCTGCCCTTGATGCTTATCTAAAGACTGATGTTTGCCAATTGAGTTTAAAGCTTGTTGGACTTTATCCTTTGTGACTTCACCTTTCTTCACCGACGATGCAGCCTAAAAATCAAACAGTGACAACAAGTTAAACAAAAAATAGAGTTGTACGAGTTTGAATTTCTCTGTATTTTAAAGGCTATGAATTCTCTAGATATATTATAACTACCTTCACTGCTACATCCACCATTGCTTGCGCCATTGACTTTGAACTACTTACAATTTCAATTATTTCTGGCTCCATTTCCTGGAGTGCAGATCATGACAGGAGAATTAAAACAATTTTCTCTAGCTGTTACTATAGCAATTAACATACTGATATACTTTGTTAAGCATACAGACAGACAAAAGAATCCTATACGTAGAACATGATCAATCTCAAGGCAGAGATGATCAATCTCAAGGCAGAGTGTCCAAGGGGACACAAAGTTTAAAGGTTCATTACCTGCCCATCCGAAGTATACTGCAGCATTCGAGCTTGTTGAATATCAGCTCCTCTTGCTTTGCTATTGGTTGCAATATTTTGATCAGTAGTAGTGTTGGTTGCTAACACTTTACCATGCAAACTTAGCCCGTTGGTATCATTCTGTAGAGAATTATGGGATTATGCACAGAGTTTACCAAAAACGTACGGAAAGAAAGAAAAATATCAAAGCTTTGACACACAAGTCAAACACCCATCTTTGTTTACCTGTTTCTCAGGAGGATTCATGGAAAAGCTGACATTTTCAAGCATAGAAGGAGGCAACAGAACAGATCCATCTGAGTTTGGCTGTCTGTTAAGATGTGCTTCTTTGCTTATAGAAAAACACTGATCGATTTGCCTCCTCAAAGCCTCTGGCATGTATTCCAATGGATTTAAAGGCATGCAATCAATGTCCTGTCAAAAAACGACTTGTTAGATCATCTGAGATGTGAATAAAGTGGGAAAGAATGGAAAAGAGTGAATCGTGACAACGGGATTGGTATATAGTTTGAGATTTACCATAACTAACTCAACGCCCAATTCATCAAAGAAAATTTTGCACTTGTCATGATCCACAGAAAGAACCTTGCCATCACGAATTTCCCGTGTTTTAGGATGAATGGCAATGACTCTATTCCCGACTGATAAAGGCCGAGCCAAATCTGTAGGAAGCACTTCGCTATCACCTGTACGGACCTCTGTATAATGCTTTCTCACAGATTCACGATATTGTTGGAGTTTATCCCGCTCCTCATCTAGGAATCTCGCAGAGAACCTCCGAGGCCTACCAAGAGAACTGAAAAAATACGCAATGAGTAACCTTTTCCAATATTTTACATATATTCTGAGTCCATTTCCAGTGACATATACAGGAACTTTAACAAACCTTTTAATGACGCTCCATTCAGTACGAGAAAGTCTTGGAACATGACCAAGCCCCACATGATTTAGATAATCAATGAACTCCATCTTTGCAAACCAAGGATAATCAATAGCACTGTAGAACCATTCAAATATGCACCATCGACGTACCAATGGATAGGACAGACAAGTCGAAACCTTCTCCTGTAAAAAGGAATACGCAAATAAACGACCAGATTTTGGATGCATGTATAGAGAAATGAAGTTAGACACTCACCTCTAACGATTCATCTAATAATTCATGTTCTGAATTGTTTTTGTAACTATGTGGTTTTTCATGAGTGGTTTCAGAAGATATAGCTCTTTCTTGTAAACTTTTCTTCAAACTCCTCTTACGCCTGTTTGGAGGTTTCTGTGGCAAACTCGCTGGACCTGAATCTGAAACTTGTTTAGCTGACACTACTGCATCCGGTTCAGTCTTTTTCTTATCAATAGTTGAAGAAGATTCTTCCGAGGTCTTTGCAGTTTTCAGCTGTTTTGCTGGACCTTGACCAGAACGTCTTGCTTTGAACAGAGCCATCAAATTATCATCTTCAGCCGATTCCTGCAATGCGATAAACAAAAATCATGAGAGGACGCACAGACAAAAATTACTTAAGAGAATCTTCTTTGATCGAAAGAATTTTTCAAGGATTCCACAATAGCATAGTGGACGAGCAATCACAGATCACAGAGTAAGATAAAATCCAAGCCAAAAAAATAAGCACATAGGAGAGAAGCGGGTTTTGCAGATATATAGATTTTCAAATACCTTTTTAGATATAGACTTTCTCTGGATAGAATCTTTGGAAGCTTCAAGACCTAGCACCTGAAATTGAATGTAATTTGCATAAAGCTAAATGATGCACAGAGGAACAACAAGATAATTAGGAAATCAAAGAGAAAAGGTCTTGCAAACCTTTGGTTTACGTAATCTTCTTGAAGTGCGAAGCTCCCCTGTGGAAATAGCATTACCATCAACTGAGTCCTGCGCAGGCTTCAGTTTTCTATCTTCTGGTCCTGCTTGTTTTACTTTTACTCTGTGATGGCTTGTGGGTACAGTTTCCGGAGTGTTACATTCCTCTTCCACGTCGTTAACTATTCTTTCTTCTTCCAACTGCGCAGATGATTCTGGATCTAACACAATACAGTAGAAATAAATAAAGAGATGTACCCTGATGTGAAAAGGTGAAAGGTGAACAGATATTTATTAAACGGTCTCTTCTTCTACACCCACACAATATACATCCTCAATGGGAAAGCCTCATAATATAAAACCATTTGATGCTCACCTGATTCCATCAAACCAGCCGGATGGCCTAAAGCAGCCATTTCTTCCAATATTTTCAGAGCTTCTAATTCATCTACACAGGAAAAGACAAGCACTAAGTTTCCGATTTTGATATATTAACAGTCACAAAAGACGAAGGCCCCTAAGTTAAATAAGACAATGTAGTATAGATAACTAATCAAAATAGCACTATGATCTATTAAAAAAGGGTCTATCAATGGACCTTTAATATTTTCCCCACGTTAACTTATCATTGGCTTTACCTCCATAAAGAAGTTTCTTATTTCCTTTTTCTGAGCTATCAAGTGAATATTTACTTCTTGAGGCTTCAACATCGACCATTCCTTTCTGTGGTTTACTTCCGAGTCCCGCATTGGCATTGTATGCTTCTCTGCTTTCATCAGAATCATTTCCTTCTGCTTCATCTCGGCCATGAGCTCTCTTTTTATGCCTCCTATCTCGGCTTATTCTCACCCGATTCTCAAACATGGAGCTATCATGGTGCTTTGATTGAGCTTCCTTTGCTTGTGACTAGCAAAAGCAAAATAGTAGAAATGTATTTTTCAATTAATCATGACAACATGAAAAAGATATGTTGATAACCTTAAATTTATAGAGCTATAACGTACCGCTTTTCCAAGCCTGAATAGCGTGTCAACGAGTTCTCCTCCCCTTCTCATTGCCTCTGCCAATGATAATGCTAAAACACGTGCATTATCACCATAAATGGGATCAAGTTGCTTCTTGGCTCTTTTATTTGGTGGAGGAGAATCTTCTCTATCATGAGTATCATCACTTGGTACAAGAAAACGAGGTGTACGTTTCCCAGTGGCGTGTCGCTCTCTTACTACATAAAAGTAAGATAACAAATTACACATTCTTGAACATATTCATTTACATGTATTTGTAACTGCCACAGAATTACACAAGACATGGTTACCCTTATATTCATTTAAATGCTGTGAATTACAAAATTACGATAAAAGCCTGCTTATTTTTTCATTTGCCCACCAATTTTTTTCGTTTGTTTTACCATCTTGAAACCATAAATTTTAGGAAAATGATTTGCAGAAAATAGTACCAAAAGCTTGTGTCTGCTTCAAAAATGAGAGGCATCCTACTGCTGATGCAACTGAATGTGGTGGAATGACTTCTTCTCGAAAATCACTAGACGAAACTTTAGCACGTTTGTGCTTCTGATGTTTCCTTGATACTCCAGAAGTATCATGGCCTTCTCCTTCACTTTCGCTCGCCTCCTACAAAAATTTCCATAAGCATTTAATAACTGGACCACACAACTTTACAAAACAGACAATCTGACCCAATCAATTTAGCCATATCTCTCCTTTGTTTTCAAGAAAATATAAAACTAAAATTTCCTAATGTGATCGACTACACAAGGTATAGATATTAATAACGCTTTCAGCTCCACCTGAATTTTCAAGCAGGAAGTAATCTTAACATAAAGTTTAAAGGTGTTCCAGGCGTAATAAAATACAAACTGCTCACCATGACGCTGTAATGATCAGTCATCATTGCAACGAGCCCAACTACAGATGCAGTTCCCTCAGGCAGGGATAGATATGCCTGGAAGAAAAGATAAAATCAAATGAATGGAAAGGCATTCAAGTTTAGCATAATGTAGTTCTAAGGTTAGAATGAAGAATCCATTTGTGAGACATTGTTGTAGTCATACCCGATTCATATTAAAAAGCGCTTCCACCATGTCAGCAGACCTGTTACTCCGCACTGCAGCAGCTACCTAAGCAGTTTCCAGGAAAGAACTAGTCTTAAGACCTTTGAATTCATAAAAAATTCAAAAAGTACTCACATAAAACCATAGTTTACCTTTTCCCAGTCTTTCTCATGCTTCCTATAGGCTTCATAGAAACGTTCAAGCTCAACTCTGGTCCACTGAGGTCCCAGCTTGTCAGTCAATCTCTTCTTCTAAGATGAGAAAAAACCGTTATCAACAAAATGATACATCTGATTCAACTTTCAAGAAACGAAGATACAAAAAAAAGAGTCGTAAAAAGATGGTTCAAGTGATTGATTATCCCAAATAAGATTGGTCAATGAAGAAGACAAAACTCACTCGTTGCTTTGTTTTGCTAGAGCTCCCAATTCCTGGAGAGGCTTCATTGGTAACGCGCTTATTCACACTTTTCGACTTCCTACTAGGCGCCATATGCTGCTTCTTCTGCCTAGTGATTCCGACGAAATTTTAAACAGTTAGAAACTAAGGAAACTGATCTTACCAAAGATACGAAATTTTAATTGATAAAGATAAAATTTTGATCTCTTCACAAAATCCCGAATTCAAATTTCACCACAGGGGAAGAAGATCAATAGATCGATTGCGAGTTAGAAAGACAACAGCTTTACTTACAAAGAATCACGAAAAATCCAAATCGGAATCAACTTTGGGAATTCAAAAGAAACCCAGATTCAGATACCAATTCTCAATTCGTTGAGACCCGAAAAATATGAATTTCACAAAAGGTTTCAGATTTTTGTGATTTAAAAAATAATCAACCAAAATTTAACTCTTCAAAATCAAAAATTGCATCGACGAATCTCAATTAGACTCCAAAAATCCGAAAGTGAAGTTTCCAAATCCGAAATAGTTTGTTAAAACCTTTTAAAAAACCCTAAATCGGAAGATCTACTCACCAAAATCAAGCAGCTCAGACAGAATTAACGATAAGAACAAAGAAAGCTACACGGAGAAGAGAAAGCTAAAAAAAAAACTTCTTTCGCAAAAAGAGAGATCGGTGACAAACTCGAAAGAGGTTTTAGAGAGAGAGAGGAAAAAAGGATTTTAGATGAAATAGAGAGAGAGATGGAAGAGGCGTTGCCGCGAAACTTGAATAAAAGGACGACTTGAGACTTGTTAGCCAATTAGCGTTTCCTTTTTTTTTTTCACTCTGTTTAGCTAAAGCTAATGGTTATGTGATCCTAAACGTACACGTGGCTTCTCTATATATCCACCGCTAGATTGCTTTTGAGTTTCATTTAGGGTTTGTAGTAACGGAAACACGAGATTATATTTGAAAAATACCAAGAATTTCATTATGTAAAATTGTAAATGGCACAGAAAAATGAAAATTTTTCTTTTATACATACCTTTTTTTTTTACAGATTAGAACTGATTTCTCATCCTTTTGTTGTATATTGTACTGTGAAATTTGTAATGAACAATATAGTGTATATTTGTCATTTATATGTACTACATATAACAAAATTAGTCAACTGAGAAGATGATACGTTGACGAAAATAAAAGCAATACACTAAATTATATATGCTAGTCAAACATGAAACAATTATGTATATAACATTTATATGATATATATGCTATATTTTCATATATGTATAATGTATCTTTTAAAGAGATTTTATTATTATTGATGACTTATTTTACTATGCGTCGTTCTGATGTTGGTTATTTTTTTTGACAAAAATTCATCTTTTAGTATACATATTCAAATCTGTCTGTCATATCTGTATAATGTATCTTCTAAAAATATTTTATTATTGTTGATTTATTTTACTACGCGTCGTTCTGATGTTGGTTATTTTTTGAGAAAATTTATCTTTTAGTATACATATTCAAATCTGTCTGTCATATCTGGATAATGTATTTTTTAAAAATATTTTATTATTACTGATTTATTTTACTACACGTTGTTTTGATGTTGGTTATTTTTTGAGAAAATTTATCTTTAGTATACATATTCAAATCTGTCTGTTATATATCTATAGTGTATCTTCTATAAAAAAGATTTAATTATTGCTGACTTATTTTACTACGCGTTGTCTGACTGTTGGTTATTATTTTATTGTTTTGGAAACAAATTCATCTTGAATATACATATTCAAATCTGTCTAGAATGCATAATTTAATCTACTACTGTTTGATATTTTCACAAATCAGTTATGAGAAATAATCTGCCTAAAGAAATCATCTTAATTTTCTCTTCGATTCATTGGATCCTCTTAAAGAATAGAAACAATTTTATTTTCGATTGTGAGATTTTTGGCTAAAGATGCTAGGACTAAATGATAAGTTTGAACTTATGAACTCTCCTCTTATCACTTCTCAATCTGATATACAACCAAGAATCCTGAAGATGGAAAAAAAATTATTATTGTTTTAAAGAGTTTAAATCAATAACTAATTTTCAAAACATATTCAATCTAAAATTCAAATATTTCAATTAAATCATAACCAAATAACTTATTACAATGAAACTACATACAAATTTTAAGATTTTGATATGAATAATTTGAAGTAACTGATAGGACTTAAACTTGAAAACAATTGTAACGACATAAGCCGGTCTTTGGTTTGGGATATGATTCGGTACTACGACACCAGTAAATTTTTATTTTTAGTTTATTTGCATGGTTTAGGTTTGGTTTAAATTAGGTTTGGTTGTGCAAATAGTTTTTTTTGCTTGTCCTACTAACAAGTAACAAGGAGTACGAGCGTTAGCCAAAGCAAAACTAAACCAAAACTGTAGAGACCTGCACTGGTTTCTTAGACTTACAGCCACACAGCCTCCATTTCAGGACTAGAACCATACTCCGTTTCTTTTATTTTTGATAGTATATATAATCAAGAATTACATCATGAATCTGACTTATTTATTATGAATCTACCTCCAATCCCATCTTCTAAAGTTCTAGAATTACCTTTGTAATACAACACACACTTTTAAGTATGTATATCATCACAGTTTAGAAGGTATCGGCTCCAAGGCTGCGATTTCTGCATACATTTTGGATATTGCCTCTGCATAGTAAGCTTTTGCTTGAGGTCTCTTTATCTGTTTATAAATTCAAAACACTTGAATTAGAGGTTTCATAGATTAAGTAGCAATTAAATTTTAGCGGTTTTAACTTCACAATGTTGGTTACTATACCTTGAGTGTTGGTGTCAGAAGTCCATTTTCTAAGGTGAACTGTTCTGGCACCAAAGTCACAGCCTTTGCAAACTCAAATCCTCTCAACTGTATTATCACAAATTGTTGAGCTAAATTGTTGTTTATTAATGACAGGTGAGACTACTAAGTTCAAGTTTTGTTTTTACCTGAGCTTCTCTTCCAATGTTGTCCATCTCGGTAAGAACAGCCTTTCGCACTCTTGGTTCGTTACAGAGCTGTCCTAGATTCTCATACTGCAATCATCAAGAAAAGATTGCAACAAATTCAGCTATTAGCTGTAGAAAAACAGCAGAAAATAATATCATTGAGTTAGAAATAGTACCTTGATGCCTTCTGATGCAGCCCAATGTTTCATAACATCTGGATCGACTGAAACAATAGCTACTAGAGAGGAATTGAAGCTATCACCTACAAATAGAAACATTGTGGCTCGGTTGAGAAGTAGCAAAAGTGTTGGTGTGGGTAGGGAGCAGAGTCTTTTGCTTACCGTATATGAAACACTGAGAAACAAATCTACATTTGGTATAAACATTTTCGATTTTCTCTGGTGCTATATATTCCCCTTGCGCTAACTTAAATATGTTCTTCTTCCTGTCATCAACATTGAAAAATTTCAACACTTTTTCCAGCAAAGAAAGAAAAACCAAGACTGTTTCGATTTACAAAAACCTGTCTATGATCTTGAGGCGACCACCAGGTAACCACAACCCGATATCTCCTGTGTGTAGCCAGCCATCTCCATCAATAATTTCTCTCCTGCTCATTTAGATGTGTCAAGACTCATGTCTACATATAACCAGAGCCTTATGTAATAATAATGTAAAATGTGTTACGTTTGTTCTTCATCTTTGTAGTAGCCTTTGAAGACGATTGGTCCTCTTACACAGATTTCACCACGTGGATGTGGTTGATCTTCTGATGTATAATTCATTTCAGGAACGTCCACAAGTTTTACCTCTGAAAAAAGCATTTTCAAAACACAAAAAACAGTCATAAGATTCAAAAGTCTGCCAATATTTGGATTCTGGTATACAATATGTCTTTAAAAATAGCACATTGAGTACCACACGCTGGATTAGGGGATCCGACATGGCCAGATAAAGTGTCGCCTTCGTCCATAGAACTTATGACACAGGAAGTCTCGGTCATACCATATCCTTCACGCACCGAACACCCAAAACATCTGTCCATCATGATGATTTACCACGTGGAATGACGGAAGAAGAGTTAAAACAGAGACCGAAAAGAGAAAGAAAACTTACACTCTCAAGAAATCCATCACATCAGGTGACAAAGGAGAAGCGCCAGACCCCATGAAGCGAACCCGTCCACCAAGTTTTTCTTTTATTTTGTTGAAGACCAGTTTGTCCCAAAGTGGAGACGGATTACGGCCTAAAGAAACCACACATGAGAAAAGAAAAAAAAGCAGAAAGTTTGGCACATGTATATATATACTTGATTCACATTTAACTGTTTCTGTTAGTAGACAATACCATTTATGATCGCTTGCTTCTTTGAGTTAAAAGCAACTTGAAAAAGTCTTCTTTTCATAACCCCAGATGATTGTACAGCACTTGTAACTCTGTAGGGATTAAAGTTAGCACATAGAACCACAAAATTGGACAGTTTATAGTATTAACTCAATCACATAGGAGCCATAAGAGTGATTTACCCATCATATATTCGATTATATAAGCGAGGGACACTGCAGAATACTGTTGGCCTTAACACAAGCAAATCATCAATCAGTTTCAGGTTATCCTGTCAAAGAAATATATAAATTAGTCTGATTCCATACCACAAGTTCATCTCATAAATCACAAGATACGAGCTTACATACCCCCTGATAGAAACCGATAGCAACACCACCATACACCGCCAAAATCTGATTTGCACGTTCATAAATGTGCGCCAAAGGAAGATATGATATGTAACTAAAGATAGAAGACATCTGAGTTAAAGATTATTCTGTTATATAAGAAAATATAAAACTATAGAGTATCAAAGTGTATGTCACTTCTCAAAGGAAATGTTCAACTCACACATCAGAAGGTAAAAAATTTATTTCCAGACAGGAACCGGCGACATTTGCGATCAAGTTTTCATGAGTCAACACAACACCCTTCGAAACAAAGAACATATGAAAAAATCATATTGTGAAGTATTTAGCTTCAAAGTGATTCATGCAGTATCAATTCATCCAGAAGAATACGAAAAATACATCAAAATTCAGAAACTGGAAACAAACTCACCTTTGGTGTTCCTGTGGTTCCACTTGTGTAGCATATGGTTGCAATGTCTTCAGGCTTTGGAGGGGAAAATGGATGTAAGCTACTGCGACCCTAAAAGATAATCAGTAGCAACATGAAGTCTCTTCAACAACCAAGCAAAAATCATTACAGGAACAGAGGCATTTACAGTTGGAGTCACATAATAATCATTCATAAAGAAAGAAAACAGCAAATTTTGTACCTGACTCAATAGCTTTTGATATGACACAATTTTGACTCCAGTTCCTTGAGGAAGTGATGGCAAATTCTCGTCTGCCCCTCCCACCACCTTATCACAGTGCACAAGAAAAGATATATAAATGAAAGATAAAAATGGTATATACATACTAACTTGCAGTGAAATTACACATTGAGAAGACATACCACAATAAGATCAATGGATGGGATTTCATCTAGGAAGCTTAGCAACTGCATAGTTACCAAAAAAGTAAAAATAAAATCCACCACTTGGACTGATTCTCATAAGATTAACAAACCAAAACACACTTACAGTATTTAAGGTTTGTGGTACACAAAATATAGCCTGTAGAGTAGCATGATTCACAGCAAACTTAACAGCGTCTGGACCTGCTTAACCAGAAAAGTCATATTAAGAAGAGACAAAGCTTGCAAAAACAAAAATTAAAGAAAATATATGAAATTTAGATGGGTTACCAAGTGTATCGTATAAAGGAACAGAGATAAATGAATATGCTGCACAAGCATGATCCACAACCAACCACTCTGGTCTGTTGATAAAATAGAGTCCGACTCGAGCTCCCTGTTCCATTAAATGAAGACTTCTTAAGCAAATCACAACATATGGATCGATAAAGCTAGAACTTTGTGGAAATTCATATTGCATTAGTTTTATACAGAACACATTCACATTAGAGTAAAACTTACTTGGTTAATTCCATGAAACAGGAGTCCTGAACCTATGGCTTCTCGTGCAACAGCTGTTTCTGCATATGTCATCCATGTATACCTTCAAAAAAGCATATCACAGAAACATTAAACCTACCTCAGCACAAAAAATAGTTACAATCTAATGCAAAAGAACAGTTTTAAACTCACTCTCGAATGGTTCCATCAGGTCGAACTCGTGTACCAAGATACTTGTTATCAGGATATGTTTCAGCGGCATGTCTGACCAGAAAATGTAATTCCAGCCATTGAGGTCACAAACTAAAGGAAATCAATTTGAACAAGCTGAAAGAAGTAATCAAACATACACAAAGTTTTCATGTAAAGTTCCGATTTCAGGATGATCATCGAATCTGCTAATGAGCTTCATAGGTGACTTTGCAGATCTGACACAGCCAAAAAAAACGAGAATTTTTCCATAATAATCATAATCATATAAACTTACGTAAGAACAATATCTCAAAGAAAGGAGTGTTTTCTTTATACCGGTAGACATTCCATTTTCCAGTGTCAAGCTTTTCTGGAAGCAGAACACTGTAGCTACCTTCTAAGAAAACAATTGAAGCTTTCACAATCTCAAAACAGAGGAATCAAGTGTTAAAATACAAAACATGAGGACTCAAGCTGATTCGGGTAGCTCACCAGGGGAAGCAGAAGCGGTGGCATTGAGGAAGAGAGAGGTTTCATCGTCGGCCGGAGAAGAAACGAGGTGAGATCGAACGGTTTCGAGACGACGTTGTGCCGGAGAAGAAAATTCCATTTTTTTTTTGTTTCTCCAGAAAATTATGAGGTAAGGAATACGAAATAAACTGATTGCTTAATGCTTAAAACAGTGACATCACAAATAAATAAAACTTTGAAGACAAAAAAAGAGCATAAATATGTGAATTTTGTAAATATCGAAGAAACAAACACTTAATCTTAACCACAGAATTTGGGAGAGATGTTAATCTTGTTTTCCATTGTTTTAAACAGCTTATGTTATGTACCATAATAAAATCATTTACTATAGTATGTAATCTCATGATTGCTTACGTCATATTAGGCACACTTCTCTAGGTGGATAATTTACCATTTTTCAGAAAATTATTATTTGATCCTTATCAAAATGTCCAATTGATGTACCATTTTCAGAAAATTATTATTTGATCCTTATCAACAGTATTCGTGGACTTGGGACTTATTTACCAAACTCTCATACACCATATAAATGCAAAGATCTCCATGAGGTTGTCTCATCATAGCTTTATGTAACAGAAGAGAATAGATTTGATCAACTTGCGTTCATAGTATCTGCATTTCTAGGTATAATTTTGGCAGATTAGGATTATATCTCTGAGCAAGAAAGGTTCATTGAAGCACAGAAGAACAGAACTCTTTATGAGTTTGTATTATATTCATTATGATGTAACAGTATATACCCTTTGGTTACATTGATTTCATGAACCTGTTTATGGATGAGAAAATTCCAGCAGCTTGACTCAATAAAGATGTCCCTTCATCTGATTTCTCTTCTACAGTCCCATATATTATCTGCAAAAAGAAAACGTATCACTGATGATGTTGCAGCGAAATCAGCTATGTAACTAGGATTTGCATCCAACCCTTTTCACGATGTAAGAGTTATTCAACCCGAAAAACATAGGAATCAGATCTAGTAATGACCTCAAGATCCTCAGCATCAGGACGACCGATGAGTTCTTTGGCAAGTAGATACCGGCCTGGTCTGTCTTTATCATCATAAAAGACCTTCCATTGACTAGAAGTTAATCAGGGTAAAAAGATAATTAGCTTGTAAGCATCAAAACAGCATCTATATGGACTTATTCAAACAAGAAAAATTCAGTCTTAGTCTTACCCAGGATAACACCTGAAAACAGCACCAGCAGCCAGAGGTCTCATGGAGTAAACCGTTGTAAAAGATCTACAAGAGCCAAAAGCATCGATGTTAAGTCAATAACCTTGTCAAGTCTCATTAAGAATTTTTTCCTTTTACCTTAGGAAGTAACGCCTTAGTTTTCTCACGTTAAACCCAACCCCGACTTCCTCGCTTATAAGACGAGGGTTCCACATAACGAGAGGCCTTGGCTTGAAAGAACACAAAGAAATGTCTTTTAAATGTTAGAACGAAAGGTTCTTGGTAAAGTCGAAATTAAGATTTGACAGATTTAGTTACTGGGTCATCAGCAAGCCCTTTTGCAATTTTCTCAACATATTCCAGCATTTGGTAATCAGGAACAACCATGACAATGATCTCATCTTCTTTCTCCACTGGTTTCCGGTCACTTAAGCTGCATAACAAGAACAAACATGACTGCATCTTCCCTCCTTTTCACAAACTCTGTTGAAACTATCAAGCTCTCAAGATGAAGCAAACTTACCTAGCAAATCCAAACGCTGCATCTTTCCACCGATATTTTAGCAATGCAGCAGCTCCAGCATCTGGAAATACGGCTTTAACTCTCTGGAAACAACATTTCACAAGCACTAGGAGTTATTGAATGAATCGGTCAACTGAATCATGTAAACAAGTTTCACAAACTTGTTAGCTCACTTACCTCACAACCTGTTTCTTTAATGAGTGTCTCCAAGAAAACCCGCGAAAGCTCCCAAAGTTCAGCTTGTGCACCTTCATCGTCTAAGAACTGGAGCTGAGGAATTAAGAGCTCCACCTACAAGATTTCAGAGTTCAGAATCTAGTGAATGTAGCTCAAATACCAAATCTTTTTCTTTCTTTTTCCCTAACAAAGATTGCAGATTTATTCACACTAGCCCTTACGATAGCTCTTATTCCTCCAGAGTTCACAAACGAGGCACTTGCTTCACCTGACTGCCTTACAGCTCCCACCAAATCATTAGGCAAACAGCTGAAAATCAGTAACAAACAAAAAAACATCATTTTTAGCCATGGGTTCACATAGACACACAAAAATGTTAAAGAAACTGAGAAAATTGATCAACTTTGAACCGAAGTCAATGGTTAATTACTCACAACGATAACAAAAACAGAAGACAACCCAATTCCCATATCAGAAACTGTAATCAAACAAATGGAATGTTTACTGAACCTATCGTCTTCTTCTTCTGGTTGGTCTTGAGCTTCTAATGGTAGTTCCTGTGAAGCAGAGGAAGTAGAAGCTGATGTGGTTTGTTCCAGAGGAGACTCACCTTGAAACTTCTCGAATTTGACACATGTTCTTAATCTCGAAGTGGTAGAAACAGAAAAGCCGTAAGAGAGAGAACGCGGGAAAAATTGGGTGGTGGAGAACGAACAACGATGAAGATAGCCATGGAAACAGCTTGGTAATGAAGAAGAAGCCATGGCCAAGCCTTTGGCAATCCTGATGTCGAGAAATTTCGACGAAATTGAAGTAGATGGGTGTATAAATTAAATTATCATATTTGTGAATTTTTAATAAAGAAATCAAAAGTTTAGGGGTTTTTCTTAATTTTAGAAAACTTTTATCCTTTCCTTTTTAAAAATGGTTTAGGATCCGGTAACCTGTAAACCCGAATTTGGATCCGGATTCTGACGCTCCTCAATGTGATGAATGAAAAAAATGGTAATATAATATAGACGTTACAAAGCTTCTTTCATCCAACGGCTCTTATTAATCTAAATTCAAATTCGCACCATTTCACCTACACTCGTTCGCATTCTCTCTTAATCGCCCTCAATCCCTCGCTCTCTCTCTTGCTCTCTTTCCCTCTTAATTCAGAAATTTGTGTTCTATTTCTTTGGATTCTTTATCAGATCCGCCATGGAAGGAGGTACTATATTATACTCATTTATGTCGTCGCAGTTCCAATTATGCTTACAGATTCATGATTTCTTCATCGATCTGTGTTTTTGATTCGTTTTCTTTGATGAGAAATCAACGTTTCGCTGATCATTTGCCGATTTTTTTCAGGTCAACGTCAAGAAATGTGCGACGATGGTGGTTTGTCATGTGAATTGAAGGAATTTGCTGCCGATAATCATAATTCTGACGCTGGTAAGGGCTTTCTCGTTGTGGATTTTGGATTTAGTAGAGAATTCACAAGTGAAATTGAGTTTTCGTTTCAATTGGGAGTCTCTGATTGTACATTGATTGTTGATATCTCAAACCCTTATTTCTGAGATTGCTGGTTGTTTTAGATATAACTGTGTGGTGAGAATCTGATTAGGTCTTAGTATTTTATGTGGAATTCAGAAAGATTTGGCTCTACTTCTATTTTCGACGAATTAGGTTTGGGTTCCTAACTCATCCCGTGAATCTTAAGCTCAGTCAAAAAGTAGAATAAAAGTGATTCTTTGTATCATGTGTTAGTTTCGCTTGCTTTCTTTGATTGAGATTGATGTGATGCATTTCTCATTTTGCTGATATAGTGGAACAAAATGAGGAGTCTGCTACAAGTGGAACCCAAGAAGTTTCTCCAACCAGTGGACCAACACTTCCAATTTTGCAGAAAATTATTGATTTGAGTAACAAAATTAAGGTACTACTACTCTTTGTTCTCCTCTGGAGTAACATAATTACAACAGTTCCTTCTGGATTGCAATAATAAGGAATAAGTGACTTGGAGGCCGTTTCAAAATGAAGTGATTTTTATGAATTTTCAATCGATTTGCTTTCAGTCCCTTCCTTCTGCTGGTGTTTTATATCCACTTCGTTTCACAGGTCTTGAAGGATGAACATGTGTCGGTATCCAACCAAGTGAAAGAAATCAAGAATTGTTCCATTGTAGAACCGGAAATGTCAAGGGCTCTCCAGCTTCTGAGTCAGTACCTTACTGTTTTAATACTAAACTTATTTGCTTTGATTGTTATTTGTAACTAATATGCGTCAACGTGTTGAATGTCAGGTACTGAGCATGGAACTTTGAAAAAGCAGTACTTGGAAGAGTCATCAGAGAGGAAACGATTATACAATGAAGTGATCGAGCTCAAGGGAAATATCAGGGTCTTTTGCAGATGCAGACCTCTAAACCAAGCTGAAATAGCAAATGGATGTGCTTCTGTAGCTGAGTTTGATCAAACACAGGAAAACGACCTCCAAATACTTTCATCCGATTCTTCCAAGAAGCATTTTAAGTTTGACCATGTGTTTAAGCCCGAAGATTGCCAAGGTAAATCGACCCGTTATCTGTGTATTTTTTTTGGCTAAACCTTTGCTCTTCGAACACTACACGAATGAGTCTTCTGATACCCTCTTTTGCAGATACTGTTTTTGCACAGACGAAACCTATAGTCACTTCAGTGCTGGACGGTTATAATGTGTGCATATTTGCCTATGGCCAAACTGGAACTGGCAAGACATTTACTATGGAAGGAACACCGGAGAATAGAGGAGTGAACTACAGGACCTTAGAAGAATTGTTTCGCTGTTCCGAAAGCAAAAGTCATCTCATGAAGTTTGAACTATCTGTTAGTATGTTGGAGGTTTACAATGAGAAGATAAGGGATCTCTTGGTAGATAACTCAAACCAGCCGTCTAAAAAGTAGGTTATCCATCATATTGTTTGATAGTAGAATAAATCGCCTCCTAGTTTCTTTCTTTCTTGTTCAAAAACCAAAATAACATTATGGTTCATGAAGGTTGGAAGTTAAGCAATCAGCAGAAGGGACACAGGAAGTCCCAGGATTAGTTGAAGCTCAAGTTTACAATACAGATGGAGTCTGGGATCTGCTCAAGAAGGGATATTGTGTTAGATCTGTAGGATCAACCGCTGCAAACGAGCAAAGCAGCCGCTCTCATTGGTAAGCAAAAGAGACTTTAGTGACTAAAATTATATGAGTCGAAACCTTTTCTATACTTTATGACAACAAGAGATGTCTTTTTGTGAAGCTTGCTGCGAGTGACAGTGAAAGGAGAGAATTTGATCAATGGTCAAAGAACCAGAAGCCATCTTTGGTTAGTGGACTTGGCTGGCAGTGAGCGAGTAGGAAAGGTAGAAGTTGAAGGAGAAAGGCTGAAAGAATCTCAATTTATCAATAAGTCGCTTTCAGCACTCGGTGATGTTATTTCTTCCCTTGCATCAAAAACAAGCCACATTCCTTACAGGTTTTTCCCTTCTTCCTTCCCATTTGTTTAAGACATTTGCATATGAGATTTTCTGATTAATGTTCTTGACATTTTTTCCCATTTTTTCCCTCCTCTCTATACAACTCCAGAAACTCAAAGCTCACCCATATGCTGCAAAACTCTTTGGGTAAAGTAACATTTGTCCTATTCGTTTTTTGGGCACATGATTCATAATACATCTTGTTTATAATCTCCATGGTGTATCTATTTCATTGTGACTTATACAGGTGGAGATTGCAAAACATTAATGTTTGTCCAGATTAGCCCGAGTTCCGCGGATCTAGGAGAGACCCTTTGCTCCTTAAACTTTGCAAGTAGAGTCCGGGGAATCGAAAGTGGACCTGCCCGGAAACAGGCAGATGTGTCTGAACTCCTCAAGTTAAAACAAATGGTACAGTGATTCTTCGAACTCTAATTCATCTATGCTTTAACATATTCTAAGCTGATTTCCTTTTTTGTTGTCTCCTCTATAACAATTAACAGTCCGAGAAGATGAAACATGATGAAAAGGAAACGAAGAAGCTGCAGGACAATGTGCAGTCACTACAGCTACGCCTCACTGCTAGAGAACACATATGCAGAGGACTTCAAGATAAGGTAGTCCACTTATACTAATGGATTCAATATGTTGAGTGTGGTCTTCTTCTAACAGTTAAAAAACTAAATCATGATTCAGGTTCGAGATCTGGAATTTCAACTAGCAGAAGAAAGAAAAACCAGAATCAAGCAAGAGACGCGAGCTCTAGCAAGTGCATCATCATCAACAACATCTAGACAAATGAGAGAGACACTACCAACAATCACAGAGAAAAAACCGCCTTTGGCTCCAACAAGAATGCGAATGCCACTGAGAAGAATCACAAACTTCATGCCCCAACAACCATCTCACGCTCCTTCTAAGAGATTCTCAGACACAACATCCAAAGAGAATAATAACAGCGTCCGAAGATCATCATCCATGGACATTAGTACACTAATGAAACCAAGAAGAAGCTCCATAGCATTCAGACCAGCTCCTACTCCATCAGGTACTGGATCAGGACATAAAACCTTAATGCCTAGAAGAAGAGTCTCGATTGCAACGTTAAGACCAGAACCACCATCATCATCTATGACAACTCCATCACGCCCTTCTATATCATTCCGAGGTGGTGATATGAGAAAGGCGAGATACTCTAAGCTTTTCTCTCCAGACCACAACCTGGTGACTCCAAATGCAACAAAAAGCACCAGATTCATGAAGAGCCCTCTTGGCGGAGGAGGCAGCTCGTGGAAACCCAGCCATCCGACAGTGGTTGCTTTGCAGAAGAAGACTGTGGTGTGGAGTCCACTAAAGTTCAAGAACAGAAGACCATCCTTGGTAGCGATGCGACCTTCTTCTTCTTCTTCTTCTTCTTTCGCCACCGATATTCCCCGGAGGGAACAATAGTGGCCTTTCCTCTATATGTTTATTCACCATCTTTGTGAAAGCCTTTGTTTTTGCATTCAGGTCGTTTGTTAAACTTCAAAATAGGATCTCTGTTTCTTTTCTTTGTATCTTCATATTGTTTTTGATTTGTAAACTCCATTGAGATCTTGTGCTATGGTTTTTTATATACGTTATGTAATTTAGATCTCGGCTCAAATGCATAGAACCAACAATTAAAAAAGAAAGAAACCATGAGGTAAAGCCCTATCAATAAGAAAATGCACAAACGTTTTGCCCGAAAATCGAATTACATGCATTGGTACATTGTTTGTTGTAGGATCAAGAATGCTACTAATACAAGATCTCCAATTGGAAAGTTTCCAGCTTCATCTCATTCTTTCTTCCTTACTCAAAGTTGTATTTGGTATTATAACTTTTGTTGTCTGATGCAGGAGACTGGAGCAAAATGTCACTTCCAGCAATGTCATTGGCGAGACGATCAACAAAATATCACGAGCCACACAGGTCATAAGAACAAACATTCCATTGCAACAAAGCCTATCCTAGGTGATGGTTTAGAAGCCACCAGCTGAACTCAGTAAGTTATCAACCGGAACAAAGCCTAGGAGATCGTTCATGAAGATTGACGTCAAGGATAGTTTCACCACTGAAAAGCCGTAAAAGTACAGGAAAGATCGATAAACTGTTAACTAAAGTAGAACAGTGTCCAGTTTTGGTTCCAAAAAGGTTATCGATGAAGAAATTATGATCAATAGAGTTATTCGAAATCTGGTTCACTGGTTGTATGTAACTTGCATTTGATAGAACAAGATACGTCAGAGTATCTATTTCTTTTCTTCTTTTGAAGTTAGTGTTGCTGGAACAAAGCAACAGGAACAAGATTAACAAATCAAAGAGACAATTTTGTCTATTGAGTAATGTTCTCTTTTTTTCTCTTTTTTTCTTGTCCCTAAATATTTGTGTTCCTACAGATCTTCTTTAACCATTACATCAAAGCCCATTTCCATTAAAGTTCTAAAAAACAGTAATGTCGATCCAGTTGGTTAAAACTTCGGAATGATAAACAAACTCAGAACAAGAGATTTGCTATCTTCTCCGTGTCTTGCACCTTGAGAGATTGGATTGTTCTTTCTCAATCTTCTCAGGCAGAAGAGCTCTTTCTTGTGGCGTACACACGGTATGCAGCCAGCCCAACCACCACAGCAGCTGCTCCAACTGTTTACAAATCATGAGATTGATATTAAATTTTACCCAACATGAATGAATCTAAAGCTTTTTTTTATGAGTTTGTTTGTGAGAGAGCCTGGGAAAGAAAACGTACTTGAAACAGCCATAAGAGAGCGGTTAATTAGCCTGTTGTAATGTTTACGGCTTTTTCCAGCTTCAGTCTCTGGAATACTCAAATGAGGATGTTGTGCTGCAGTTAAGATTTTTCGGAATAAGTTGTTGAAATCCCCCAATTTGGAACTGATAGATACCGGAGGCTCTATTCCCATATCTTGAGTCACCTGCAAAATGTTGTTGAAATAGATAAGTAAAAGTGCTTACAAGTTTATTCAAGATATTTTCATTGACTCAAGAGACAAATAGGAACTCTACCCTGGTGGATTCTTGTATGGAAATTGGGAATGAATCAAGGTCGTCTTTTGCTGAAACCATCAGGCAAGGGACCTCATACCCAGTGGCCTCAGCATAAGTTGCAACTTCTACAAGTAACTCAGTCGCTTGCTTAAATGACGACTCATCAGAACTAGAGAAGAAAGAAACAATCAGGGATGAAAACAGTAACATAAAGCAGAAGAGAATGAAAAAGCATCTACTTGAGCATATTTCAACCAATCAAATAGCACAAAAATATACCTGTCATACACAAAGACAGCTATGTCACATCCAGCCAAGGATTCCTTGGATGAAAATAGCCCTTGAACTCCATCTTCTGGAATTTCCCTCATGATAAGAGTTTTCTTTGCACCCTACATATTTTCAAATATCAGATTAATGACCATATTACATAAAGAAACTTAGAGAAAACAGCCTTGAAGGATGCCAAAAGATGTATAACCAACTAGCATCTTCAATATCTTGAAAAGTAGCACGTCTGAAAAGTTTTGTTTGAGACTCTTTAGTTAAAACAACATGTATGTGCCCATAAAAACAACTCATCAAAGATGTCTAGCTAGAGTCCCCAAAATAAAACTCAAATTTGTCATTCTTGTTCGGTATTTTGCACATTGGAGATTTACTTGCGCAGAAAAATAAATCCATAATGAAACACATATAAATTTATGCACACACAGACATAATGATATAAATTGCACAAGTATTCTGACTCACCCCAGATTCATCGACCATATTTACTGCATAGCGCTCATCAGTAGTTGATCCCTGGTTATCAGCATATGACCTACATCATGGAGAGACATAACTGTAAACCAGATGGAGAGGAAAATGTTCTGCTCTGACAATATGCTAGCGTCTCCATGTATAAAAACATGGAAAAGATAATACTCTCTTCTGTGTGTGTTTTGGATATGCAACAAGTTTTGCTACAAGTTAACATGACTAACCTTCCAAGATAACAATTCAGCAATGCAGATTTTCCAGCGTTATTGGGTCCAAAAACAAAGCACTGGAAAATCTTTCTTTCACACTGTTGCTTTTTGCGATCTAAACGTCTTCTTCTAGTAAGCCGAATGGCAGACGCTGGATCACCCGGGAATCCAATGTAAATCAAATTTTCCACACTCCGAGCCGGTTCTAATAGTGTCATCAATGACCACTGCAAGGATAAAATTGAAAGATTAGCACATGTATAAACTTTGAATTGGTTTAATGAACAACTTAGTAAAACTTAGTCCAGATAAGAAATCCACTCGCAATCGACAAACCGCATAAAGACCAATGATAAAATGTATATGTCGCAATAAAAACGATGCATAAAAGATTGTCTAACAGAGAAAATTGTATAATATATTAGTCTGTCAATCAACAAAATCAAAGGAAAATGAAACAAAAGAAAAAAAGCACGAGCATGTACAAGAAATGCTTCCTTATGTTGTTGAGCATGTGAAAGAGGAATATTAATTACCAGTGACAGGAAAGCGTCAAATGATAGGCCTCCAAGGGCCGTTTTCTCTGCAGCATCCTCATAAGGAGCTTCCTTCCAAGGACTGCAATTCACAATTTATTATGGCTTTGAAATGTAATGGAGATTACCATAATCAAAACTAAACGTTATTTGCCTTCTGAAGGTGTAAAAAGTACCTTTCAGGTGCAGTTGAAAAAAGATCCTCGATCTCTTGAGGTCTCAGATTATTATCCTGTAAAGTGAATATGCAGTGTGAGAACTATATTTTTCAACTAAACATTGCGCCATTAGCAAAGAAAGGAACTTACCTCATCGTCATCAAACAACATATACATTCCTTTCAGGAATTCGACTGCTACATTTGTCAACTCAACACTCTACAAAAAAAAAAATGAACACAATGCCAAGGAAGGCAAGTTGATGTGAGATGTGAGATAACTGTATTCCAGAAATATAAGCATCCAAAATTCTTACTTCTGAAAATATCCAAAATATAAATTCGTTATAATGAAGCCAAAAATGGATTCTATTTCTGCAATTTACCTGATCGGGCATTCGCTTGAATAATGAAGGCGGAAGCAATTCTTCAGCAAGTCTTATATCATTATTATACCCAAACTTCCTAAGTACAGTCCACGTTGTCTCGAGTCTCCCTTTCTCGATAAAAAGTGCATGTAAGAACAGGAACCCGGTCACTGTTAGTCCTCTTTCATTCACACCTTCTGGCAACTTTTCTTGCACAACCCTTTTAACACCTTCAATTTCAGAAGGCTGCAATGGCGCATGGAAGCACTTGACCTATTTTGAAACAAAAATTAGGTGTGCCATGGGGATACATAAATAAACTCCAAAGCTTCTTTTTGAAAATATGAAGGATAGGCCTAAGCCAATTCTATGGCGAAATAGTAAAAAAATATGAAACACGAGAAGAGGAAACAGAAGAACCTGAAAATCATTTAACTCAGCCTCACTAAGAGCACCATCTCTGTCATGGTCACAGAGTATAAAGATACGCTTCAAGGCCCTAACACACCGGGGCTTCAATGCCTGGGATTCTTGATCAAACAGAGGTGCAGTTGGGTGAAGGACAGTTTTTTGTGCATAATAGAAAACTTCTTGTGCCTGCAGGAAATTTTTTTTCATTATTCCGATAATTCAAGCCTGGAATATAATTTATAATTCCCATCGAAAGCATTTCAAATTCATCTCGGATAAATATCCACTTTCAGGAAAAAATTTAGCACATCTAGCCTCCTTGAAAATTCTTAGTAAGGCAACCGCAAGCACATGCCTAAGAAACCTTGGACCAACATGTGTACCGTGTTTAAGCTAAGAAAAATGTTAAATCTCAAAAGAAATTCAGAAGTCAAGTAACCTGGAGTTGCTTCAGGGCAGAACACTCGATACATGTCTCAATCTCCCGAAACTGCTGCATTATGGGTGACATCACTTGTTCGAGGCTGACCTGGTTATTGTTCTCTCTGAAGTCAAGCTTACACCCTGCTACTATAATAGGGACTTTGACCTGTTCAAAAATATCACAACCCAAATAAGAAACAGCAAAAGATTGGGTCACAACAACAAAATTTACAAATTCAACACTAGGACAATGATATGATTGACATAACAAAACTGAAAACAGAGAAAGGAAAAGCAAACCTCCAATCGCCGAAGCTCGGGAAGCCAGTATGTACTCAAGCGTTCAAGAGTCTCAGATCGATCACAGGCATATGTCAAAACCACTGCATCCGCGTGCCTCACTTCCTCAGCAACCCTGTCCCTATCTTCCGGCCTGAATTCACGAGCACATAAATCAAATTAAACTTCAAGCATATCAACAAAGCTGCCAAAGCATGAATATCCTAAAGAGTTGGCAACAACGATATCATATGAGCTAACAGTATCCTTTCCGGTTCATTTATATGTATATATCCTAAACAACAGCCTTGTTCATGTCAAAACATATATACCTCGACGAAGTGTCAACAATGGTGACGGGTATGCCATCAGGGAAGAACTCAATAGGCAACTTGGTATCAGGTAGAACAGGAGGGACGTTGGGAGGGAAAGAATCAGTGGCTGCAGCAACAATCAAGCTTGATTTTCCAGTGCCCTTATCACCAAGCACAACGATTCGTACAGATTTGGGTGAACCAGGACAATAATCCGCACCAGGGATGTTTTTCGCCATCTGAAACTGCAACTGCATCAAATCACAATTGAATTCGCAAGATTAACATTAAGCAAGATTCAAGTACATGGAGCTTGAAAACAAATAAGGATCTTTGAACAGCCACAAGATTGAAACTTCGCGACTAGATTTAGAATACCCAGGAACGTGAGCAACAAGAGAGAGCAAAATCGTGACGAAAATGACGAATTCAGAATCATACATAGCAATAGAAAGAGTATACATCAATGAGAAGAAAACTAACCTAGGATCACAGATTTGATAGAGAAACAAGAAACTAGCGCGAACCTAAACTGGAGATTAAGAATGAGAGAGGTAGAGAAGCACGAGGACTAAAACCCCCTAAGAGAACCCTAGAACTTGGATGAATTGTGGCGGTGACGATTGCAAAGGAGGCGGAAAATAGAAAGCCTTGCTTTTTTACTTGTCTGTGTGTATCTAGTGGCATTTCCGTAATAACCAGCACTGTTTCTTTTTAATGCATTGACAAGAAAAATATATTCTTTCAACATTATTTTTATTTTTGGACGAAATTTCTTTTTGTCAATATATATCGCGTTTATAGAAGGAATTTTCATTTTAGTAATTAGTAAAACAATGTTTTTTATATAAAGAGAATTTAGTAAAAATGTTGTATTTTACCATTTTTTACATATAGATACGTCCTTTACTATTGGTGAATTAGGTACAGCTTATATTCATGAATTTAGTGGAAACAAAGTTTTGGTTAATTGCAATGACATATAGATAAATGAATGTACAATGTATCAAGAGATTATGAATTTGCGTTAAATTTTCTTATATCAAAATTTAATGAAATATTATGCTCTATAATTTTTGAACTTCTTACTCTCTCATTTAGACTCACATCTTATGATAGAAAAAACATATAAACAAAGAAAAGAATCATAATATTTCACTTTAGCGTTGTTGATCAACTGCTCCGATTCAACCATCTGTCATTTTAGTATCTTTTTAATAATATTTGTTTCGTTGGTAAGTACTAAGTAGTATTTCACTTTAGCATTGTTCTTATGTACGTATTTTCACCATATTGTAACACTTCCGCAGCATTTTAATAGCAAATCATTCGTAAAAAGAAAAAGAAAAAAAGAATCATACTAAGATTGGGAGAATGAGAGAATTAGAAAATAATACAATGGATTGGAACATGAGAAAGAACAAAGAAGGATATGAAAGAAAAATATGAATATTATCCAATTATGAATATTTTTTTTATAGAACTTAAAGATTCACGTCTAAATTAATCATGTTGTTATTTGACTATTAGTTTGAAAATCTTTGTATAATAATTTGAAATGCATTCCTGTGGAATTTTGTAAGTAAATTATTGTAAACAAAAACCAAGATATTTCATACAGATTTTACAATCCACACACATAAAATTGTTTACATGTTACTAAAATCTTAACCATCCAATAATATATCCTAAAGAATGTATTTGAGTACTTTAACCCTTTTAACAAAAAAAAAAGAGAGAGAATGTTATTTGAGTAAATTAAAACCTATTTTAAGAGGCTATAGATAATTTCCCTAATTAATTTGAGTAGAATGTCTAGAAACTAAATGGTTTTGACCAAAAAAAAAAAGAATCTAGAAACTAAATGGTAGCTGTATTTTGACTAAAATCAGTTAATAAAACTATAATTCAATCCATTAATCATGTTTTTCATGTAAATTAGTTTTATTAAAACCATTTAACAAAAAAATAATTTTATTAAAATAACAAATATGTGTTAGAAAACTCGTTCATTATTTTAAAATGAGTTATTTGAACTTTAATCCAATTATTTTGTAATATTTGTTAGTTATTAGAAAAAAATGACAAATTGTATTGTTTAGGTTAAATAATTAATGTAAGTATATATGTTCTTATCAAAAAAAGAAAAAAAGGGAAATAAGATACATAATGATATCATTATGTGGATTCTTTAGCATTACGTGTAAAATCATAGATGTAACGCGGTCACTATTGATAGGCTGGAGCTAAGAAAACATGAAAACCACGTGGCCCGACTTTGGTAATATGGTTTACTCGTTACATTTGTCAATTGACCAGCTAAACCGGAAAAACGAGTGACGTCAACATCACAAAACAACTCAGACGCTATTTAAAATCCCAAGACGGAACACTTTCATTCTCATGATCTCATTCCTCTCTTCTTTGGGAAACTTTATCTACAGCTGATTCGCGAGAAGAAGAAGAAGAAGAAGAAGAAGGAGAAGATGGGTGTTGATTTGGAATCTATCTCCGAGGCTACCTCTGGAGCTATTGGATCGCTTCTCAGCACAACCATACTATATCCTCTTGATACCTGTAAATCCAAGTTTCAAGCCGAGATTCGTGTTCGCGGTCAGCAGAAATACAGGTTTCTCCTTCTTCTTCTTTTCACCATACTTGTGACGCGATGATGAATTGATTGATCTTTCTTTCCTCAATTTTGAATTTGAATTCCGTGTTTATCTCTCGGTATTGCGTTTTAGGAGCTGAAATGATGAAATCGTTTTTTTGTACGGGTTCTTATCTTTAAATTTTGGATTAGGTTTTGATTTTCTATGTTGATTCCTTGTTTTGATTTTCGTCTGGATCGTTAACTTAGAACTGGGTTAGATTATTTATTGAATTTAGCTGAGAAAATTTTCAAGGATTCTCTATGAGGTCAAGTTTTTGAATATCTTTAATTTTGGTTTTAAGGTATGTCTCAAGCTTTTCTGATGAGAAAACTAAGTAAAAGATGAGTTATTTATCTCAAAAATTTGGTGCAAATTTTAGATATTTGAACTGTTAGCAGCTGTATTCAGGAGTCAGAACACATTTTTTTTTATGTAGCATAATGTTGGTCTTATCTGTTATTGTCATTAAAGAATCTTGAGTTTAATCTAAAGGTTTTTTTGTAACATTTTTTCAGATACCTGTCAGATGTCTTTTGGGAAGCAATTTCTTCAGGAAATGTTTTCTCGCTTTATCAAGGCCTAGGGACTAAGAATTTTCAGTCCTTCATTTCTTCCTTCATCTACTTTTATAGTTATAGCTATTTCAAGAGATTACATACTCAAAGGATAGGTTCTAAGTCAATTGGGACTAAGGCAAACCTTCTCATTGCTGCTGCTGCTGGGGCTTGTACCTCTGTATTGACCCAAGTACGTTTATTTTCCAACTTAGCTCTGTTTAAAACCATGCTATATTTGACTGTTTTAGGTCTTCTTTTTTTGTTTTTGGTAAAAAGTTGAGAATCATTTAGTTTCTTTGTTCGAATGTCAACTCTGGGACTTGTTTTCTACTCTGGATTCTATCTTCTATATGCATAATAACTTCAAGTTCTATGTTTTTGTAGCCTTTAGATACAGCTTCATCAAGGATGCAAACAAGCGAGTTTGGAAAATCAAAAGGGTTGTGGAAGACCTTAACCGAGGGTACATGGGGAAATGCATTTGATGGACTAGGTATTTCTCTACTACTGACCTCAAATCCTGCAATTCAGGTACCATTTTCTATTTACTTACTTAAACTTGCTAGGTATTTTCTGCAATAACGTGACTAGCTGAACAATAAGTTTCGCTTTGTAGTACACAGTGTTTGATCAGTTGAAACAGAACCTCCTTGAAAAAAAAAATGCAAAAGCCAATAAAGATTCTTCACCTGTAGTCCTCTCTGCTTTTATGGCTTTCTTGTTGGGTGCAGTCTCAAAAAGTGCTGCCACCGTCATCACATATCCAGCAATCAGGTATTAACTTCCCCTGAATTACTCAAAGTCATGAAATTTTACAGCTGTGCATCAAACCATACTCTTTTCGGAGGATACTGACCTATATACATTCATGGATTTTGTAGGTGCAAGGTGATGATTCAAGCAGCAGATGACTCTAAGGAGGATGAAGCAAAGAAACCCCGAAAAAGAATCAAGAAAACAATTCCAGGGGTAGTCTATGATATATGGAGAAAAGAAGGGATCTTAGGGTTCTTTAAAGGATTGCATGCTCAGATATTAAAGACAGTTCTGAGCTCGGCGTTGCTACTAATGATCAAGGAGAAAATCACTGCAACCACATGGATTTTCATTCTAGCAATAAGAACTCTGCTTGTCACAAAGAGTAGGTTGAAGAGTCCATAAAGATTGTGATTGCTCGCTAGTGTCCCAAGGCCAAGCAAGAGCAAAGACTTTGGTTTTGGCTGTCTGTATTGAAAGATTTTGGAGCATGCAAAGTATTGGAGTATTTCTCTTTTCAAAAACAGTTGATATTTTTTTAGTAAAAGATCTGATTGTAGATCGCATAAAAAGCTTCTTGTTGTTGCCAGATTGAGTTTCTGGGTGTAGTGTAGTACTGTTTGTTTTCTACAGTTGTAATAAAAATGAGAATCTCTGTGTAAGAATCATGTCACAGTGATAAAAAAAACGTCCTGTGAGATATTTTTCAAAGTCTTTACTACTAAGTTAAATTTTTTTTACTATATATGATAATCTCAAGCTAAATCTCGAAGTAAAGAATATTATATTTGTTTTCATACATTACATTGAACAAAGCTTAGTTAATTTCAGAGGAACATGTAAACTGTTGTCTAAAGGAGACAGTAACATGGACAATGTCAAACCATAGATGCTTTAGTACTTTTCAAACATTGACTGTGAATAGAACTTCCACCTGCAAGATCAAAAATCTTAGTGCACATGGTTAACAGACTACTGTGTGTGTTAAGTAAAACTTGGCTCCAGTAAATAGCAACAATTGCAAATTTTCAGAAAATCCTTGTCCAACAATTACTAATCAAGAGTTTTTTTTTCCATTTCCACAGTTCTCCAAATTCACTAAATTATAAACCCAACACAGATCATTTAGACAGACAAATCTCACAGAAGAAACATATGTAGACATTCTTTGAGAAACTCATACTCTGCAGAAACATAGACATCATCTAACTCAATGTCATAAAGCTTTTAAAGGCATGTCTTTACAAACCTGTATCACCATAGTTTAAGACTTGCATACAAACACCACAATCACACTAAATACCAAAAAGGCACACGACAACAATTCCAGCCCTTTGTGGGCATCAATAATGGTATTGAAGGACAATGTAAATATCATCAATGTTGCATCGAGAGACAGAGACAGGCTGATGAAAATGTGATTGAAAGAGGCATAAATAAGCAAGTTAAGACACCAACAAATTCTTCAAAGAAAAACTAATATTAATAGTTAATGTCGTTACAGACAGATTAAAAGATGATCTGCATACAAAAGTAACAGATCTTATCTATATTAAGATCGACATGTAAATTGATCTACATGCTAAAACTAAACAGAGTAAACACTCCTAAACAGAAACTAAACTGGAACTCAAAGGTTCGAGGAAATTCTTCAACCTCGAGAATTTACTTAAAACCTCCCTAAACCGTGGTGGCTTAGATGGAAAAATCATCTTCAATTTCGATTCTTTCCCTTCTTCCAAGATCTTTTGAGTTTTATCTTCGACTTCAGCTTCACCCTTAACTAAAACATAAGAAAAATCATCAATCTTCTCCTCTTCTCCTTTCTCAAAAGGATCCCTTGCCAAACACGTTCGAATAAACTCCTTTACATCACAAGGCAAACTCTCAGGAATCTCTGGAGCATTACCATTAGAGAGGATAGGTGAAAGATCGACAGTTTCATCAACCTCAGCTTCAGCTTCAACCTTAACTAAAACATAAGAATCATCATCATCAATCCTCTCCAAAAAACGATGCGACAAGAGTTCAGACGCATTTCCTCTCTTACAAGGATCAATTGCGAAACACGTCTGAATAAACTCCCTTGCAGCACAAGGCAAACGTCTATGAATCGTTGGAGTTTCACCTTTAGAGAGTATAGGTACAAGATCAACAGTTTTAACGCCTGACCATGGCTTCTCACCCATATACATCTCCAGAACTATGCACCCTAACGACCACAGATCTAAGCTTTGCATCGCCACACCGTCTTTTAAAGACTCCGGCGACATGTAGTGAGATGTTCCAATAAACGGATAATTTTTCTCCCAAAATCCTGGAATCTGTCCTTCTCGTAATGCGAGTCCGAAATCAGCAATCTTCAGTTCATAAGAATTATCTTTACTCGGGAAGATAAGGAGATTATCCGACTTAAGATCACAATGCACATAACCATGACTATGAATCGCAACCAAACCTTCAACAATCATACGCGTAAAGTCTCTTATCATTAGGTCTGGTAATCTTCTATCTTTGTATTTGTTCATGAAATTCCTTAAACTACCTTCGGTTGTGTATTCAAGAAGTAATTTGAGAGAGTACCCTAAACCTACATCTAGATCGTTACCAAAGATGTTTACGATTCTTGGACAGTCTCTGAGTTTGTTAAGAATCCGAACTTCTTGCATGAGAGAAACGTAGGAACCGCTTTTTACGGCGGCGTGGAAAGAAGAGCCGTCGATTTTTGTGTATCTGTAGAGATCAACAATACCGTAAGAACCTTTCCCTAATTCCTTCACAAACTCTTCGTTTGAATATTTCTTCATCTTTGTTGGAACGTTTAGAAGAAAATTGAAGCAGCGAGAGAGAGAGAAATTGAGTGGTGTTGATGAACAGTTGTGGCAGGAGAAGAAATTTTAGCGAGAGAGAAGAGAATTGAAACTTTTTATAGAGTTAGGGATTTAATGTCGGTGACCTCTCAACGTGTAAAATATAGGTTTTTGTTTCCGTTTGGAGTTTTTCCTTCTTTTTTTTGGTCGACCAAGTTTTCCATTAATTGGAAAAAACCCACTAAGAGAAACATAACTTTCCTTTTTTTTTTGAAGTCAAAACGCAGCTTGATTTAATTTGGGTTTTCATTTTTTAAACTCTAATTATTTGTTCTGTTTATTAGGTCAATTGCCATTTATTTGTGTGTGTGTAACAATCTAAATTCAGGTTGTTAATTGTTTTTCATCTTGGAATTATAAATTTTTGTTTTTCACAATATGATGTGCTTTAACTTGTGCTCTTATTAGTGATCGAAGAAAAGAGTACATTTCCAAGTATAGCTTATTTAACTACATCAAAGTGTGAAAACAGAGATGAATGTTATGTACAATGTCTACTTTATGAAGCTGTGTTTATGTATTTGTTTATTCATTCAATGAAGATTTACCTTTGCAATGCTTCTATCCTTTTTGCTTCCTCTAAAGGCCTTTGCAGCTGAACAGACTATGATCTGTAATTTTTCCACTACATACTTTCAGATTCGGTCTTGTTAGACACTGAGTCATAGAACCAAGTAATAAACACCAACACTGATCTTACATGTCTTTGTGAACTCATGTTTGTTTTCTTAAAACTAAATATTTGCATAATTCAGTGTGTTCATGTGTAACTTACTTGTTGGTGTTGAGGAAGAGACTGAATGGTGTCAACTACTGGAGATTTAAACGAATGCAGCTATCATCTTGACCTGTATAATTGTCGATAATAACAATTAAGGAACAACCACGGTAAACATCAGTATGTAAAGTAGAGAGTAAAATACTAACCAATTGATCCTCTGGAACTGGACCTTGTGATTCTTGCTCTATTGATCCTCTGACTTGTATTTCCAAGATTACTACTGGAAATCAAATCAATGTGAGTAAACTGGGATTGTCGCCTTTAGTGCAGTAGTTTCAAGAGTAAATTACAACATATAAAGCCATAACTATCTCATTCATCTTATTGCATTCAAAGAACAAGTCTTAAAGAGTATTCACCTGCAAACACATGGAGCCTTTCATACCAACTGCTTTGAAACAGAAAGAAATGGCAGTGGCGGTAGATTTATCCTAATATACTTAACAAGCCATTCCTCTCTCATCTAAGGTATCTTATACCACAAAGTCGAGGTAGACTTACGAAAAGCCTTTCATGCAGTATCCTTAGGATCTGCTCCTTTGAATAGGCACGGAAAGCGACAACCAAAGGTTTGAAATAATGAGTTAAAGGAGTAAACTCAACTTTAATTCCTCATCAACGGTTTAGGAAATATGGTGAAGAAACAAGAAGTTTTCAAACAATACACAATGATGGATAAATTCTTACAACTTTGGAAGGAAACTATCTGCAAGGTCTATTGCATTTGCTACATCTGCAGGACAAATACAAAAAAATTGAATGACTGTAAAAAGATGTATCAAAGCAAAAGACGGTACCTATAAGTGTACACCTTGAAAATGGAAAAGTTGTGAGGATAAAAAGCTCATCAAGGACACCTCGATCTCTTGTGATCAAGTCACTAAAAGTCTAAAACACAGACAAATAAAAGCAAGAACATAAAAGTCAACAAACCAAGACTGAAGTAGTTTGATGCAAAACAAAGAACCTCTTATTTGAACAGAGAATGAAACAAAGTTTAGAAGAGACCAAACCAGAGTTAAACTTACATTAACTCTAGTTGCTTAACCCTTGTTTGGTCTTGAAAACTTGAACATCAAGTTCTCATCCTCACACAACCTAACTAAAATCATTCCCCAACTAAAGCCATTCCAGATCCTAAGTAGAAACATTGATGATCTAAGAGAAGGTTTCAGAAAACTATGAAAATTTTGAGCTGTGCGACTTGCTTATTAAGCTATTTTCGGAAATTATCAACTTCATATTGACCTGAATACACAGAAATTGCGATAGCATCAACCTCAATTTCTAAAATAGAGAAACATATCGGTCTTTATGTTCCTCTTATAATTGACGTTTTTACCCTTAATTTAAGGGTACACACGAGAGAACAACGTAAGGACATAGCCGTCATTTCAACAAGCAACACTCATTTCTTCACTCCTCGTCGACTCTGCTTTTGCTATAGCATTGAAAAAGTGTGCAAGGGTTTTTTTCGTCTTCTTCGTCTGGCAACGGCGAGATTCTCCTCATCTTCAGCGATTTTCCGGCGACGTTTGCTCGTCACTCCTCCGTCACTGCCGTTTCACTCCATCGTTTCGTCTGAAGCTATTTAGGTACCCATTTTAGGTATTACGCTGCTTTTTAAGCTTTGAAATTCCTGAGAATATGCCTAAGTTTCCCGTTTCCACGGTCCTTTGTTTTGGAGAATGATTCGGTTCTGTTGGTAAAGTTTTGATTGCATCATGTGTCTGCATTTATCATAGATTGAAACATGCATGACGCATTCTCGTTGTTCATAATTTTCGCGACTCTTTAATCATTTGGGGGCCCTTGTTTCCATGTTGTTACAGTGTCTGTGTGTGTGGAGATCTAGCAGATATGGACATTGACGAGATGGACTTTGATGAGATTGAAGCTGCTGGGGAGATCAATCTGTGTGAGCTAGGAGAAAGTTTTCTCCAGGGTTTCTGCAAAAAAGCTGCGACTTCCTTCTTTGAAGAGTATGGGCTTATAAGTCATCAGCTGAACTCCTACAACTTCTTCATCCAACACGGGCTTCAGAACGTGTTTAATTCTTTTGGTGAGATGCTTGTGGAGCCGTCTTTTGATGCACCAAAGAACAAGGACCATGATTGGAGGTACGCAACTGTGAGATTTGGACAAGTCACCCTGGAGAAGCCCACAATATTTGCAGAAGACAAGGAGCTTCAGTTTCTCCCATGGCATGCTAGGCTTCAGAACATGACATACTCATCGAGGATGAAAGTAAATGTCCAAGTTGAGGTAATCTAACTCACAAAATCTTTGATTAAATGAACTGAGCTGCTTGTCTGCAATTGATGAATGATTCCCCTTGCATACTGAATCGTGTCTCTGCAGTCGAGTAAAATCATTTATGATATGATATAGAAGAAAATACATCTTGCGCTTTTGTATTGATTTAGTTCCCCTGTATTCCCTCACATGGTGCTTTAATTGCGTGTTTCATGCTTGTATGCAATGGCTCTTATATTATCAAACTTTTGATGATGTTTCTGTTTTGTTGTCCATATATATTATTCTTATTACAGATTAGTTTATTGTCTAACTGCCTCTTCACCTTATAAATTGACTAGGTGTTCATAAAACAAGTTGTTAAGAGTGATAAATTCAAAACGGGACAAGACGAATACGTCGAGAAGAAGATACTAGATGTCAAAAAGCAGGAAATTCTAATTGGTAGGTTACCGGTGATGGTGAAATCTGTCCTTTGCAATACAAGCGAGAAAGGAAAGGAAAGCTGCAAAAAGGGGGAATGTGCCTTTGATCAGGGTGGATATTTTGTGATAAAGGGGGCTGAGAAGGTGAGTTATACCAGTTTGGGATCTTCTTGCATATCCACTGTTATGGGATTTCTATTTTGAACTATTTTAGTGAATAACTAATTGGAAATTCTTTCTTTTTCTTTCTAATATACTGACAACAATATTTTCGAGCTGGTATACAAGTTTCTAACGTCAATATATTGTGTGTTTGCAGGTTTTTATAGCTCAAGAACAGATGTGCACAAAGAGACTGTGGATTTCTAATTCACCATGGACAGTGTCTTTCAGGTCTGAAACTAAAAGAAATAGATTCATTGTGCGTCTCGCAGAGAATCAGAAATCAGAAGACTATAAGAGAAGGGAGAAAGTACTGACAGTGTACTTCTTGTCGACTGAGATCCCAGTCTGGCTCCTGTTCTTTGCGTTGGGTGTTTCGTCAGACAAAGAAGCCATTGATTTAATTGCTTTTGATGGTGATGATGCTAGCATCACCAATAGTCTCATAGCTTCTATCCACGAAGCTGATGCAGTTTGTGAAGCTTTTCGCTGCGGGAACAATGCTCTAGCATATGTGGAACAGCAGATAAAAGGCACCAAGTTCCCTCCTGCCGAAAGTGTGGATTACTGTCTCCGCTCGTATTTGTTTCCAGGCCTCCCAGGTTTAAGGCAGAAAGCACGTTTCCTGGGATACATGGTGAAGTGCCTTCTGAGTGCATATGCTGGGAAGCGAAAGTGTGAGAATAGAGATAGCTTCAGGAACAAGCGAATTGAATTAGCTGGAGAGCTTTTGGAGAGGGAGTTAAAGGTGCATGTGGCACATGCTAGAAGAACCATGACCAAGGCCATGCAGAAACACCTCACAGGCGATGGCGATTTGAAGCCTATTGAGCATTATTTAGATGCTTCCATTATCACAAATGGGCTTAGTAGAGCCTTCTCCACTGGAGCATGGTCTCATCCTTTCAGGAAGATGGAAAGGGTTTCAGGTGTTGTGGCTAATTTGGGTCGTGCAAATCCATTGCAGACTCTGATTGATCTGAGGAGAACGCGACAGCAAGTCCTATATACCGGCAAGGTTGGAGATGCTAGATATCCGTAAGTGAAATTTCCACCTCCCCTGGCTGTGTTAAACATATCCCATATAATTTAACTATGCTGTATGGTCTGCATTTACTCAAATTTTACATGTTATGTCTTCAGCCTGTTTTACAGATGTTTGTACTAACTTATTTCATTTAGTATATGATGGTGACCTCTGTTTCCTGCAGAGTCCCACCTGTGTTTAACCCAAATTTTACTGATTTTGCATAGATGATACTGCCATAAAGTAATTATATCTGGTGATTTTTTTCCTGATGAGACATTGAGATTATTCATTTTTGTCTCTTCTTCATGTGAGCAGTTAGACAATTATTGTGTTTGGAAACTTAACTATGAGTGCATTGTTTGTAATGTTGGCCACAGGCATCCCTCTCACTGGGGCAGAGTATGCTTTTTGTCTACTCCAGATGGTGAAAACTGTGGTCTTGTGAAGAACATGTCTCTCCTTGGACTTGTTAGCACTCAAATTTTGGAGCCAGTGGTGGAAAGGCTCTATGATTGTGGAATGGAAGAGCTGGTGGACGATACCAGCACACCACTATGTGGTAAACATAAAGTTCTTCTCAATGGAGACTGGGTTGGGCTATGTCCAGATTCTGAATCCTTTGTTGCGGAGTTAAAAAGCAGGCGGCGTCAAAGTGAATTACCTCGTCAGGTATCTTCAATTTCAGCAAATGTCCTGCGTTATTTCGATATTCTTGTGCTGCTTGGTATTTTGCCTTGGATTTTTCTGCTTCTCACATGTGTTTATGTCGTATATCATTTTTATATGTATCACAATTTTCTTTGCAGATGGAAATCAAACGAGATAAAGATGACAATGAGGTGAGGATTTTCACTGATGCTGGTAGACTACTCCGACCTCTCTTGGTTGTGGAAAATCTTCACAAGTTGAAGCAAGACAAACCAACACATTACCCTTTCGAGCGTCTACTTGACCAAGGAATTCTCGAGCTGATCGGGATTGAGGAAGAAGAAGATTGTAACACAGCATGGGGAATCAAACAGCTTCTGAAGGAACCAAAGATTTACACACATTGTGAATTGGACATGTCCTTCCTGTTGGGTGTGAGCTGTGCAATTGTCCCATTTGCAAATCACGATCACGGGAGGAGAGTTCTCTACCAGTCCCAGAAGCATTGCCAACAAGCCATTGGGTTTTCCTCAACGAACCCTAACATCCGCTGTGATACGCTGTCCCAACAGCTGTTCTATCCCCAGAAGCCACTTTTCAAGACATTGGCGTCGGAATGTCTTCAAAAAGAAGTGCTGTTCAATGGCCAGAACGCAATTGTTGCTGTGAATGTTCATCTTGGGTACAACCAAGAGGATTCCATTGTGATGAACAAGGCTTCATTGGAACGTGGTATGTTCCGTTCAGAGCAGATAAGGAGCTACAAAGCAGAGGTTGATAGCAAAGACTCTGAGAAGAGGAAGAAGATGGATGAGCTTGTTCAGTTTGGAAAGACACACAGCAAAATTGGCAGAGTAGACAGCCTTGATGATGATGGGTTTCCTTTCATTGGTGCTAATATGCATAGTGGCGATATTGTCATTGGCAGATGTACTGAGTCTGGGGCTGATCACAGTGTAAAACTCAAGCACACAGAGAGAGGGATTGTGCAAAAAGTGGTATTATCATCTAATGATGATGGGAAGAATTTTGCTGCTGTTTCTCTGAGACAGGTAAGTTCCAGGTTATACTGAATCGAACTGTCTTTCAAAGAATGCATTCCTATGATGAATTTAATGTTCCACTGATTGCTTTTACATTGATTGGCTTTTATATTTTGCAGGTTCGTTCTCCATGCCTTGGAGATAAGTTTTCTAGTATGCATGGCCAGAAGGGTGTCTTAGGCTATTTAGAGGAACAAGAGAATTTTCCTTTCACCATCCAAGGCATAGTTCCTGATATTGTGATAAACCCGCATGCTTTCCCTTCTAGGCAAACACCGGGCCAACTCTTGGAGGCTGCTCTCTCCAAAGGAATAGCTTGTCCTATCCAAAAGGAGGGCAGCACTGATGCATACACCAAATTGACTCGTCATGCCACTCCTTTCTCCACTCCAGATGTCGATGAAATCACCGAGCAGCTTCACAGGTACTTTCTTCACACTGTCATTTGGTTTTAACACATAAAACAGAATATTGAAAAAGGATGAAACATTACAAGTCTTAACGTTATAACTGATTTGTTCATATTTGTTGTTAGAGCTGGCTTTTCAAGATGGGGAAATGAAAGGGTCTACAACGGTAGATCGGGTGAGATGATGCGTTCTCTCATATTCATGGGCCCAACTTTCTACCAGCGACTTGTCCACATGTCAGAGGACAAAGTCAAATTCAGGAACACCGGACCAGTCCACCCGCTCACACGCCAGCCAGTGGCAGACAGGAAGAGGTTTGGCGGGATAAAGTTTGGAGAGATGGAGCGAGACTGCCTTATAGCTCACGGTGCCTCTGCCAATCTGCACGAGCGTCTCTTCACTCTAAGTGACTCTTCGCAGATGCACATCTGCAGAAAATGCAAGACATATTCGAATGTGATCGAGAGGACTCCAAGCAGTGGAAGAAAGATCAGAGGGCCATACTGTAGGGTCTGTGAATCTGCGGACCATGTGGTTAGGGTTTATGTTCCTTATGGAGCCAAGCTTCTGTGTCAGGAGCTGTTCAGCATGGGCATCTCTCTCAACTTCGACACCAAGCTCTGCTGATTCGCCCGTCTTTATCTCTATCTATATTTATCGGTGTATATGACTTAGTTCCTTAGACCATGCTCTGTGTAGTTTGTTTCCGTCTTTATTTTCGATGGTGCTAATATGCATAGTGGCTTAAATGGCTACAAGGTGTTTATATGCATTGCATTGATCTTAGGAGATAGACTTTATAACTTCTTTAAGATACTCTTTTTCACTGGAAGAAGCTTCCATTCTAGACTCTCTAAAACCAGTAGCGTCAGCACATGTAAGTTATCTATGGAAAGAGCTAGCTAACTTTGTTTTGTATTTGTTTTTCGATGTCGAAGTAACAAACGATCTTGAGTGATTGCAGTGCCGGGAATCCGAAAACTTGAAACGAGAGAATAAAGTATTTGTTCAAGAGAGCACTCCTCTATGGATGGCTTGTGTTGGATACTTATTAAGAAATCAGATGATAAATAAAAGGTCTCTCGATAAAACAAATCAAGTCGGACAAAAAATACACAAAACAAAGAACAATTATGTCGAAGAAGTACTTGAAAGATTTCCAGAAAACAAAAGTGTCATTAATCATAATATATATATCAATCAAGCTTTCGGTTTCTTCCCCTTGGTATCGGCGGCAACTACGGGCTTAGCCTTGAATGGCAAAAACGTTTCTCCACCCATAAACGGCTGAAGAACCTCAGGGATTTCCACACCATCCTCTCGCTGGTAATTCTCAAGAATGCAGCAAATGGTCCTCTCTGTTGCTGTAAGAGTCGAATTCAGCATATGCACATACTGCTTTGACTGCTCATTGCTCTTTTTCTGACCGAATCTGATCTCAAGCCTTCGAGCCTGATAGTCTGTACAGTTGGAACAGGACACTAGCTCTCTGTAAGTCTCCGACGAAGGAAACCAAGCTTCCAAGTCATACTTTTTTGCAGCTGCATCATTCAATGCTCCCGAGACAATCGACACAATTTGGTATGGAAGTTTTAACTGCCAGAGAAATCACACAGTTAGCTAATTAGAAACTATTCAAAATTCAAAAAAAGGTTTTTTAAAAAACTTTAAAAATCAAAATTACCGCTTGGTAAAAATATTCCGAGTTCTGCATCATCTCATCGAGCATTTCCCACGAGGCATTGTCATTAGGACTGGTGATGCAGAACTGTTCAATTTTCTCAAACTGGTGAACACGGAAAATGCCTAGTGTGTCTCTTCCATGGGAACCAGCTTCTTTTCTGAAGCACGAAGAGTAACCAGCATATCTGGACCAAAATATCACGATATCGGCAACATTTATTTTAATACATTAATGAAACAATCGTCTTAACAGTGGGAATATGTGATACTATGTTTATATATATACCTTAGGGGAAGTTCGGTCGGATGAATCCATTCATCAAGATGGTATGCACAAAGGGGTTGCTCAGCAGTTGCAATAAGGTATTTGTCATCACCTTCACCAGTCACCTGAACAAAACATTAATCATCTCAGAAATACAGCTCACGACTACTATTTTTTTCCCCAGCAGCTCATGATAACTCACTAACAACATAAATAAACAAACATCTGTAACATTAAAGACCTTGTAAAGCTCTTCATCGAACTGTGCCAATTGTGCGCACTTGGCCATAACATCCTTCCTCATGAAAAAAGGAGGTTGCAATCCGGTGAATCCTCTCTTTTTCAAGAAGGTTAGCCCAAAGTTGATAAGAGCTTGGTTAAGAAGTAAACCATCTCCTTTTAGGAAAAAGCCTCTTGCTCCAGCAATTTCAGCACCTGAGGCCAAAAATAGCATTATAATGAAAACCCATAAGCAAGCACACAATGCAACTGAGAAGCAAAGTGTAAGGCAATCCTACCTCTCTTGGTATCAGCAATATCGAGAAGCTCAACGAGATCCACATGGTTTTTCAGCTTCAGACCAGGAGTAGCAACCCGCTTTTCACCCCAAACTTTAGTCACAGCATTATTTGCCTGCATATGAAAACACCATAAAACTTATAAATCTCTCTCCTTTTCAATCACCACAACACGGACAAGCTTTTGGAGGAAAGCAATAGCACTAACCTCATCTTTACTAATTGGAACCGAGTCATGAATCAGATTTCCAACAGTTTCTAATTTGGCTTTCAAAGCAGCATAAGCTTCACTAACTTCTACCTCCTTCTCGGTAGCATCTTGTTTGTTTTTCTGTGTTTGCTGAATCAGCTCAGTCGCATCTTCTTTTTTCTATTCCAAACACAAAAATCGGATAACATTACTAAAAGTCTATCAATTTCAGTCAACCTAACTAAAATCATTTCCCAACTAAAGCCATTCCAGATCCTAATTAGTAGAACCATTGATGGATCTAAGAGAAGGTTCAAAAAACTAACAATTTTGAGCTGTGCGACTTGCTTATTAAGCTTGTTGAACTCTTTCCGGAAATTATCAACTTCATATTGACCTGAAACACAGAAATTGCAAGAGTATCAAGCTCAAATTTTAAAGAGAGAAACGATGCGAGCTTATAAATTAGGATTACTTACGCTCACGCCATTCTTTATCGAGCTGAATAATCTCATCAACGATTTCAACGCTGGCAAATCTCCGACGTTGCGATTCTCGGATGATCTCTGGATTGTTGCCTTTTTCTTCTCGGAATAGATTGATATCCAACATTGTTGTTGTGCTTTTCTCTGTGAAAACAAATCAGAAACTCGAGATTGTCAAATCGAACAAGCTCAATAAAGTTTTCAAATTAGTCAAAACTCGAGATTGAGATTTTGGAGATGAAGAGGGATAGAGAAACTACGAAGTATGAGAAATTGAAGAGAGGCAGAGAATCAGAAAACCTTACTTGAACTTTGGAGACGAAGATGAGACTATCAGCGGCTGTTTTTACCTCTGAAAGGAACTAGTAGGGTTTTTGTGTTTTGTAATTTTTTTTGGTCAATGTATTAGTTCTATATAGCCAAATTATCCCCTATTTATTATCTAAATCATAGAATGCCCCCAAAACTTTCAGATTTGTTACAGAAACTCCTCATTTCGTCACTAATCGTCGGTGCATTTAGCAAAACACAGTTTCCTGCAATGTTCCAATTTCGTTTGCAACAACTCAACGAACCATAACCGAAATAACTTAGTTAACCATTCTTTGCCTTTTTTTTGTTAGAAGTTTTTCTATACATTTGTATTTCGTTGAACTCTTTTTCGATAATCTTTTATATTAAAACTGTAGTATATTTTTTACAAGGACCGGAAATTTCAAAAACAGAGCCCACATACTTCAATACCATAGCTCAGGATTTTAGAAAACAAATCTCGAACAATACTTGTGTTCACTCTTTTGGGTGAATCCTTTTGTTCACCGCCTCTATATTCATCCGATACAGATGTGTGCTTGAAGCGAAGTGTGCGAAATGCTATCCCCACACAGACCAAGAATGGTCCATCATCCGCCTTAGTAGTCTCAAATAAGGCATTGTGCTACATAATATTATATTTAAATAAAAATAAAAATCTCAAACTAAATAAATAAAAAATATAAAACTATATCCTAAAAGATATAACTCAGCGAATCCCAGGATTAAAATTTTATCTTTTTAATTTGTTTTATTTATTTATTTTTATTTAAATATAATATGAAGTATTTAAATACAAATAAGAAACTAAAACTAATAAGTAAAACATATAAAAATATACCTTAAAAATACGGCTCAACAAACTCAAAAGTTAAAATTGTTATTATTTTAATTTGTTTTATTTATTTATTATTTATTAGTTATTTTTATTTAAATATAATATAATGTGACATAATCTTATTGGATGAATTTAGAGGAGGTGAATTCTTGGTTTCACCCCTGAAATTAGAGTTGTCAACCAGAACCGCAGCTCGCGGGCCTTGCCCGTTTTGTACCATGGCGGGGCGGGCATGGGCACTCCTAGCTGTGTCCAAAAATTGGCGGGTGTAGCGGGCTATGTCCAAACGGTCGGCGGTCTTGATGGTCATGCCCATTACGGGGTTGTGGGCTTCGCGGGCGACTGCAAAAGGTTTTGAGCTTAGAGAGCCGAAACCTTCCAGAGGCATGGCTGAAAGCCTGAAAGTCTGAGACTTGGTCAAACCAAATTGAACCTTTGTGGTAGTTGTGAATTGAAGTCTTCCACCATTATCTGTTCCATTCAAACTTGTAAATGAGACAGACACATCATCATCATTCATCAATACAAACATTGGATTCAAACCATATTTTTCTGTAATTTTATAACTCAAACCAAATTCTTAAGAATCTATTTATGCACAAATCAATAATAAGCAAAAGTAAGCATTCAGTTTTGCATATCAATGGCATCAGCTCCAGATTCTTCATTGAATCATTGATACTCTTTACTTTCTTACCACCAGAACCAATAAGAAAGTATCATAAAAGCAAATCCAGAAATAAGAACTGAGAGATATAAGAATCGAATTAACCAATTTTCAGAGAGGACTAGTATAAGGAGAAGCCACTGACCTGAAGAGAAAGTTCTTAAATGTAGTTTAAACAAACAAAAGCAGCAATCTTGTTTCCATTCTTGATAAGCTGAACTGCAAAATCAAACACGAGTCTTTTCAATTTCAACATCAACATTCCAAAACTATATATAGAAGTAATCTCTAATATTCACAAGAAAAACAGAACCATGATCTCAAATACCTCATCACAACTCACAAGTGACAAACCATTATCACTATGAAATAGAGTCTTTTAATCGAAACAATTAGCAGATTCAACCTATGCCTTTAGTTGATCAATATATTTGAACCTTCTCTATGAAATAGAGTCTTTCACTCTCTTTAAAGTTCAGAACCTTCTTTATATATTAGAGTCTTTCACTCTTATGACAAAACGACAAAACCTAAAAACCTATGAAATCTAATAACGATTAGTTATTCACAAAAGTCTGTGTCACAAGAAAAACCAGAGATCACAAAATCATTCATCAACCAGAGACCAGAGTCCAGCGACCATCAATTCATCAACCAGATATCATCATTCATCATTCATCAAAGTCTTAATCGAAAATCAGAGCAACAATTGTAAGTGATTAAGTTACTAAGTTAGTGTTTAATGATTTGAATCACGTATAAGTTATATGTTTTATGATTATCAGTTTTTATCTAACATGAATCTTCTTGTGTTTGTGTTGTTATAAGAATCACGTGACACTTTCCAGTTTAGCTCACCACTAGACTTGGAGTCTCAGAATGTTCTTGATACTGAAAATTTTGAACACGAGCAGAGATTGTTTGAAGAGGAAGAACGCATTGCACGTGGTAAAAGGCAAGCCATTGATGTTGACGATTCTGATGATATGTTTAATCAAAAAAAGACATCAACAAAGAACAAGAAAAAACAGTTTGATAGAGTTGAAACATCTCAATCTCGTAAGAGGTCATCCATTGAGGTTGATGATGATGATGATGGTGATGATTTTTTTGACAAAGAAAAGTCACCAACAACTAAGAAGAAAAAGAAGTCTAATGAAGGTGAAGCATCTAAAACTCAGAAAAAGAAATCCATTGATATTGAGGATGAGGATGATGATGATGATGATGGTAAGAAAGGGAATTCATCACCTAAAAAGAAAAGGCAATATTCAGACGTGTGGCCACACTTTACAGTGATCACTAAGAAAGATAAGAAGGAGAAAACTGAAGAAAGAGCACAATGCAATCATTGTAAGAACGATCATACATATAATCCACACAAGAATGGCACAAATTCATACAGACGTCATTTGGCTTCTTGTAAGCTTAAGAGAAAAGATGGTGATGTTGGTGCAATGTTGACCAATTCAGAAGCAAGGTTGCAAGCTAGGAAGATAGATCATATGGTTTTTTCTGAAATGGTTGCTAAGTGTATCATTCAGCATGATCTCCCATTTTCTTATGTTGAGTATGAGAGAGTAAGAGCACTTTGGAAGTACTTGAATGCAGATGTGAAGTTTATAACCCGAAACACAGTGGCAGCAGATGTTTTCAAGTTCTATGAGAATGAGGCAGCGAATTTAAAAAGAGAATTAGCTAATCTTCCTGGAAGGATCAGCCTAACTTCTGATTTATGGACTGCAATAACTCATGAGGGATACATGTGCCTAACAGCACATTACATTGACAAAAACTGGAAGCTACACAGCAAAATTCTTGTATTTTGTGCTTTACCACCTCCTCATGCGGGTACGAACATTGAATTGAAGATTCTTGAGAAATTGGAGGAATGGGGAATTTAAGTATGTTAAAGGATCACCAACTCGTGAGGTCTTATTTGCGAAATGTGTGAAATCTGTTAGTTTAAAGATTAAGGCTGGTTTGCTGTTAGATGTGAAAACCAGATGGAATTCAACGTATAAGATGCTTGATAGGGCTCTCCAGGATCGAGCTGCCTTTGCTAATCTCAATGTTATTGATGGAAATAACTACAAGTTTTATCCTACTGATGGTGAATAGAAACGACTCCAAAATCTACGTGATTTGCTGGAGCCATTTGATGTGGTTACTAATCTTATTTCAGGTTCCACATATCCAACTTCAAACTTGTATTTCTTCCAAGTTTGGAAAATCAATAAGTGGTTGACAGCGAATGATTTTAGTGAAGATGAAGCTATCAAAAAATGATACGGCCCATGAAGGAGAAATTTGATAAGTATTGGGAAGAAGTTAGTGATCTGTTTGCTATGGCTACAATGTTTGATCCAAGGCTGAAGCTAACACTTGCACAATTCTGTTTCAGCAAAAGTTTAGATAAAAATGCTTGCAAAGAAAATATTGATTACTTGCGTCTAAAACTAGCTACTCTGTTTGACTCATATGAGAACAAGTCTATTTTTGCATCATCTTCTACAGAGACCCGTGCAACAGATCAAAACAGAGATGATAATGAAGGAGAAACAGGATCTTTTGGGAATTATGATGTAAGTTCTCTTAAATTCTGTCTCTCTTATGATCTTTATTATTTTATGGTTATGGACTTATGGTTTTCCAAATTGCAGGATTTTTTTGTCTTTCGCAAAGAGACTATTGTTGCAAGTGGAAAGTCTTCTTTGTATCTTGAAGACCCCCCATTAGACATGAACAGTTTTGTGAGTTTAGATATTCTACAGTATTGGAAAGATAATGCTCAGCGCTATGGAGAATTGGCTTCCATGGCTTGTGACATTATAAGTATTCCAATCACAACTGTAGCCTCTGAATCATCTTTTAGCATTGGATCTCGAGTTTTGAACAAATATAGGAGCTGCCTACTCCCGAAAAATGTTCAAGCATTAATGTGCTGCCGCAATTGGATAAAAGGTTTTGAAGCATATGAAAACGGTAAGCATATATTTTTATAATTATTTCAATTTGAGAATCTTAATTTCTGTATTAACTTCGTTTTTATTTGAATTTTGTAGAGGATGAAGAAGACTTTGATGGTGAAGATGCGACACCACCTTCTTTCCAGTCCATTGTTGATGATGAAGCTTGAGTAGTTTCAGTTTGATTTTCAGTTTGAGTTTGATTTGATTTTGAGTTTGAACTTTAAGTGTTTTTGAGTTTTCAGATTTTAGTTTACTTTGAATCAGTGTTCACAGATTTGGTTTGTGTTTAGTTGACATCTTTGTGTTTGATTTATAGTTACATATTTGAATCAGTTTCTCGTTAAAATGTTTTATGTTTGGTTTATGTTTAGTTCACAGGTTTGTGTTTTAAAACAGACAAAGACCAAAACAGAAGCTTGTTCTAAACTAGAGATAAACAGAGACACTGTGAGCCTGTGACCATGTCGCTGAACATGTTTTAAATTATTTAGCATTAACCTTGTTCTCACACTGACCTGGTCATATAAAGAGAGGAAAACATCAAACGCAAGTGCATCTGAAGCACATACCTTCATATTTTAGAGGACCAGTTTCTGAACCAGAGAGTCCGATGATATCAACATGGAGGTTAGGATTCTCTAGACATAATATTGATGCACATACCTTCATATTGATGCTCAGCAACACTTACTTTTCCCTGCAAGAAGTTAATGGTTTCAATACAAAGGTTAGGATTCTCTAGACATTTTAACTTTTGTCTGTAGTTTTATACAGCATGGAGGCATTTCAATAACCAAAAACGATTCTACTTTTAGCTTTTCAATGAAAACATATAAAAACTGTCTGGTTACTTTCAGACAACATGGTCAGTGGTTAACTATATTCAAAATTTCACTTGTAGTACCTTAAAACCTAGTAAATCGAGCATGTCTAGATTCTCTCCTGAATACATGTGATGAGCTGCTGTATACAGAAGAAATAAACGAAGAGAAACTTAGAATTGGTCTTTGCATCAAAGCCATACAGAAATCAGCTATGTTTATCAGAGAAGAACACTGAATTGGTCTTTTATCAGAGAATGGTAATGCAGAAAATTACCACTTCCATCAACATTTTTATCTCTGGATCTAAGCAATGTATACTTTCTTATTGGTTATGGAGGTAAGAAAGTAAAGAGCATCAATGAAGATGAACCTGCGGCACATTAAACACCAACAATCTTTAGTTCAATGCAACAATCTTTAGTTTGAGCTTAACAAACGCCACCAGTTTGAAACAAACAATGATCTATATAGAAATGAGAATCAAACCTTCTTTTCGAAAACAAATTCTAATCAAAACTTTTCAAAGATAAAGAAATCTAACATTGTAAATGGCAGATAGAAGTTAGCTAAAACCTGTGATGGATGCTAAGCAGAAGCACATGTTCAGTTTTCATAATAACCCAATTGGTGATACCTTACACTACTGACATTAAAAGTAAGAGATGACAAAAACCAGAGAGCAAATATAAAGAATACCTTTCAAACCCTGTAGATAATCAGCTTTGTCTTTCATGAATTTGTGATGAAGCTCTTCAAACTTGGCAGTTTCATCCTTCAAGATATTCTCACACTGCAAATATTGATAAGAGGTCAGATCCTTTTACCTTTTTCGAAGATAGAACTCAATCTTTGATGCTAAAGCCCAGAGATGAAGATAAAGAACATTGAAATCGATTTCAAAGTTAAAGAAACAAGAATTCAAAACATGTTCAATCGATAACAACAAATCTATCCCATTTGGCCAAGAAGTCAACACAATCTAACAACAAAACTATCTCAGAAACACAAACTACAAAATGGTCATAATACAAAACACTAGAAGGATGATGTTCCAACTGACCTGATCACATTGGAGAAGTCGGACCAAGCTGCAATCCACAGTTCATGTAGAAGGAGAAACTTCTTAAACCTACAGCAATTCATCATTATCGTGTTTATTAGCTTGTTTTTGTTTTATTTGTTACAAATTACAATAACAAGTTGAAATAAACAACAAAAAGTATTGCTCGGATAAGGATTTTAGATCCATTCTTATAAAACCTGAGTTATTATTTAGCACAATCCACAAGCTATTACTTAACAATAAGTGTTTTAGCTTTTCTCAGAGTAGCTAAACAAAAGTGCAGGTTTAGAGAAAGAGATGAAACAGAAACACAGATTGAAAAAATAAAGAGAATTTGTGGAGAAGTAAAGAGAATATAAGGATTTGGTGAATCAAAAGGAAACACTAAGCTACTTACATCAAGGTCTCGTAGGACACTTCTAAGAGAAAACTCAATTGCATAAATATCCCTCCTACAAATCATAAAGCAAAAGAGCAAAGATAAATCACCATATAAGAGGACATGAAATTTCAGAGATTACAAACGATTCATGAAATTCTTGAAAATAGAATTCTTGAAACAATCAATTTCAATCGATTAATACACATGCAAAACCATAATTCTTGGATTAAGGCATTAAGCGATAATAGTCGAAGATAAGGAAGAATTGCATATTCAATCGATCAAGAATTCAAGAGAAGAACTAACATTTGATTGATTCAGATGTGACCTGCGGACCTACCCGCAAACCTGCTTGTATCTACGGGGCTGGTCTGGACACTTCGAATCATGACTGCGGTCCTTCACGGGCCACCCGCGGCGGTCGGAGGTAGCAGCGGTCTCCCGGCAGGTATGGTCTAGGCGAGGCGGGCGAGTCCGTCTGACCAGCTCTACCCGGAATAAACCCAAATATTTTTCTACTTTACTAAAATAGCTCAAGATTTTAGAAAACAAATCCGATTAAATATGTTTTCACTGAGCAGCCTTCAAAAATTTTCACTGTTGGATTGTGAGAATTTGAAGATTTTTAATGTTATAGTTTTATAGTTTTTAAACATGTTTCTTTCAAAACGTATAACCGTCAAATATAAGGGTGTCAAATATCAACATTACAATTTTAATTAAAAAAAAATACAAATGTTTAGTGGATTTTATTTTGCTTTTGGGCTCCATCAAGCCCAGCATATTAGAGCTAAAACGATCTAGAGTATTTTTGGGCTCCATCAAGCCCAACATATACTCGTATTACTCAACGGCCCAGAGTCTATCTCACCATCTCTCTTCTTTCACTTGTTTCGAGCCAAAGAGCGAACCAGACTCGCGGCTCCAATGATGCTTCGTTCCTTCTCCGCCTCTCTGCCACCGTGATCTACTTTTCTCCTTCCTCACGTCTACAACATCGGGGTACAATGTACAGCAGGAGTCACTGGGTTGCGAAAACGAGATTTTCCAACACCGTATCGAGGCTAGTGTCTTCGCCCGCTTCCACTGTATCAAATCGGAATGGCTTGAGCGAGATACTGAGAAAGAGCGGTCCACGTCGCAGCGTTCCCTCCCTTCTTCAGGAACGGATTGGCTCAGGTCACGCCGTCACGTTATCGGGGCTCCGGTTCATTTCCAAACGCCTCATTAGATCTAATCGCCACGATATCGCACTCCAGGTTTGAATTCTCACTTAATCAAATCGAGAAGAAGTATGATTAGGTCACTTTTGATGCTATTTACAGTAATATATGTATACACAGATGATAGAGTGGATGGAGAATCAAAAAGATGTTCAATTAAGTGCTTATGACATTGCTCTTAGATTAGAGTTAATCATCAAAACTCATGGATTGGAAGAAGCAGAGGAATATTTTGAGCAGTTACTACATAGTTCTGCTTCATTGAGAGTAGCAAAATCAGCTTATCTTCCTCTTCTTCGTGCTTATGTTAAGAACAAATTGGTTCATGAAGCTGAAGCTCTTATGGAGAAGTTGAATGGATTGGGGTTTCTTGTTACTCCACACCCGTTTAATGAGATGATGAAGCTTTATGAATCCACTTACCAGTATGAGAAAGTAGCTTTGGTTATTTCGATGATGAAAGGGAACAAGATACCGAGAAATGTTCTTTCGTATAATCTTTGGATGAATGCGTGCTGTGAGATATCTGGTGTTGCTGGTGCGGAAACGGTTTATAGAGAAATGGTTGGTGATAAGAGTGTTGAAGTTGGGTGGAGCTCGTTGTGTACTTTGGCAAATGTTTATATTAAGGGTAGATTTGATGATAAGGCTAAGTTGGTGCTTGAGAGCGCAGAAAAGATGTTGAATCGTAGCAATAGGCTTGGATATTTCTTCCTCATTACACTATACGCCTCTTTAGGGAATAAGGAAGGAGTTGTTCGTTTGTGGGAAGCTTCTAAGTCGGTTAGTGGTAGGATTACTTGTGTAAACTACATATGCGTATTGTCATCGTTGGTGAAACTTGGTGAACTTGCAGAGGCTGAAAGGGTCTTTAGTGAGTGGGAGGACAAATGTTGTAACTATGATGTTAGGATCTCCAATGTTCTTTTGGGTGCGTATGCACGTAATGGAGAAATCCATAAAGCCGAGTCATTGCACGTACGTGTATTGGAAAGAGGAGGTAATCCAAACTACAAGACTTGGGAAATCCTAATGGAAGGATGGGTGAAATGTCAAAGTATGGAGAAAGCCATTGATGCTATGCACCGAGCATTTGAACTAATGAAGGGATGTCACTGGAGACCATCGCAAAACATCGTCATGGCAATTGCCGAGTACTTTGAGAAGGAGAGGAAAATCGACGAAGCAAATGCATATGTTAAAGATTTGCATTGTCTTGGTCTTGCAAGCTTACCGTTGTACAGATTGTTACTTAGAATGCGTGCACAGGCTCAGAAGCCAGCTTTTCACATCTATGAAATGATCAAAGTTGGACAAATTTCCAATGGATGAACTCAACAATTTCATTTCATATTTCATTCAAGATAATCCACGTTCCCATCATGTCCAGTATCTATGCATTATATAATTCTACAACTGAAACACAACAATTTCAAAAATATCTTTGCTTGTTTTCAAATGATAATAAAGCAATTTTACATTCCACACATCAATTATAATGAAATTTACTCATGGGATTTCTAACTGCAGCCTTCTTGAAATACACGTCAGCAAGGTTGAGAATGGTGAGAGGCCAAATATGATTTTGTGAACCATACTATAACATCACGGTCTGATCAATAGCAAATCTGAGCTCCGTTACCACCAATCGACGCCGTGAAGCACTGAAAACCGCTGGCCTCGAGCTCCTCCACCACTTTGTCTACCACCGTTCCTAAAACCAATTCGTTTTGCAGAGAAAGATTCTTCAAAATTCAAGATTCAAGAACACAAATTCACAAAAAGGATGACTGAAAATTGCTGAAAAAATACCGGTTGGTAACAGAGTGAGGACGCAGCCACCACCACCAGCTCCGGTCAGTTTGGAGGTAAGCTTGTGCTTAACCGTGGTTTGGATCACAGTCTCAATCGAGCTGTGGCTAACCCCCATTGACTGTAGCAGACCTTGGTTCATTTCCATGAGTTCTTTTATACTTTCTTCTTTCTCTGTAACCGAGGTCTCGTCTTCACATTGAATGATCGTAGCGAGCTCTTTGCTTATAGAATCCACGGCGTTAAACAGCGAGTTCATCGCTTCGGGATGTCTCCGCTTTCTCTCTAACACACCAGAGACTAGAGCTTTCGTGTTCCTTCCGACTCTAGTGTTGGTGATTAGCATTCTTAGAGGCATGTTGGACTGTAACCGAGTTATCTCGCCTGAGCAGAACTTGATCATGTTGCCTGCAACCACTCGCGAAACAGAAGCGGTTTCTCTAAAACATAAATCAAACTTATCATCAGAGGATTTAGTGTTTTACAGTAAAAAACAAACCATATGAACTGACGGTATTGTCGATCCCAGAAGGCTTCCCATGGATGATCTTTTCACCTTCAAAAGCCCATTTATTCAGCAACTCTAGATTGGTTTCATCAAGAGATAACCAACGGCCACTACGGGCTTTGTCTGAACTAGAAGAGGCGAGGAGAGCAGCTGTGAGTGCTACACTTAAAGCTGCTGATGAACCAAGGCCAGATCCGTATGGAAGCTCGGAGTTAATGACAACTGTAGCTGGATTGAACCTAACAAAGCAAGAAACATGAAACACAACAAGATCAAGAACTCGGAAAATAATGTCCGCAAGAAATGCAACTAAGAAGTGACCTACCCTAGAATGCTGGTGTATAACCAGAGAAAGGTGGAGATCCCAGAGGAGAGCCAAATCTTTCCCTCTGGAATATTTTGCTCATCAACCAAAACCGCAATTGATTTAAGAGTCTCGTCTGAACATGAAGTCGGCTTAGAAGGGCACAAAGTGGTTGAATTATGAGGGATTGCTTCTTTCAGTCTGTCTAAGGACCATGAAAACTCCAAGGAAATATCCTTGAGCTGGAGTGTAAGCTTATCTTTGTTCTCAGCTGTCATTAAAAGGAAACATAATGCTTCATTGGGATGAAAACTATATTAACCATCAAAGTCAATTCATTTTCTACAGATCTGCCTATAGACTCTTAAAGAAACACATGTCCATATATTTTTGAAGGAATGAACACACAACTATATTCCCAAGTGAATTAGAAAAAGCTCAGATATTTTGCTAATCGATTCACTGTGAGTTACAATCCAATAATCACAACTTTTGGTGATCTCAAGAAGCAAAAAGAGAAAAAAAGAAAAAAAAGGAACCTGATTGAAGAGGAAAGCGGAGAGTGGCGTAAGTGTAGAGATCAATGGCGGCAGCTACTGCCGTGGATCCATGAACAACCGCATGTTCACCAGCGAGTATGATTTTTCCAGGAGCTCTCGCTTTCACTTCCATTTCTCTAAATCAAATTCAAAGTGAATTTAGCAGAATCACAAACAGACAGATTATTTAATTACAACAAGATAACATCGACATTGCTACAAAAATTGGATCAGATCAAAGGCGATTGGATCATTGAGATCTGATACGGATCTGAATTAAACCAAAGACCAAAAATTTAGAATTTAAATCAAAATATGGTTTGTGTATCAGATCAAAGTTCTACGGATCGACACAAAAGTTGGGGAAAAAAAGAGAAAACAAAAAAGACTAAAAAGTTTCGTTTTTTCGTCTCCTTCACTTAATTTTCTTACCAGAAATCCAACAGAACTCCAATAGACAGGAACTGCGTAATTGCTGAGGGGGAAAAAAAACAAAAACTTAGAAGATGGAAAATGTCTGAAAGCAAAGAGAATCGTGTTCAATTAGAATGATTGTGTAGGAGAACCGATTCTGGTTTTAAATTCCGGTTCGAATAATTATGTGAATGTAATTAAACTCAATTTGGCATGGTTCGAATAATTATGTGAATGTAATTAAACTCAATTTGGCATGGTTTAAACTCTAATTATCTGCGTAATGTGATAATTGTTAAAGATAATTTCAGATTCAGTTTAAGTTTCAATCTTATCGGTCTTTGATATTCGGTTATGGGTTTGGTTCGGTATAGTTGGAAGAAACAAATCTCATACGCATTAGGCAACGGCTATTTCTTTTCGTCTCTCACCGAATTTGATAATTAGACGAGAAACAAGAAGACAGAAATTACGCTGATAATGACTCTTCATCATCAGACATCGCAACTCAATGGGTTTCATTTGCTTAATCTTCAAAGTCCGAGACTTTCATCAATTTCTCGAGTCTCTGTGTCGATCTCACATCGAACCCAGTTCCAAAGTTTGGTTATTTGTGCAAAAAGGAGGAAAAAAAGAGTCGAGTATCGAAGGATTACGAGGTTTCTGTTCAATTCACTGTCTTTACTATCACCTAATCTCCAGATTTTACTGCAGCCGTTGGATCTTGTCATTACTGATTTGGGCGGCATAGATGGAGGAGGAAGAAGAGGAGGAGGAGGGCTAGGACTTTGGAGAGGATGGGGAGGATTTGATGGATGGAGAAGAAAACGTAACAGAGTACCAATTTTGGTTTTCGTTTGTCTAATTCTTTGGATTTATGGGTTCTGCAAAATCTCTGGGAAAGAGATAAAAACTGATCAAGTTTTGAAGGTGAAAGAGTTGAAGAGAGAAGCTAGATTTTTGGTGTTTGAGTTTCTTTGTTTCATTGCTTCACTGGTTTTTGGATTCAAGAAAGAGAATTTTGTGAAGTTAGCTTCGGGAATTAGGTCTTATTCTTCAGTTCTTCTTTGTAAAAGGAAAAGTCGTAAAAGAGTTTAATTTAGATAGGAAGATTATTTGTTTCTGTTGTTTCCTCCATTATCTTTCATTTGAGATTTTTCTTTCTTGATGAATGGTTCCTTTTTAGTTACCACTGAACAAAACCAGAGAAAGCTGTGAAGAAAGCACTTCATAACAATGGTGGAGCTGAAGCAACTCCATGGCTTAAAAATGAATCATATCGAAAACTTCATTCATCTTAACCGAACTCATAATTATCTTCACGATTTGCCTTCTTCAGATAACGTTGTTTCCACTTACTTGTTTCGTATGTAGATTTATAGGTTTATGCGAGTAATGGTATGAAGCTGGTCAAAGTGTCGATGAAGAGCAAAATGATAATCTTATAAGATCTTGGCTCATAATTCATTGTTCTAAAATTCATACCAGTATACATATCAGCATTGAGGCATCTCAAGTCTAAATGAACACCTGGAAACATAACTCTCTTCTTTCCTAGTCTAAGGGATTTTTTTGTTAACCTTAGATGATGCAGAGGAGGGCTTTTCATCTTTCATCTGTATGCATTGGGTAAACGATAACCAGACATAACTATTTTGTCAGCAAACATCTTGCCAGTCTTAGGCATGACATGCCAGTGTAGTGTTAAGTTGAAGTCTTTCCCTCGGAGGTTGTGTCCCTACATAAGATCCCATTAATGACAATCAGCCACTCTTGCCAAGAAGAATTAACACAGAATGATGGAAGTTTTCGAGAGAGAATCATGGAAATTTTTTGCTTTTTATGTACCTGGTCTATGAAACGGTACTTGTTTGAGATTTGAATCCAGAATTTGGCATGCTCTTTCTCGGGTATAATAGCATCCCAAAGAGAAACCTGCCAAAAAAATATCAAATGTTCAGTGTCCCGATCTACATCACAGGCATGAAGAAGACAGCAACACTAAAAACACATAACCCTGAACTTGTTCTTAGCCTTGACGAGAGCATTAGGCTATGTAAAGAGTTTGAAGCAAAGTAAATTTATACCTGATTCAGGGCATTCTTCGAAGTTTCATACTCTGCTGCAACAAAAGCGAATACCTGCAAATGTTTTCGTTTGCGTTGGTTTTACGTTCATTCGACCATACAACCAGAGGTGTACAACAATAGAGTATATAGGGAAGACTTGGGGTTTAGAAAAACAGATGGATTAGGTGTACTTTCGAATGCTATACCTGCTTAGTGTTCCAAGTAAATAGTGACTGCAAGTCTGCTGTTATGTTCAGTGTCAAGCTGACCTGAAAACATGTAAAATGCGAAGCAGTGAGAATGAATGCAACAGATAAAGGGAAGCCTAACTTACTAGTGTCTGTTTAAGCTGAACTACCATCACGTCTGGGGTATATTAATCAGCTTGGACAATGTGAGTTCAATGTGACTTTCCAGAGTAGCCTAATGTAAAATACTATAATGTTGAAAGAAATAGCCGCATCTGAACCCTTTGGCCATCAAATTCAAGCAACTCAATATATACTAAGCTTAAGATGACTCTCAAGTCTCAATCAAATCTCACGACCTTATTCAACCATCAAAAAAGAAAGCCAAAATTTTGAAGGAAAGCTTCTCTAAAGAATGGTGTTTAAGCTTCAGTCATCTTGCAAAAACTAAAGATTGGTATGACATGAAACAAAATTCCAATAGTTCAGTATACACCTGAACTTAAATTTCACAATGGATACGCTTAAGATAGACAAGACAAGAATTAATAATGAAATAAGCATTGATTTACACACCAGCAGTGAACAGATAAACACAAATCGGAACCTCGAGTACACTCAAGCAAAGCAAAGTGAAAAGAAACAAAAAAAAACTTAAGGAGAGGCAAGACCATGAAACCTTACCTCATCATTTCCATGAGGTTGCTTCTGAAACCAATTGATATTCAATATCTGCAATCCACATCACAACCACTAACTCAAATCAGAAAATTCAAACTCAGATAAACAAATTTCCAGAATTTCCTTAAAATTCCCCCAAGAAAAAACCTCAACCATTACAAATTAAAAGCATGCAAACATAGATCTATGAAACACTACAGAAATCTATGAATTTAACCATACTCATACCTGGATCTGAGCTGAGGGAGTTTGGTTACTGAAGTTATCAGAGAAAGACGCAATCGCGCAAATGAAAGCTAGAATCGTGACGGCGAATGTGAGCAGAGCATTTGCTCTGTAACCAAAAGAATGCATCTTCTTTTTAATCACTCGTTCTCCAGAGTTGTTCTCGATCCTCAAAACTACAGAGGAAGAAGAAGGAGAAGCAAATATTTTAATAATTTATTTTATTTCGATCGACGTAATGTGATTGGCCAAGACACGTAGAATAAAGTACTAATGTGATAGAATCATATAGCCGACGTTTCGGTTTATAATACCACCGGTTCAGAAAATGATTGAGCGGTTATGTCTATACCTTGATCTAACGGATATATGTTGAGCTTTAATGTAAAAGACGAGTGCTACGAGCCTACCAAGTACTAAGGAATAGTATTATGCATCTTTGATCATGTGACTTGTGGCTTTGGGATCGAGAACAATAAGTTCTAGGGTTTCTTTTACTTGCATGTGTTGCGGTCTTTGTTGATGTCGGTTCACGGTTGTATAATGCAATAAGGGCGGTAGTATCGTAACTAGTGAGGTTCGGAGACTTTCGTTGTGATAAAGAGAGCGAGTAGATAATACCAAAGTAAAGTTAACCGAGTTGAGCTAGTTACAAATTCAAACGAGGGTTTAAGTAAGTATTAGTGACGAGTTGAAGTCGTGTTATGACGAAGTCTTAGGTGAAAGCCGAGCGCAATATTGATTGTTCTGTTTGTTCTCGATTATTTTTCTAATTTTCATATTTGTTTACGTACGAATGTATTTGCTATTTATCTATGATAAAAATACTGCTAGGTGTTAGTCGGACATCTGAGCTGGTACTAGCGCCTAATAAAAAAATTAAAGATTATACAGGATTTAATAAGAGATTAGTTTTTTAATCATTTTTAGTGTTTTTTATAAAAGATTAATGTTATGAATGTATAATACAAATATACAATTGGTAATATAGTTGATTTGCTCTCCATTTTATTAATACTTTGGTCTCTTTTTGTATTTTGGTTTCGATTAGTGTTCAAAATGAGGAATTAGACAGAACAAATTAACATAAATGGATTGTTACTATTTTTTTATGTAATTGATCCAAATTTTTAAAAATTGTGTTTAAAAATTGACCAAAAAGATATTTTTTGAAAAATAAAATCACCTAGACGGAGATTAATCGGAAAAAATCGGTTCAGTGATGAATTACTCCGATTAGACAAAATCGCGGCGGAAGGTTACCGTTGAAAGATTAAGTGGCTGATTTTTTAAATATGGCTATTTATAAAGTGTTTTCACCGTCAGAATCTTCCTCCTTTAGTGCACTTTGTGGACTTTCTTTAGTCTTTATAAGGGGTTTTGTCGGATTTGGGCCAGCTTCTGGGTTGTGTTCAGCTCATTTCTAACCGTTAAAACAATGTTAAATGAAGTAAATTGTTTGTTTTTTTTAATTGATGAGAGTGCCACAAAATGTAGTTGTGGATTCTTGCTAATTCGGGGTATATATTTCTATTTACTTGTGTAGATGTGTTAAAATCTTGGCCTATTGATCTAGTAATTCATCAGATTTCTGCTGTTTTTGTAACATTGTTGATTTTGATCGTTAAATCGCTATATAAATAGAAAAGATTCTTAAAAATCATGTTGCAGCTAGATTTGATTTGACAACAAAAATTTCCACGAAAGAACGTGACTAGTCAAATGTGAACAGTTCCAAGGAATTCACCCTACCTAATGTTATAACTTATAAGGATCTAATTAACAGAGATGAAGATCTGTCTCGGGTTAAAGATCTTCCTTGTCAAGTTTTCAAAAGATTGTCAACCACAAATTTGATTAAATATGACTTTAAAAATTAAGAAAGTAAAAATTGATTGGAGAAGTTTGAAGATGCTTATAAAAGAAATAAGTGGGGGGAGCTCAAGCACACGAACGTTCTTTCCTATCCGTTGATAGTAAAACATATTGATACCATATTCTCTTGTTAGTTCACATATCATCCGGATCCGATCATCGTGTAATAAATGTAGGCAATAACGGATTTTTTTGTTTGCGTTTAGGTTTGTGTTCTAATATTCCGAGATTAGTTTTAGAATTGTTACGTGTTACCTTTGAGCCAAACATTAATTATCATCACGAGTCTTTTTTGAGTCTTTATCGCGACCTTTGTTTTTTTTGCACATTATCTTTCTAGAACAAAATTTGACTAATGGCAGTTTCCTAGTTCCTACGTCACAATTCAAATTGCTGAACAAGTAATCTTCTAATCCGTTTAAAGGCGGCGACCTAGTCGTTGTCTATCTAGATGACATGAATAATGAAGTTTACCATGTTTTATATTTTAATTATGTACGTGATTCCAAAGTTATATATATATATATATATTAATTAATTATTCCAATTTATATTAAAATGAACTATTTTTGGTCCCAAGTAAAGAGTATCTCGTATAACTCAAAGTTCAAATGATTAATCGGTCGGAACTGTGAGGATAAGACTATTTAAATGTATAATCTAATTAATACATATGTTCTTTAAAAAAAAGATTCATATGTTAGTTACCACTTTCTACTACTTTTTTTTTTTTTTCGTCAACTCATGTATATTAAGTTATCGGTTTAAAAATTTTTCCCTAAAAAGAGTTAAAAGAGAGCCGATGAACTTACATAAAAAAATAAATTCATAAGTTAATATAATCCTAACGATCCACACTATATGTACAAGAAAAAAGTACAATAAAAACAACTACAAGGCATAAAAAAATTTGTTGCTTAAGGCATAGCAAAATGTCGGACCGGCCCTGAATTTGCATGACATATTTGTCTTTAACTAACTAATATTTATGGATAATGCATGAGTTGAGAAGCTATTTAGATAATAATACACTCTGTTATATTCTTTTCTTGCTCGACGAATACGACACTTTATTTAAGAATAGAGCCGCCAATATTCACCAATACTCGACTCTTTTTGTTTCTTTTGGTAATGCTTTCGTTCTTTGCGGGTATATTGTACAAGAGTATTTGGAGAAATTTAAATTTAAATAACAAATCATGTCTTATTAAAACATAAATTATACTCTCAAATCTACTGTTATTGGAAAATGATTAGAATTTAATTTTAACTGAGATTTGAGAAGATTTTTTTAGTTAAAAATACAAAAACTAAAATATTATGGTTTTACGTGAGATTTTAGAAAATTTAATAACAAAATTCATAATTTACCAAAATGTTACCAAATAATCTCAATACACCCCCTTATAGAGATTAATTTTCTTTTGAATAAAAGCTTAAAATAAATTTAAAACAATCTCCTTTTTCCGTGGGATTGGCAATTTTAATATCTTACATAAAAAAGAAACAGATTTAAAGAATTGCGTAGAATCTATTGTGTGTTTTATGAACAATGCACAAAACCGGTAATGCTGATAGAATAACAGAGAAGCCAACTAAACCGGTAATCTAACGGAACCGCTAGTTGAACCAGCAGTACCGGTATGTTGAGCCGACGACGTTCCTTCACCGTCCTTATTGACTCCAACTCTCGGCGATGGAACCGGCGAACTCCTCCAAAGAAACGACGGATTTCTTAGAAAAGCCCACCGGTCTGCTCGTACCGAGTCACTGGTCGGAGTTGTTGCTGCATTTGCTCTAATACTACCCGTACCACCTAGCTTAATCGAACCATCATCCCGGTTCCGCCACAAAAACGACGGTGTTTTGCGAAATAACCACCGGTCCGATCGAGCTTTCGACCCGTCAACCGGTTTACCACTCCTAGAACTCCCTCCTCTCGGTAAAATAAAAAGACTATTCGACCGGTTCAACTTCCAATTCGCCATTATCTTCTTCCTTAAATCTTCCGGTAATCTAAGCGTAAACCGGTCTGTATTTTCTCCCGGTAATACCACCGAATGACCCGTCGTATGCGACCTCGAGAATTTCACACGTGTGACACTCTCCACCGCCGGTTCCGGAATCGTTGATTGCTGCTGCGCCTCAAGATCCGTTTCGATCACTACTACTTCCGGCTCGACCGGTTCAGCCGTCTGTGTCTGTTCAGCGAGATTCGTACGACAAACCGGACAAGTCACGTGACCTTCAAGCCAAGCGCCGATACAGTGAGGATGAAACACGTGATCACATTTAGGCAACAAACGCAGCGTTTCATCGTCTTCAAACTCGTTCAAACAAATCGCACACTCCAACGCACCTTTACCAATCTTCTGAGTCTTCACTTCCGAGTATACGAAAGTCGGAAACGTCTCGATCATCGACGCGTCGAGTCCACGCGCCACCGTAGCGTTCGTAGCTCTCCTCACTCCTCCCGTTGGATTAAAGCTGCTTGCGTTGACTGCGTCTGTACAGTGACGGATGTAGACGGTGAAGAAGCCCATGAAGAAGAGAGCTGCGATTACTACGATCACGACCACCGCCATAACTGGACTTAAGTTGCCGCCGTAACCATACCGGTCATTTGTTGAGTCCGATTGTCCGGTTTGACTCTCTGCTAGCTCCAAACCGGAGAATAGTAGAAACAAGAAAAGAGCTGGTGAAGCCATGTCCTTTCTGAGATTCATACTTTTGGAATCCCTGTTAATTTTTTTTGTTTTTTTTAATCGTAGATGAGAGAATAAGAGAATCTGAAGTTTATAGAGAGATTTGAAAAAAGTTTGAAGCAGTCGTGGAGAAGAAGAAGCGAGGAAGATAGATAGGAGTCAATGGTGGGGACCATTTAGGGGGTTTGTCCAATAGGCCAATTACGGATCGCCACGTGTACAGATCAATTGAAAGTCATACATTATCGTTGACGTATATTATATGAAAGGTATCTTTTATTTCTATGGTTATTTTCATATTATTTACCATTTACCAAAATTTCACAGTTTTTTCTTTGGCGGCTTTAACGACTTTTCTATGACTAAACTATTTGAATTTGGTACTAAACAAACTTCTCCCATTTTTTTTTTCCATGACAGTTATAGAAAAATATATAAAAGAAATAATCAAATTTTGTAACGGAAGACCATGAATTTGAAACATGATAGTGAGGACAAAAATATATGATTAATCAAACTTTCAAAAGAAGTTTCTCTTTACTAATCTTAGCCATCATTCCTAGACTAGTTTGATATTTCCACATTATTCTAGAAAGCTATTAGCCATCGATCAAAGCCTTAAAGGTCAATTGTGATCACTAACTCAATTATGTTTTTTTTTAATTAGAATTTAATGACTTGAAATTGGTAATCCGACAAAATGATCCCGCAATTCCTTCTTTTTAACAGTAACAAATCTCGTGGAGTTACACTATTATATGTGCGGTCCTTCCATCATTACAAATCTCAAAAGCAAACCAATTTCATATCATATCATCTTCAATTTGAATTAGCAAAAGTAAATGTCTCCAACATTATTTAATTTGTTTTCTGTTATTTCGTAAAACATAATTGAGTTAGTGATCCATTACATGAGTTTGACTTTGAACCAGGACATGGAATAACTAAAATATATTAGGGAGTTCACTAATTAAACTATGTTTTCTTCTTGATAAAGAAAACTAAGTTTTCTTCACTCACTAATAATCTAATCTTCTTACACTTTTATTTTACTAAGGTTAATTAAAAGAAATAACAACGCCATGTAGTAGGGGACCCATGTAGTAGTATAATGGTTTGTAATAGTACTTTTGTTTGTTATCATGCGAATTTGATTCGCATTATATTATATTTAGACAAAAATAAGTGTTCATGAAGGGAGGTTTAAATTTACGTTTAAGGACTTTATATACCAGGAATATAACTATATTAGATTAGGACCCGTCCGATGGATAAGTTTTTAAATTTTAAAATAAATTAAATTTAAACAAAAACATTAATTTTAAAAATTGTTGTTAATGAAATATATCTTATATTTTTTTAAGAAAAAAAATTATAAGACATACTTCATTAAAGAAGATGGTTATATACATAAATTTATTTTTAACATAAATAAATTAATTTAAATTCCTATATAGCAATTTCATTGTATTTCTCGTATCTTGGCCTTTTCCGACAACATTCTTTTACTCAACTATTAATTCACCATCTCTCGATTTTTTATTGTTTTCTCTACCTCTATACCTAAGGATGTTTGGTTTCCACGATTTCTTTTCTTTTCCGTTACCTGATTTCCATTTACCATAATCTTCAGCTTCAAACATAAGTCTTACCACATTCTTCCCTTCTCCGGATCCATATTTGATTATGATAATTAGTTTTAACGAAAACAATTTTTTCAGAGTGGATCTCCGTAGTGCCCAAAGGAAAAATAAAACATGCACAAATGAGACATCTATCACTTGAAGAAGTGCATTTTAACCATTCCAAAATATGTAAAATATATATTTCTCACTAAAAATCTATTTTTTAATTTCTTGTAAAAATTATGATTATGTAATTTATTAAATTTTATACAATTAACTAATTATTATTATTTTGTGATGATAAGATATTACAAAAAAAAAGTTATATATTCATAAGTCTATCTATTTAACCTTTTGATTCATGAAACTATTAGATTTATGTCTTAATTTGATATATTAAAAAGGATAGATTCATTGGTTAATCGGTTAATCCATCAAATTTACTGTATAGTTTATTTGATATTTAACCAACATTCAAATATTAAAAGCGTCTGAAATATTTTTATATGAGTTTAAATAATATGAAAATCTAAAATATAAATTTGAAAATAATATTTTATTAAAATAATAATATTTAACATATTTTAGAAAATGATATATAAAAATTTATATATTTTTATTATTTATTTTTGTTGGTTTTCTTTTTTAATTAAGGAAAACAAATTTTACACGTGCCATAATATATCTATCAACCGACACGTGTCATGATCTTATGAATTATAATTTTGACAAGTGTCGAGGTTTCGTGAGTTCAACCAAGTTTTTTTTACTTAATAACTATAGAGATGGAATATTAAAATACTATATTTTTTCTTTTAGTATTGTATTCCTTTTAAAAAAAAAAAATTTTCTGATAATCTATTATTTTATTTAGTTAAACACATATCAAAATCTGATCGTTTTAATTGACACGTATCACGATCAGGTGAGTTACTAATTTTGAATCATTTTTCTTAATATAATAAGATGGTTTTATTTTTTTTGTTACCTTTTAAGATTAGGAATTAACTTTAAAATTTCTTTAATATATAATTTTAATTTAATTAAATACATTTTTATTTAGTTTAATTTAATTTTTTTCTTTTCTTGATAATTTATGGTTTTATTTAATTTGAAAAGTGATGAAAATTTTCTTCTTTTTCTGATTATCTATTTTTTTCTTTTTAGGATTCTATATATTTCTTTTTTTTCTGATAATAATTTACTTTTTTCCTTGATAATCTATGATTCTACTTAATTAAAAATATGTCAAAATCTAATTGTTTAAATTGACACATATTACAATCAGGCCAATTAGTAACTTGAAATTATTCTCTTTTATATAATAAGAGAAGCCAAAGCTGTTTATTTATTCTCGTGAAAAAAAAAGTCAAACAAAAGAGGTTGACTTGAATTTTGTAACGACCAACTGTTATTACATTGACCCAGTCACCAGACCAGAATATGTGAGTCAAAGAGCTAAAACAGCACGCACTTTCTATTCATAAAGTTAAAACATCATAGCTTTCCTCTGAACCAGCGAATACAACTACCCATCGTTCTTCGTCCCTTCATCTAAACTATGTGCCGTTTTATTCGTTTATCCCCTACAAACAAAAAGCATTTTGAGTACTTTACACGATATAAAATAGAAAAACGAATGATGAATCACGTGAAAGTTGAACACTTTTTTTTTTCTGAAAAAAGAAGGTTCCTTTTGTTTAACGTTCTTGTTAGTGATTAAACAAAAGTATTCATACCAATGAACCGGTTAAAGTTTTCCATTCTACTCTCCTCTGCATTTGGCCTAAGCTAGTGATTCATACCCATGAAACACATTTAGCAACATAGTTTACCTTTTGTGTTCTACGATCAAGGTTCTTGGTAAGTAGGTATTGGGACGCCCGAACCATCCGTCAGCTTCTTGTAAGCACTTTGCAGTCTTCTTGTTACCGGTCCTACTTTTCCTTCACCGATCACACGCCCATCAATTTTCACAACCTATAAGCCATATTCATGAAACAAACCAGCCATGGAGTTTCTTTTTATTTTGTTATGTTTTGGAGTAGCAACATTCCATGATTGTAAAGTAGAGACTGAGTATGTACCGGGCTGAGTTCTCCCATAGTTCCTGTAGTCCATACCTAGCAAAATTTGATATGAATGAAAAGAGTTAGTTATTGATCAATATTCATTTAAGATTCTAAGATTAAGGAAAAAAAAATGAGGAGACCTCATCAGCTGTATGGAATTCTGACAAGCTGATTCTTCGTTCTTTTAAGATGAAGTTCTCTTTCACCACCAGTTCCATGACCTAGACATGGAGGAGAACATAAGATTGGTCATGTTATACTCACTGAGATATATATTAGAAGAAAGAATGTGAATCTTCTTCTTTCTTACAGTAGCTCGGGTAATTCCCGGGAGACAGTAATCCGCGTGAGGAGTGAATACTTGGTCTTTCTTCACCATGAACTGTATCAACATAATTCCTCCACCATTTTAGTTTCCAAAACGCTATACATAGATTCAGGACGCTTCTTTGGAGAGTAAAATGTTCAAGATCTTACAATGTTGGTTGCATTGGTTTCAGACACAAAGCCATCTTTGTCAAGCATGATTGCATCATCGACGTTGGCATTGTTGCTTTCAATCTGTATCATTACAGAAGAAAAAAAACATATCACAATGATGTCACTAAAAACACATGATCACGTATTCAACTTGATGAGGGGCAAAAGATGGAACCTTTGCAAGTATGTTATTGAGGAGGTTGTTGTGATGAATCTTGGAATCTAAATTCTGGAAAAAAAAAAGAGAAACCAAAAAGAGTTAAACAACCTTGGACAATAACACTTTTGTGTGTGTGTTTTCAACTAGATAGATGAAAGAGCAATGTGACCAATTTTATACATTGGGAGAATTGCGGCGTGTAGTTGCAGTCACCAGAACAATTCCGCCTTCGTTGTCATATACCGGAGGCTTCCATTCAGCAAGCACTACATCATTTTGAAAAGAAGAAAAAAACTAATGCTCAAAAACCATATTCCAAACAGTTTAGTTGTATGCTTGCAAAACATAAATATGAATCTTTACCGATCAAAGTACATCCATAACGATTAAAAGCAGGACTCATTCCAGAAGTGACCTTAAGAAAACAAATTCATAGCTTGATTGGGTTTAAAATGAAAACAAATAGAAGCATCTTCTTGCATTATTAGTTTGCTTTGAACTTGGTATAAAAGTCTAATAAATACCTTTTTGCCTCGAGTTAGAGACAGTCTTATATGTGTATTGTCAAACATCCCATTGGTAATGAGAGTTCTGAAGATGGCTTCTTTTATCTGAGCATTTTTCCATTATGATATATTCATTCAAAACCCAAAATTCCAAACTATGACAAATGCTTACCTCCTCACGGGTTGGGACATTGTTGAAAGCCAGAGCCTTTGCTGAGTCAAACAACCTAAATGCAATACACTTCAACATATTAATAAGAATTATTCGAAGAAGTGTTTTTCTCTTAGTTTTCTACTTACCGGTCTAAATGTTCTTCAAGCTTGAATACTTTCCCTTTGTATATTCTAAGACCTTCCCATACAGAGTCACCGCCTTGCACAACCGAGTCAAAAACAGAAACCTTGAACAAGAATAAAGAAATATAACATCAGAGTTTCAAAGCAGAAACAAGCAGAAAAGAGAGTTCCATGTATGGTTCAAGCACCTTTGCCATCTCACGTGGCACAATCTCATCATCAACCCAAGCAAGAAGTTTAGCATTTTCAGGAACTGGGAGACTGGGAGGTGGAGTTATCAGACTGGTCAAGAGAGATGACTTGTGCTTCACGTGGCGCTTGAGAATGTTGTATAGTGGTAAACATTGCTCCAGCAAATTGTAATGCTTCAAAGGGAAAGTCTGAAAGCAAAAAAAATAACACATTGTAGTCTGAAATTTTGAATGATGTCTGAGTTTCAAAATCTTTCATTGGCAGTAAAACTGGGCCTGTACATGAGGGTATTTCTCTGGAGACGAGAAACCCGTTGATTTGTGAAGAGTTTTGTACCACCATGGAGCCCATAGTCCATCTTCTGGTATAGGACCAGCCTCCCATCTTTTGAGAAACACACAAAAAAGGTCATTATTTTGCCATTAACCGTTAAATGAAAAAGAAGACTGGAGCATAGAGGATCTACTTAAGCATAGAGGCTTGAAACGGGATCGCTAAGTCATCACAAAGACTACGTAGTGTAGCCTGAAAATATAAGAATGACATAAAACTTAAGCATCTTTTTACATAAAGAGAATTAGTTTCGTTGTCAAAATTTTATAATACAGCAATGAAACCTCAGGATCTCGCTGGAGCTCATCTGCATCAATGATTGCAGGTGGTGTTCCCATCTGACAAAGATCGCTGTATATCGAAACTAACTCACCTAACCCCAATTCAAGAAATGATGGAGGGTGTATCTTCTCAAAAGAAGGCTGCAAGAAAAACAATATCAAAGAGGAGAAACATCTCAAACATGAAAGGATCAGACCCATAACGTCAAGAAAACATAACACCAGAAATGAGTTTGAGAAGCTTACCAATATGTTAAGGGGATTCCGTATCAATATTAAGTGTTTTCCTTTACTCATTAGCTCACTTGGCAAACCAAGAAGTCGCTGTTTCGAAATATGCTGCACAGAAAAGAGAGTCAGAAACACAATAAGAATCATCACAAAACACAGCGCAATATAGAAGGAATTTTAAGTCTTCAATCAAAGAGAAGTGAATATAACCTTACAAAACCTATATTTCTTCTTTCCTGGACCATAAATGATGTCCTTGACCACCTTCTCTCCATCACACTCCTATTATAAAATGCAATGCAACCATTATATTATATTCTCTTCTATATCTAAATCGATTGCTATGAATTGACATACCATCTTAGAGAGAAGCTCATCTCTGTATGGCCTATCAACACTCGTAGTCTTGAGGAACGCAGCGTATAATGGCTCATCGATCACTTCAATGTCATCTCTCTGAGTAATTTAAACCAAAGCTCTTGCAAGTTACAACTCACACCAAACAATAGTTTCACAGATGTTCTGAAGTTAAGAAGAAGAATTAAGACAAAATGATCTTTTTGTTTGTTTGTTTATATCAATCCATAGACAACTGTTTCTCAAGTTAATAAAAATTTGGATTTCCAATGAAATTGTATCATAAACACCAATTGAAATCGGAGTCACTTTTTTTGCATCAAAATCTGTTTTTATTTCTTCCATTTTCCCCAGAAAATCTCTGAACAACGGAAGGAAAAAAAAAAAAAAAGTACCTGAGCAAAAGAGTACATGAGAGTGGTGCTGAGTGATCTTGGAGCAGACCATGCGTGAATCACCTCCATTAAAGATGACCGCTTTGAAATCAAACAGATACTTCGCTCTCTGATCACTTGGCTCAACTTCAACTAAACTATTGCCTTTGTCCGTGTTTCTCTTTTTATTTTATATATAACAAAAACCAGACCAGGGAATCTTGGATTCGTGTAAAAATGATAAAAAAATTTCTCTTTTCACTTTTGGGAAAAGGTTGTAAATTTCCCAAAAAAAAAACTGGACGATTATAAAGTTTTAGATGTTTTTGATTAGTTTAATCTTCACAAACATATCTTATCTTATCTATTGCCACATCGATCTTGGTGATTGATAATGTAATCAAATCATTTATTTCAGACAATGAGATCCGATTACTGTCACATAACAGGACTACGAGTAATGGGTACTGCACAAAAAAAAACAAAAAGAGTAAATAGATAAATGTAGTAGATCAACAGGATGAGAAACTACCATCTTGGAAAAAACTAATGGTTCAAGAATCTTTAGTTTCCCAATTGTGAAAAAAAACTAAACTGCCACTGACAGAAACACATTATCTGACAGATATGGAGAAGAGCTTGACGCTTGAGCGGTCATACGAATGCATATATGGTAAAAGCTCGAACCGAGGCCTAAGTTCTGCGGTCACGTCTGTTATGGAAAGGTCCATTTGATCCACAAGTGTCAAGAAAGCATTAAAAGTGTCTGCATTGCGGATTACAGATGCGATATAAGCTATTACAGGGCTGCGTCCTTGTTGTGTCGTGTCTTTGTCTTCAGTCTTGAGAGAGCCATTGTCTGTTTTGGTTGGTTTCCTTAAAAGGGCTACTAGAACCCGAAGTAAATGAGGTAGACATGACGGATCATAGATTACATCTGCGCCTAGACTGATAAGAACGTAAGGATTAGTGAGTGACATAGCAACATCTTCTACCAAATAATTCTTGGTTTACTCACACAATATCTGGACGATATTCGCTCAGTTCACTTTCCGACGCAGTCTCCCAGGGAAGATGAATGCATTTAACTTGCTGTTAAAGGAAAAAAGAATCCATCTAGAATAGGTTAAGTGTATCATATAAACTCAGAATCAGAAAGCACAAATGACTATACTTCCTACTCACTGTACTCTGAGCTTCCCCGGGTTGTTTGAGCAACTCGTCATCATAGTTTAACTGATTTCTCTCCAAATTAAGCTTCATGTTAGCCAGAGTTAAAAGATCTCCATCTGTTAGTATCACCTGCACAAGAAAAATTTGTGACTCAACATAACTTTGCACTTATGATGAGAACTTTGGTAATTAGTAATTAGCCAAACAGGGATACCTTTTTGGCCTTCACATGTGCAAGGCAAATTCCGACCAAGCCAACTCCAGAACCAACCTAAGCACAGCTCCATCGAATCATGAAGTGAACTTAATAGATCAAAACGTAAACCTCATTGCATTCATTATAAGCTTCATGATGTCAAACTAACCTCAAAACAGGATTTATTGGTGAATAACTCTGGAAATGACAGAACAAACTCTGACAGAAACAGACTTGATGGCCAGATGCAACACCTGCTCGAAAACCCAGAATCCAAGGTGAGCAATGTGGAAGGAGACACATGCATAAAATGGATCTGTAGCAGTCAAACGATCATGTAAAAGACTCCTACCCGGTATCTCCTTCAAGCATATTCAATGAACACTGCAGCGGAATAACTAACTTCCTCGACATTGGACAACTCGGGTGATTGTATGAACCTAAATCACCGATGAATCAGCAAAACACATCTCAATAGGAAAAGATTCAATGAACGAAAACACACAGCAAAGACATAACTTTTACCTTCTGGGAAAAGAAAAGAGATGAATTTGGTGATCCTTCTATTTTCCTTTACCAATGTATCTTCCTAAACACCCAACTAATCTTAGTTTTTTTTGTTTGAAAAAACCAAGGAAACTTCTATAACATAGAATAAAAGAACACCTTAGAACTAGAAGCCGACATGTAAAGAGCGTATTCTTCATACACTTCATCCAATACTTCACCATTCTCCAACTCAACTTCATTTATAAGTTTCTTCAATAACTTTTTGGCATATGATCCGTTACCATTCGCAGACTACACCAATGTAAGATTGTTAACAGTAAATTACACATTACTACTACTCAAGATTCAATTCCGCCATAAAGTTTCCAAATTTCTGTTTTTCCCAGTACATTTCCGAGCAGAGCAGAAGAGTAAGAAATTACTTACAGCTTTAACGCAAATTTCCCAGAAAAATCTCTGAGCACTATCCGTAATTGATCCTCCAGTACACCCTCTACACAAAAAAGGAAATACAGAATCAAAATTAATCGCCGGAAAAAAAAAAAAAAAAAGAAGTTCGCGGTGGTGGGGCGGAAATGTGGTTTACCTCGCGAGAGAGATGACGGAGTTCACCGGTTCCATGGCGAGGAAAGCTGAGAGTACATGAAGATATTGTGATTCTGCCTCCGTCACCGCCGCCATGACTTCGCCGTGTTCAATCTCGGAATATCATCGCTAGTCATATCAATTGTAAATTTTGGGCTTAATGGGCCTCAAAATAATTGTGGCCCATGAATTGAAAAATTAACTAAACGATCCTTCAAAAACCACGAAACTCCGAAAATACCCTTCACCTTTGCACCATGCTTTGTCTTTTTAGTTGCCTTGAGCGAATTTCTGGATTTCTTCTTATCCATTAGAAACAATGAAGTCTCTTCTTCTATCTTCTTCCTCTCCTCATGGCCATTCTATTTCACTCTCTCTCTCTGCATCTACCAAACCCTAAACCCAAAAACCCTAATAGACCAAAAGTTCTCTCTCCTTGTGCAACATTTCGAAGAGATGTGGTGTTTAGTACAGCATCACTCTGCTTCGTCTCCTTCATCTTTCAAAACCCACTTCCAGAGTCCTTAGCCGATCCTTTGAAGTCTCCCAAACCGTTAAGGCTCAGCATTGCTAATACTAAGTCTTGGTTTCAGTTCTATGGTGATGGATTTGCCATTAGGGTTCCTCCACAGTTTGAAGACGTCAATGAGCCTGAGGTGTGTATCTTTGTGATCAGTGTGAACCAGTTACTGTTATTTCGTTTAGTTTCTTACTGAATCGGAATTTGGACTATAAAATTATGCAAAAGAATTCTCATTTCGTCAAAGTCTTAGACTTTCGTGGTTTATGGCTAAATTAGGCTTCACAATGGCACAGTGTACATTTAGCTGCCAAGTTTGGTCTAAATGAATTGTTGTTCTAGCCAATTTGATTTGGGGATCGTAGAGTTACTGTTAGATAGTGTTCTGTGTTTCATATCCTAGCTGTTATATGAAACATTTGTATCAAACCTGAATTCAAAAACTGGTTCTATACCATTTTTATTTGGATGAAATGATCATTGTTATTGACAGTGTGTGTTTTACCTCATGCTTTAGGATTACTCTGCAGGATTGTCTCTATATGGGGACAAGGCAAAGCCGCAGACTTTCGCCGCCCGTTTTCAATCTCCTGATGGGTATTGTTTGTTCCTCTTCCCTTGTAATCCGTTGGATTTTTTAGGAAAACTTGTGTGACAAATGATGTTTGGATGCAGATTAGAAGTTGTGAGTGTAGTCATTCGTCCTTCTAATCAACTTAAGATCACTTTCTTAGAGGTTTGCATAACAAAAACATTTCCTTTACATTTTTTGCAATCATGGTTTACTTGTCCTTTAAGCTCATCAAATACTCTCTGATTCAAATAGGCTAAAGATATATCCGAATTGGGATCATTGAAGGAAGCTGCAAGACTTTTTGTTCCAGGTTCTCTAAATCATATGCATAGTAGAAAATTACCTTTTTGAAATCCTTTTTATTCTTCTTCTCTTTTTTGGTTCTGGTCATTGCTAAATTCTTTAACCATGAGCAGGTGTGGCAACGATTTACTCTGCTCGTACAATCAAGGTAAAGGAAGAAGAAGGTTTCAGGCAAGTCTGCTTCAAACTATAACACTCCCATCAGCTCGGGGATTTATGTTCTTGATTGGAGAATTTCCAAGTTTGTGAATTCGGTTATTCTTGTTATTTATCTCTGCAGAAATTACTACTTCTACGAGTTTGGTAGAGATGAAGAACGCATAGCCCTAGTAGCTTCTGTGAACAGAGGAAAGGTTTATATCGCTGGAGCAGCTGCACCGGAATCCAAATGGAAAGACGATGAGTTGAAGCTTCGATCTGCTGCCATTTCTCTCACGGTCTTATAACCGAAAACCATCTTCTTCTTCTAACAGAAAACGCGCAAAACGCTCTTTACTCCGTGCGGAAATGCTGAACTACGAACAAACGGGCCAAATGTGATAACCGGAGACACATTTTGTCATCATTTTCGTTATCTGTTTTGTATGGCCTTTGGTGATGTAATGTTCGTTATTGTACTGTATAATGAAAACATAAGAAGAAATCAAAGATTCATTGAAACGCCAAATTTCTAGCTGTATCTTAGAACGCGTTTTTGTTGCTTATCTCATTGGCGTAACGAAACGCTAGAAAAGTCTGCGTATTTGGCAAAATTTCAGGATTCGGTGAAAAGATAGAACATTGGAGATACGGTGCTCGCGACGCAGTGAATCTAATCTGCCTTAAACCCTGCCGATTGAAGTCGAAGTCGAACTCGAACAGACAAAGATCCTTTGATGGAATTTGAGGTCAATGAAAGTTAGGGTTTTTCTTTGAGATTTCTTCACACTGATAAAAAATGGCGCTTGTAAGGAGATTTCAAACAGTTCATTCTTTGTTACGAACAGCTGGATCAAGAGAATATTCTTCCTTCCCGTAAGTACTTTCCCTAAATTGATTCTTCTTCATTTGAATTGCGTTTTATGAAAATGCGTCAAATTGAACTCTGAATCATTTCTGTTAACATAAAAATTCAATTTTGAGTTTATTGATCGTTGGTTTTCTAGTATTCGAAGTGGAAATGAGTTGTCTTGGATTCAAATTGGAGATTGTTTCAGATTTGGGTGTTGGAGAAGCTATCATTCTTCTCTTTGCCAAGGTAATTTTATCATTTCTCCATTGAGGTGACTTCGAAATTTATGGTTTTGGAGTGATTTAGTAATGTAATTGACATTTCCAGCTCCTGAAGCTCATGGAAAAAGTGTGTATTCACGCTTATATGAGAGCCACAATGCCAATGCACATTTGCTTCGATCTACGTTGGTAATCACTAGACTCATCATTGGGGTGTTGGATCACTAATCAAAATCTGGTCATATGCATGATTTGTGTTTGTTTCTCAGATTGCAGAGTCTTTGCCGTTTATGAATGACAAAAGGTCTGCTACAACGCAAGTAAAGGCTCCACCTCTGTTACAGAAAACGGTGTGTTAAGTGTTTCAACCTCAGTTGCTTTTTTCTCACATATTTTGTTTTTTCAAATGTCACTAATAAAAGGATATTGCTTCTTATGAGTGAAGGGTGCTGTTAGAGTTTCAATGGTAAGTCCTGGATTTGTCTATGAACCTTATGCACTACAGGAGAAAATCTCGATTTGGCGGAGGTAAATTGGAAGATGCTGTCTCTAATGCGATAAAACTTCCTTTTTTTAAATGCTTGTTTTCACTGTTAATCATTATAGGAATTCCGAGTATAATGTAGAATATAGTTGTTCTAGTAGAGTTTAGTTTTTGACTACTTTTTATAGTTGCCTCAGCTGTTTTCTTGGCAATTGTATTTCAGATGTTTCACAAGAAGTGGTTGGCGAAGAACAAAAGAGGATTTTATACGGGAGGTTGAAACATCTTCATAAATAATCTTAGATTGAAATAGATATTTTTCGCAGATGTATTAATACATGTCAAAACTCTAATTTCAGCTAAGAAGTGCCTACGCTATCGCAAAATTAAGAAAGACTGGGTATTCAAAGAATATGTTCTACATAGAAGCACTAGAATTATATAAACAGGTATTTACTTCTACACCTTTTGGTTTGTTTTTTTTTTTTGCCTCACGGCAAAACTGTTTACAAATCATCTTGACTTAGCTACCCCGATTTTCTTTAGATCAACATTCTGATGGCCAATGGTGACAAGAAGACGATAAGGAAAAACGTAACTGAAAGAATGTATTCTGTAAGGTTTCCTCTGAATTTGATTATCAGTTATTTGTATTAAAGTTGAAACGTATATAATCTTCTGTGTTGTTCAATGTTGGTTTCTTATCACTATTAGGCATTGAAGAACGAAATTAAACAAAGAGAAGCCATCTGGGATGGTGTTTACTGGGAAATGATTGAGCCGGTTGTCAAGATCCGAACTTTACAAGCTAGATTGGCAAGTTCTTTGAAAAGCTTGCATTTTATTCCAGATATTTAGCAATATTTTGTCTGAAGCAATGAATGATTCAAGATTTTCTCTGCTAGTGGATACTCAAACTCACCCTTTTCCTTTCATCCTTTTTGAAAACTTCTCAGATTGGCATTGACCGAACTGATCTTAAGAAAGCCTTCATACAATTGACACTCGAGTTTCTGACAAAACAGGTCAGTGTTACCTTAAGTCATCAGTTTGTTTTTCATGCATTTGGGGGCTGTAATAAGTTCCTGAGATCTTTTCTATGTTCAGAAATTTGAAGCATACGATGCGAAAGGCAATGTATTAGCTGGAGATAGGAAGAAAGAGGTAAAGTAAACTTTAATCATTACTTTTCGATTATTGTTTCTAGACTGCAACCAAATGACAATTCCTTAAACACAATGTTGTGCCTGGATCAGTGAAAATATTATTCAACTTGGTAATCGGTTTGTAAAATCCAAGAAGTTTGCTTACCTACAAGTAAATTACAAGTTTTTCTGCTTCTGCAGGTGCTTGTACGTGACATATGGGTCTTTGAGAAGTCTCTTTTCCATACCGGAGCTTACTGGCGGCTCTGTGGCCGGATTAAATTATGAAGTTTTGCAACATTGTAGACAAAGAGTGTCATCAATGTCGGACAAAGAATAAAACCCAACCTGCCCTCTGATTTTTTGTTGAGTCTGTATTCTCCTTTACAATTTACTTTCTTATAGTTTTCTCTTGCAATTTAAGCCTGAATTTTATCTGATTAGGTCCCTAGATAAACCTACTTTGCTATATTGCGATGATTATAAGAGCAAAGAGCAGAGAATTATGTGTTGGGTAATCTCCTTGTAACCTAATTGGAACCATTTTTGTTTGTTTGTTGTCGTTCCATACCCAGAGACTGGTTTTGTTGCTTGTGGCACTTTCTTTGATCTCGTCTACTTTAAAAGTTATAGGTGGATTCTTAACTGATTCAGGTAATTAGTGAAAATAATACTAAAGTCTAAGGAGTCAAAAAGTCGGGAGGACCTTGTAGAGGATAAGAGTTGTGTTGTGTAGGAGAAAAAGTAGAGATTTCTTTCTTTTTTTATCCAAAATTCCCCCATTTCCTTAGAAATTCTCAGTTTATATTCTCAAACTATATTTGTACACAACAAGGTCCTGTGGATAAAGAAGACAAGTTTCAACTACTAGCAAGTCTCACCTACTTCACCACTTCAGAAAATAGATGTTTAAAATGTTGCCAAAACAATAATATTTCTTTAATAGTTGTTGGGGATCCAAAAACTTTGAATTTTCTTTTGAGTTTGCAGTTTTTATGGACAGAATCTCTAAAGTGAATTTTTTATTTTGTTAATTAATTTATACTTTTACTAAAATCATTTGGTTCATTTGTATTTTTTCATGATAATAAACAAATTTTACACTGACATTTTATTTGACAGTTTGAGTGAGATTTCAAATAATAAAAATATATTCTTGAGAAATTAAAATTAAGAAAAAAAAAAAAAACAAGTCGTAGCGATGTTTGTTTGACGGATATGCCTTAATGTGATGTGATCATCCAAAAGAAAAAGGCTTTGAGGTTCCAAATGGGCAGTGGCTGCTCTTATCTCTCTTACTCTTCCTCCACTTGCATTGCCACTCCTTTATCTATTTCTTCTTCTTCTTCTTCTTCCTCTTCGTTTAAACTCAATCCAAGAAGCTTCCTTTTCCACAACCCTACCAATCTATCGACCCAATTGAGAAATCAGACACCTTTAAGGTGTGGGAGATCCCTGGAGATGGAATCACAGAAACCCATCATGTTCGATGTTGAAAAGTTTGATGATGACTGTGTTCAAAACTTGGTTTATGATGCTCTCGTTTGGTCTTCCCTTCACGGCCTTGTTGTTGGTGACAAAACTTATCAGGTTAGTCCAGTAAAGTTCCTGTCTTTTGATCTTATGTTCCGATAAAATTGGAGAAATATTCAAATTTACGATCTGTATGAATCGTCTAGTAGCTGATTTATCATTGTTGGCATCCTGAATTGGTGTTGTTCTCTTAGCTTTCAATACTATTCTTGTTAATGGGTGATCATCATTTCACAGTTCTGTTTGATCAAACTTATCGAACTTACTTGATTTGAATCAAGTTTATATCACTTGTTATGGATGGAAATGAGATGTGCTTATAGAATTGAGATGTGAAAATTGGTTTCTTTTGAATGGTTTTGATGAGAATTTTGATTGCAGAAATCAGGAAAAGTTCCAGGAGTTGGAATGATGCACGCTCCCATTGCATTGCTACCAACTCCATTCCCAGAAATTTACTGGAAGCAAGCTTGTGATGTTGCTCCCATTTTCAATGAATTGGTTGATCGTGTGAGTTTGGATGGGAAATTCATACAGGATAGTCTCTCCAGGTTCGTTTCTCTAAAGTCTATGTCTTTGCTATTCATTCGAAATCATCTCGGTATCAGAATCTATCTGCTTTGCATTATCTTATCTAATAACAACCATGCCCTTTGTTTGATTCTCTATGACATAGAACGAAGAAAGTTGACATCTTTACATCTAGACTTCTCGACATTCACTCCAAGATGCTAGAAAGCAACAAGAAAGAGGTCTTTTTACATTTATCTCTGGTTTCATGCTAATCTTGATTATCAATGACAATGTTCTGGATCTCATTCATTTGGCTGTGTTTCTGTTACAGGACATTCGTTTGGGATTACACCGGTCAGATTATATGCTTGATGAAGAAACAAAATCACTTCTTCAGATTGAGATGAACACTATCTCGTCTTCGTTTTCAGGCCTCGGTCGTCTTGTTAGCGAGCTACACCGGTATGCACAGTCATACACCATCTCTTTTGTTTCCTTTTGCATTATACAGTGAAATTTTAGGTAAGCAGTTTCATTTTTCTTACTTATTCTTCTTGTTTGCAGGTCATTGCTTCGATCTTATGGGGATCAACTTGGGTTAGACTCTGAACGTGTACCCAAAAATGCATCCACATTTCAATTTGCTGATGCAATGGCCAAAGCTTGGTTGGAGTACAATAACCCAAGGTTAGCCTTACCCAAAATACTCGAACTCAACAATCAATGACGTACTTCAAAGGCTTTTTGTTTAAAGCTAGAGTTTTTCTTGGTTCAGAGCGGTAATCATGGTAGTTGTACAGCCAGAAGAACGCAACATGTATGATCAACATTGGCAGAGCAGTGTATTGAGAGAAAAATATCCTTTTTAGCTTCTTTCTTTAGTTTCCAGGGGATGTTTCGAGTTTTTATTCTATATTTTGTACCACATTAAAAGGTGTTGTTCTTCCTTAGCTTCGAAACACGCACAATATAGTAACCATCAGGAAGACTCTAGCAGAAGTTGAAAATGAAGGGCGTGTACAAGAGGATGGAACCCTTATTATGTAAGCATTTGTTTTCATTGCGTTTTTGTAAGCATTTATACATTGTTCTTGAAAGCTAAGTTAAGACTTTTCATTGTTGCAGTGGCGGCCAAGAAGTCGCGTTGGTTTATTTCAGATCTGGCTATTCTCCCACTGATTATCCATCTGAATCTGTAAGTAGCAGGTCTTCTTTCCAATATTGTGGCTTGATTCTCTGAGAATATCTGAATCATATTGTTTGTTTATTCTTTTCAATATGAAGGAATGGAATGCTAGGCTGCTTATAGAGCAGTCTTCAGCAGTCAAATGCCCGTCTATAGCTTATCATTTAACTGGCACCAAGAAAATCCAACAAGAACTGGCAAAACCAGGTGTTCTCGAGAGGTAAAGTTATTGTCGTATATCTTGCAGAGATGCTGAAACTTCATAGGCGATAACTTTTTGAACTTTTAAAACATGAGAAACAGGTTTCTGGACAACAAAGAGGACATTGCTAAGCTGAGGAAATGCTTTGCTGGGCTATGGAGCTTGGACGATCCAGATATCGTCAAGAAAGCAATCGAAAAACCTGAGTTGTTCGTTATGAAGCCTCAGAGAGAAGGCGGAGGTTAGAACCCAATTGAGTACCTCCAAATCTTCAAATTTTACGGTCATATTCTAAGCATATATTCTTGGATTCTTCCAGGAAACAACATCTATGGAGATGATGTGAAGGAAAATCTTCTGAGATTGCAGAAAGATGGAGAGGAAGAAAACGCTGCGTATATCCTAATGCAGAGGATATTCCCAAAAGTCTCAAACATGTTCTTGGTGCGAGAAGGCGTTTACCATAAAGATCAAGCTATATCAGAACTCGGTGTCTATGGTGCTTACCTCAGGTATACAGAGCAGAAAGAATAAGAATTTGGTATGCTTTGTTTCATTTCTCTACTTAATTTATGACATAATCTTTGATTAAATGAAATGTATAGGAACAAAGAGAGAGTTATAGTTAACGAGCAGAGTGGTTATCTGATGCGCACGAAGGTGTCATCTTCAAATGAAGGCGGCGTTGCAGCTGGTTTTGCAGTCTTGGACAGCATATATTTAAATTGAGATGGATCACAATTTCACAATGATCATGATGATTAATATTTCTATTATGTTTACTACTTTTTTTCTTCTTAATTCTTCTTGCTTGTTAAAGATTTGTGTATTGATTCATGAAGATCTATAATACCAGAGAGAACTCTTTACAATTCTTTACACTAAACTTATAATATATGCTTCTTTTTCAAAAATAATTAGGCCGTGTGAGTTGTTCACTATGTCTTAAGATTTCAATAAGATTTTGTAATAATTGCATGAGATATATCAACATAGTGAAACAATCCTTCGAGAGTAAGTTGTAGTGACACCTATTGTCGTATTTACGTGAAAACTTACCATCAACATATATTAATTCAGTGAGCATTAACAACGATTTTCCGTGAATCCGATGCCTCGACGTTTTGTGGGAAAGATAACAAAGAAGAAGCTCGCCACTGTCGCAACCATAACTGCAACATACTTAATCATAATTACGAAATTACCACCCCAACTATCGCCGTCGTCCCCCAAGAACAAACACCTCCGAAGATCCGAACTCTCTACGGCCAACGCCAAGAACACGACCACAGACACGAAAGCACGCACGAAATCCACAAAACTCATCTTGTATCATCGTTTCTTGTCGTCGACCGTTAAGCCAGCTTCCGGATCATAACCATCGTCTGGATAGTCATTGAGGATGTAGAGACCGTTCACGGTGGCAATTCCGTAATAAATGCGGCCGTCTTCGCCTACAAAAGAGTCGGTGAAGGAAGAGAAGAAGCAATCGACGGCGCAAAAGGAGATACGATGAGGGAAATAGTGAGGAGTTTATTGGTGCATTCGCCGCCGTTAGAGAAAGAAGGGATTAGGGTTTCGAACATGAGGGCAGTTCCGGTCGGTAAGAGGTTGGCGAAGTTTCCGGCGGCCGGTAGAGATGTAGTGAACGCCGCCTCCATTTTTGTACTTTGGTCGGGAGAGGGAAAGGTTTGTGTATTAAACGGAGAAAGAGTGTTTTATTACGTCCGTCCTTCTAAACGTAATGCATGCATGCGTGGTTTGATGCGTTAATATATACATTTCTTAAGGAATCAAGTTTTATTTGGTATCCAAAATGTTATATACATATACACGCATGTTTTGTTATATATGTTGCCAAAAAAACTATATATACATACATATGTGATTATGTGAATAACCTTTTTTCTTTACTTAAAAAGTTTGAATCTATTGAGACTTAGTTTGTGCTTAATTTATAACTTTGTAGTTCTTTGAAATTGTGGTTAGTTTTATTGTGGTGCAGTCAATATAATGATATATATATTGAAGGTAGATTGAGATGCATGAAGAAAATAGTTAATATACGGTCTTTTTGGGGTTTAGATTCTAAACAGTTATAAATATATATTGACAAAACATAACCTTTTATGATAGTGGATTTTTAAAAATAAATATTGGATCAAATCGATTTCATTCTAGGGTTTTAATAAAAATTCTTCAATCATCGGTAATCTCATTTAAACGTTTTTAACAAAATTATAGTAATGAAAAAAAAATCTCAAATAAAGATCTGTTAATAAAAAAACTTCCATCAATAATAGTGTTAAAACCCTAAACGACTATCATTATATCGATATTCTTCATTTTGGTTTGTTAAAAAATGGCATATATATTTTCTTTAGACATAAGAGAATGTAGTCTGTTTTAAAACAACATCATAAACGTGATGCAATTGGGATACATAATAAACTATCAATCAATATAACTAAAATATGACTACCTTATACGTTGTTTAAAATGACAAAAGTTAATAAATTTATGTAAAGTTTTAGAAATCAAATATTGGAGATAAAGATAAGCATGAGAATGAATGACAGTTGACATTTTATTTATTTTAGATAATATTGAGATTTTTGAATAAAAAGTTGTTGAAATTTTATGTTTTTTTAATAAACACCGTTCTTTTATGTTTGAAGAAAATACACACTTGCTGTTTTAACGAACAAAAATTTAAATTATCGATCAAAACTTATTTTAAATTATCGATCAAACTTTAAATAATCGATCAAACTTAGGCGGAATTATAAATGGAGACTTACTTTACTAAGAAATAGTTATTTGAGGGATTTCTTTTATTAATAGTTAGTTTAGGAGTTTAAAATATATCAGACAAATACTTGAGAGGGCTTTTCACTAAAATTCTTTATCCGAGGAGTTTTGTTTATTAATAATTTAATTATAGGGTTTAACTAAATTTACCCGTCTTTGAGGGGTTTTTCAATAAACTCTGTTAATTCTATATATTTTTGGTTGCAATTGGCCGACAAAAAAATACCATAGTGGGTAAAAACTAGAGATATATCATATATGTAGCAAGCAGCCATTTAAAACGATCTAATGCGATGATGGTGACAAAGATATTCAATGCATCTCGGATGCATGTTCCCCTACACATTCATATCTTAATGTCTTATCTATCAGAAATCATCCAACAATTTGATAAAAAAAAAAAAAAAAGAAAGAAATGATCCCAAATATGGGGTCGGAATTTCAATTTGTATAGCACACAGAATTTTCATATTAACATGTTTAAAATAACTATTAACTACTTGTAAAAATTGAAAATGAATGTGTAGAACTTTTTAACAGTAAAAAAGTTACTAATGTTTAGTTTTTTTTGTTGATAAATGTTTAGTTATTGGCGTATCTAGTTTAGTTGGGATTGAAAAAAGAAGCAAACGTTGACACGATATCTCATGTTACGTCACACGCATTTGTATAGAGAGGCCTGTTTTGAAAGCAAAGATCGTCACAAAGAAATATTCGCATGTTTTGATCAATCAATCTACCAGAAAATAAAATATAAAAAATCTTAGTAAGAAAATATAAAACGCAATAAATGGAGAATGTGCATGTGCTATGAAATTGAGTCCATTAAGCTTTATCTTGATTCTTGCACGGTTGTACCTAACTCCTTTCGGTGACTCGGTCTTAATAAAACATGTCAAATATAATATAGATATTTGTACGTGAATCTAATTAAAACTAAAAGTAATTTATATATACAAGATTGAGAAATTGCGGTAGACATATACAGTATTTTCCCATGATTACAATAAAAACAATATAAATAACATAACAATCATAAAAATCATAATTCACATAATAATCATAAAGTTTATATATATATTTTAAAGTTTATATCCTCTCTTTTATCGTAAAAAAAAAAGTTATATTCTTTCATTGAATAAAATTGGACAATGAAGACTGAATTTCTTCGAGGGTTCGGCCTTTTGTCTCTGGAACCAACGCCCACACAAAAAGAACAGCCACTGCCGTTACTATCGCGAAAATTAAAAACGTCCCTATAAAAAGAAAAAATAAATAAATCAAATTTCTAAATAAAGACATTTTTCTCTATAACCCTTCAAATTCAAATTAGTTGGGTTTTTTTTTTTTGTTAGAATATTGAAACCGGTTTAGATTACATACCGGCAGTATTCCATTCGAGAAGAAAATTAAAAGTATAGGCGATGACCCAACCGAAAAACCAATTAGTGAAAGTCACAAGACTGCCAGCTGAAACTTTTAAATTTATCGGCAATATCTGCAAAAAAAAAGTTTACAAATAAAATTATTTAATTACCATTGATTAACAATAAACCTTTCATTGTAAATGCCAATATTTAGTTAGCTTGACCTGATTTGCCAAATTTATAAAATACATGTAACGTTTTATTATATTGTCCATCATTTAAAAGAGAAAACTACAGTATACTCTATATTAGTTAATTAATATGATTAAATGAATAATGTAGGTTGTTACTTACCTCAGACATAATGATCCATGGTAAGGCACCTAGGCGTATTGCAAACATAACGATGGTACCCTAGTTTTTGGAGAAATTCGAAGTTTATTAGAAAATTTTGTATACGTAAACCCGAAATGTTATATGGGTGAAAGTGGACAATACCAATACGCCGATGAATGTGAATATCGGAGTAAGATCTTCTAAAAGGTAAAATTCTGATTAAGTTAAATAAAACAGTTAATATTTGAGACATTTAATCAGTAATTAAATCAAGTAAAAAAAAATTGGGGGTTTTGTTAACTGCATGGTGAATGGGAAGCTAAGTAGTTAGGAAAATAAGCAAAGTGAAACAGCCGAGAACTGCAAGAAGAATTATATGTGAATTTAGAAAACCGGTTTCTGGTTAAATTAAGTTAACCGGTTTACCACTTTAAAAACAGAACAGTTTTAGATTTCTAGGTTTAACTTACTATTAGGAGTGGACGCCGTCCTAACTTGTCAACCAATATCAAACCCATCAGAGATTTTGGTACCTAAAAAAAAAAAAAAAAAACGGGTTCAATTTTTAATCGATAAATCAGCAAAAGTTTATCATCAAAACTAAGTTAAACCAAAGATTAGAATATGTTTTACCGTACCATAACAACTGCTAGGAATGCTACTTGGAAAACCTAAAGCATAAATAGCTCAAAAATGGTTACATATATCAGTTTAGATTGGTTTGTGACTGAGAAACAAAATTCACCCGGTTTTACTAACCGCCTCTTTCAAATACAGAACTAGCATAATATGTCATTCATGTGCTCCCTGATAATTGTTGCTGTAGCATTAAACCGACCCTAATCTGAAACACACACACAAGAAAAATTCATTTTGGAAATTCAAAGTGACAATGCACACATATTTAGTTCGAGCACTAAGAGCTTACAGTAACAGCCTGAGCATATCTTCTCTGAAACAAGTCTAAAGTTCGGGTTTTCGGGCCTTGCTCTGATTCTTCTATCACTTCCTAAAACCGGCTAAATGTCTCAGATAACGGTTAAGACTTGGTACGAAGATAACCGGGAGTAAAAATGCTTGTACCTTAATGGATTTTGCCTCATTAGAAATATCAGCTCCTTGTCCTCTAAACTTTTGTAAAGCTGATTTAAACTCTTGTTCTGCCCCACTGTTTGCCTGAGTTTAGTTTGATTGGTTAAAATGAAAATTTCAAATTTAGATAATCACAATACATTGTCTCTCGAGCTGTACTTACCAGCCACCTAGGCGACTCGGGTATGAAAAATAGACCAATGACTTGCAAAACACAAGGCACCAAACCTAATCATTTCGTATCATGTTAATTAATTTTGTAGTTACCCTAAAATATTTTATATGAAACTTAATATCCTAAATGTTAGTTTAGTTTGATATTTGATAGCACGTATGAAAAAAAAATATCTTACATAGTTTCGCCAATGTACGCCAGTGGATAAGATTTCCACACATATAAGCAAAAGAAATTCTACAATTTTGTAGTAGCTGAAAAAAAGTTATAAAATCCATACTTTATAAATTTATGATATATATATATATATATATGCAAAGGATATAAACATATAAATAGTAACTAAAATATAATACAATTCGGTATTTAGTACCTGGTTTGAGAAAATAAATGCTCCTCGTACATGCTTTGGTGTTATCTCTGCGAGGTATACTGGTATCTTTTTCCACACAAGATATTAGAAGAAAATTAAAAAGGTTACGTTTCATTGTTTTTTTATATATAAAGAAATACATAATTAATGTTATAGAAAATATAGATTCCAATAATTAATAGATATTTATGAGTGGACTATAGACAATATAAAATTAGTATTTTAAGAAAACCAAACCTTGGCAAACGCAATTGATGTCCAACCCATGACACAAAATATCTCGGAGAACCACATTGCTTATTAATACACCACAAAAATCGAGTATTTAAAGACAAATTATACATCAAAATAAAATACTAAAAGCTAATTTTACCTTTTTACGACCGAGACGATCAGAGAGTTTGCCACTAAAGACTGCCCCAATAATCCCACCGAATGTCATTATTGACCCAAACATAGAATATTACACACACATCAAACGAATATATATTACTACAGTAAAATCTCTATAAATTAATATTCGATAAATTAATAAACATTATAAATTAATAAAATTTGCTAGTCCTAAGTCAGATTGGTATAAAAATAAACAAATTCGATAAGATAATAAGATAATAATTTTTTAGAATATCTATATAAATATATGGTTATATTAATAACATAAATTAATAATTATGTAAATTTATATATATATATAATATAATTTTGTTTTTATGAATTTATGTTAGAACTCATAAATAACTTTTCTTATATAAGAAAATATTATGTTGTATTTTAAACTATCTTATTGTTATAATGTAAATAATTTTTCATAAAATAAAACAAACTTTGTATAAATTTTTAAATTATAAATATGCATAATTTTTATTTCAATAGTCGTATAAACTGTTTAAATATAATAATTAAGGTTACTAATCATAAATTTAAATTTATGTTAATTATTTATATAAGTGAATTCATTTATAATCTTTGTTATTTATTATCAAAATAATTTTATTTTATTTTAAATTTTAAACTTTCAATTCCAAAAATATTAAAATTTATAACATCCAATACATTAATTTTATTTAGATTAAATTTTTTTAATTTTTGACAAAAAATCTCTATAAATTAATACCACTATATAAGGCAGACACATACCCAACTTCAAATCGCTAGGATACCACCACTTGGTTACAGTAAAAGATCTTGAAAGGTATAAAAAGGGTATTGTTTGAGGGTAACATTTGGCATGGAAGATATTGGATCCAAGTTAGGTCACAACTTGTGTCTATAAGTAGGAATATTTGGGATCTAAAAAAAATTCTAATTATGCCTTTTCTAAATTAATGAATATGTGAATTACAAACATTCGAAACATTTGCATGTTTTTAGACCGTGCTGGAATCTAAAAATATATTCAAAATCTACCACAAACTACTATACATATGGGAATTACAAATTTTTAACTCAAAATCTAACCCAAATTATGCCTTTTCTAAAGTAATAAATAGTTTGTACTAATTAGTGTTGCAGCTACTACAAAGACAACATTCTTAAATCCATTTGTTGCTGCACTTCTAGGGGTCGTCAAAGCTGGTGTTTTTGTTGCTGTCTGAAACGGAGGTCCTTTTCCGAAAACTCTGGTTTCATAGTACTGTGGTGTTAATGATCGCAAGTTGAAAACTATTAGGATAATTTGAAAACTATTTCTCACAATACATTTTGGTCTAGGATTTGGAATAGAGAAGTATTTAACTAACCTTATCCTCTAGTGTGGATTAACTGGACCGTACCAAAGGGTCGGTGGCTTATAAATAGTGCGAGGGGTCGCGTTTGTTGCATGAGAAAAGCGGTTAAGATACCTTTGGAAGCCCAATTATCAATATGGAAGAAAAAATCTCACACTTCAAAGGCTCAAAAACCACCAACATTCCATATCAGCTACTCGGCCAAATAATTTATTTTCGTGATTTTTTTTTTCTATCTTCGGTTTAGATTTATATTTGAGAGCAGGTTTGGACAAAATATCCAGAACTGAAAAATCAAATCAGAACCAATATGGAAAAGGGGATATCTAACCGAACCGGAACCAACACAATATTTAAAGGGATCCTAAACTCATATACCAAGTTAAAAACCGAATGAATATCCAAAATGTATAAAATACAATTATATACCTAAAATATTAATTATATTTATGTTTGATATAACTTAATTACCCAAAATTAAAATTATGAACCTGAAAATATCTGTTATTTATAGATTGAAATAACTAAAATACATCAAATAACGGAAATATCCAAAAGTTTTTAATTATATCTAAAACCCAGATTGAACCAAACTAAATTCAAACCAAAGTTCTAAAATATCCAGATAGATCTTAGACCCCTAATACCAAAATATTAAAAATCCAAGACTATAAGGAATTTTGGCGATCTAGATACTTCACCAAAAATCAATTGGATTTATCAGGTGGGCGTTATCATTTTCGCTAAAACAAACACAAGCCTAAAACTAGCTCAATCAATGCAAAAGTCGTGTTTAGTTTGAAAATTGACGGTAGAGTGGCGGACCCAGAGGAGAATTTGACCAGGTGCAAAATGTTTTTGGAGAGGATTGAATTGCTGATCTTTTAATTAAATGGGGATGCATACCTACCAGTTTTGCCAAATAAATGATGTTGTTCAATGTTATAAAAAACAAAACACATCATTGGTGTCTTGCCCCCTAGTTTGATTCTGTTTTAAAGACATTTTTCTCTTCTGTTGGAAGTATTTGTCTGTTTTGACAGAGAGACGCATCAGTTTTGGTCCAAAGTCCAAACTCTTCGCTAAATTTAAGTAATCATAAAATATATTTCCATGGTTTTATTTTATTTCGTAACAGTGTTACTGTTACACCGAACAAAACAAAAACAACATTTTTTTGTTTGTCAAAACAAGGAAAAAAACGTGATAAATATATATATATATATATATATATATATATTAATATATGTATGTATAAACGTAATATATTTTTAACAAACGTGGTCCCTTATCCATGCAATCTCAAGCCATCCTGACCGTAAAATGTACATCTAATGATTGACAACAACTATTTGATTTATATTTATATATTTCATCATTTGAACGAAATAAGTTAAGACAAAATTTATGGAAAGTGGGGTATTTAGAATTTTCTATTATCAATTTTTACCTGTTGGTCATTTAGCGTTTGCGAAAGTGATGTATGATCATTGATTTTTTTTTTTTTTAATTTGCGTCGTTCCAGAAGCAACTAAAAACAAGAATTGAATGTTTTTTTTTTTTAAATAATATTTAATATAACAACCCATCATCGATGAGTGATAGGGAAAGTGTTTACAACATCGGAAAAGGCACAAAAAGACCAGAAAAAATTACAGAGATTTAGCAATGAACAAGAATTGAATGTTGTAAACTGCATTTAGCAAATTTCTATACAACAACAAAAACATAAAAACAAAAAAGAAGACTCTGGATGAATGAATGATGATAGATAAGATTGAACCGTCTCCATCAGTTAGGTTTTGATCGGTGACGCGTTGTGAAAGTGACCAACGAACTATTCACCATTTTTATTTCCATTAAACGATATGCTGTGCCAGATACCGTGGCATGTACGTCTTATCTTTTTTGATATTTCAATAATAATTTAGGAATATGCTAGTTTTATTGAAAATATCATTTCAGTCAAGCTAAATATCTTTTTCTTTTTTTTTTGGTTAAAGGATAGCTAAAAAACAGTTTTGCCACAACGAATGCTAAGCAAAAAATTTCAAAATTTGATGATGATTAAAATATTCCACTATTTCAGCCTTCGCATAGTTATTTTTTCTCAAATTACAAAAAAAGGATAACTATTCGAAAAACTACAAGCACTCTTTTAGCAATATAAAATAAAGTAGTACACTACAAACATTCACTGCCTAAGTTTTGTTTTCTGGTTTCATTTACTTAATTGTAATATTTTTAGAACAGCAAAATTAAAAAATCAAACTTTATCAAAAAAATAAAAAATAAAAGTATTGATAAATTTAGATGGTGGGAAATTGCGAATTATCCACAAATAATATTTCTAATGGTTAAGTATTAAATAAATTTTAAGAGATGATCTAATATACAGAATGTTAGGAGTACTAAATAATATTCAAGACCGACTGTTAAACAATTTTGTCGGGTTTATCAACATATATAATTAATTTAAAATTTACATTATCATAGAGTTTATTTGAAACAAAATTTTACAAATATTGTAAAAATTTTAATTAAATAAGAGAGACTCTTAGTAACAAATAAAATATTTTTCAAAAATTTTAAATATGTATCTTTTCTTTTTTGGTGTAACAAGAGACACTCTTAGTAAAACAATATAGGGTTTATTTGTAGATAGGTAGCATACATTCTAATATTTTTCAAAGAAATACTTAATTTTCTATAATTTTACCAAAAAAAAAATCCATATGAAACAGAACCCTTGAAATACTCAATTCTGAGAATCTTATGTACCCTCGATATCTTGAGAGATTTGATTAAGCTTATTATTTTTTAACTTGTGCCGACTTTCAAGTTAAAGTTTCGATTTCTGCTAATTTTAAGTTTTTTTGTGAGTTTCTATCAATATTTTAAAATACATTATCATTTTTAGCTTTCCAAATATACCACAAAATCAATAAAAAACTTTCATCTTTGTTTATTTCAGGAATTCTCCAAAATAAATGATTAATATTTAAAAAAAAAAAAATGAAATCCCAGAGAATTTTCCAAATGCCGATGGTATTTTTGGTAATGTATATGAACTGTTGGTAGATATTCAAAAAGAGTATGATTTGTTATCTCATCTTCTGCTCCACACCGAACACACCGGATGCCACAATTTATTCTTCTTATTCGAATTAAGCGATAGACAACTTTTTAGATGAACAAATGAACATAACATTATAAAGTGAATATATATCAAAAGAAAAAGTAAACATTTCACTTTAAGTTTGTTTTATTCCATCGGGCTAATGAATAAGCGAAGCTTGTATTTCTTCAAGTGATAATCCTTTCGTTTCCGGAACGAGCAACCAAATAAATAGCAGTGCTGCTCCTCCCATAGCCCCAAATATGTAAAATGTTCCTATTACATTGATAAAAGTTAAATAAGAGAACTCTATATTAAATTCAACTTATAATT